>CP092088.1:17965006-17982506 GCA_029203775.1 Neoneuromus ignobilis | reverse complement strand
AAATCTAAATTTAATTCATATAGTATCTTACAATACATTTCTTTCTTTCGTTATAAAAGCTTTAAATAATATTCTATAAAAATAAGTTTACATTAAAAAAAATTATTGAGGTTAGTTGATAAAAGGATGATTATGATCTTTGAATAAAGTTTTTAAATAAAATCAATGAAATAATAATGTCAGATTAAATATATAAAATATTGTTTGATAAATCAATAAAATGATATAATTAATTTTTATGCCTTATACATATTAATGATTATAAAAAATATGGTTACCGTTACATTAATGTATTTCGAATGTCTTTTTATAATAAAAAGTAATTAAATAAAACAGGGAGAAGATAAAAAGGCATAAAATTGAATATATTATAATAAATAGCTATAATATACAATAAAACAGTAATACATACGAATAAAATAAAATAGTAATTCTATTTAACGAGAATATCTAATATAAATTTATTTTTATATAGAAATTGAACACTTATTGTTGATAAATATTATTTATATTTCTGTTAAATTTCAATTACTGAATAATATATTTTTCATATTAATAAATATGATGATAACAGAAAATAATTTAATTTATTTTACATATACTGTTGCAGAAAGTATTTTTTTAAAAAAATATTTATTGAAAACATAATTAAACTTAGAAATATACTAAAAGACTAGAAATATTAAATTTACAGAATTGATAGTACAAAATAAGTTCATTCTTTCAAGTTTTATATCTTTTTTATAATTAATATTTAACAATAATTGATTTTCTTGCTTTGTTTCATAATTTATTTTTTCATTGAATAGTAAACAAAAAGAAAGTGAAATGTTTTTTTTACTTTAAATATTTTTGAATTTTTACATAAGATTGTAAAAATAAAATAACTGAAACGTAAAATATATTCAATGTTATTAATGCAGGACACCTAAGAGTTCAACATTTTTAAAATAACCAATGGTAATAATAACGTTTTGTCACGAATGGTACATTAAATTTTAATTTATGTTTCCTAAGTAAGTTCCATTAAAAAATATCCCAGTTTCTAATCTGTTCGTGCTTTCATACATTTTTGCTACAAACTAGTCTCGATTTTACTATGTATGTATTTTTCAAAGTATTCATCTATATGTGTGTATATTGTATGTCTGTGTTTGTAACGGAGTTCAAAAATACAATATGCACTATCGGACGCCAATGTTTTGATAAAGTAAAGAGCAGCGGCCCATTCCCTGGCCGCACTACAGCCCCGTACCAAAGGATGGGTGTTGTTCTATGCAAGACTTGTGCATTGACGACGACTGCGACGGTGGATGAGAGACACCACGTGACCTTGGCAACGAGACGCTCCTCGTCTCTGCTTAAAAACTCTTGAGATCGTATCTTGTCCTAGTCAAGGCCTTATACAAACCCACGATTAACACATCTATGTCCTTCGTGCACAAGAACGAGATTCGTTCACACGACCCACAATCAGCGCTGCCGACTGCACACACGCACGCATCACCACAACTGTCTCTATAAAATGTGTGTTTAAAGTCGACAATCGTGTGAACGGTTCGATTTTTAGTTCCGCCAGCAGAATGCGTTGACAAACGCATGAAGGATTTTAGGGTGGGCGAGAATCACAAGGCATGACTGGTATGATGTACTTACTCATGATGTAATTTGAAATAAATGCATTTTACAGACAATAACGTTGTGTGTATGCTCATTACTGATGTTGGTGAATGAAACGTGAATATATAGCAATTATGATATGGTTCAGCGATACGAGTTTTATTATATCTTAACGAACAATCTACATTACTGTTGTAATAACCGTGCTGCAGTTTACCATTCTGTGTCGGTAATTCCTTTTTTCATTCTTCGAAAAAATAACATTTACTTTATTGACATTATTTTTTCGAATTAAATACCTGTTTGATATTATAAATGACCTGTTAGCATGTTAATCTTTTGTAAATCATAACCGCTCAATATATCGTTCAAATCCATCCATTTGATTATAGGATTTATATATACATATATATATTTATATATATATATATATATATATATATATATATATATATATATATATAATTGATCTATAAATCTAAAATACATGTCAAGGAAAACTTAAAAGAAATTTAAAAACGTTATACTTTTATATACAATTCTTTACAGTTTTAACCTTATTTAGTTTTAATGCAATAAAGAATTATTACATAAAATAATATATACTTTATAAATGGAACAACGAAATTTATTTGACATTATTATATATGAAATCTAATCTATTATATATATATATATATATATATATACATATATTTATATATATTTATATATATATATATATATATATATATATATATATAGAGAGAGAGAGAGAGAGAGAGAGAGAGAGAGTTTTCCAATAATGGAATGTAAGACCTTTGATAGCTGGTGGCAGCCATGTTTGATTTTTTTATCCACATTTTGACATTTCAACTTAGTATAGTTTGGCAAATTATCATGGAACGTTAATAGTTTATAATAAAATCTTAATTATGTGTATAGTATTATTCTTAATTTATTATTATATACAATAATACAATTCATTAATTAAAATATATTGTTATTATAATTCTTAAACGTACATTGTTTCAAATAATCATAATCTCAATAAACAACCTTAATAAATTATATCATGCTTTATTTAATATGTGTAATATTAAAATTTATTTCTTTAATTTTTATTTTATTCAAAAAATAAATAACTAAAATTATCTTTAATGATATTAGAAATTTATTTTTTTAAAAAAAATATTTTGTGGAGATGTTATGTATAATTAGTATTCTTTGTATAAATCTTATTCTGTACAAAAAAAAAATGATTTAATAATTATTTTAACTTTAAACTTTTAACAGTCATTCTGAGGTAGAAGGTCGAAAAATTTGTTTTTTTAAATTTGAGATTTTAAGTATAATATCTGGAGAATATTCCCTAAAAGTTTTAAATCAATCCAACTAAAATTAATTGAGGTAATAGCATACTACTTTTTATAAATACTTGCGTAAAAAAATTGTGAAATTTGAAACGTGTTTTTCTGAAAATCGCATTTTCAAAACCGGTGACCAAAATATCTCAAAAACGACTGCATCGATTTATTTCAAATTTTGCAAGCTTATTATAGATACAAAAAAACTGTCCTGGTTTGACAATTTATCATGGAACATTTAACACTTCAACAACGCTTAGAAATTGTAAAAACATTAATAGAGTTATTGAAACAAAAGTTTAATGAGTTTATTATTTCACTAAATCGACCCATCAATTGGCCACCAAGGATTATTTTATATGAGGTTATGTGAAATTATTGGTTTATGCTGATAAACCACAAACAACAGAAGCATTAAAAATAAACATAGAACGTGTAATTCATGAAATTAAACCACAATTATATGAAAAAGTGGTTAAAAGAGAAATCGTGGTGGTCATATGAGTAAAATTTTATTCCATCATTAATGCCATAGAAAATGTTTAAAAATAAAAAGATAAAAAACTAATTAATTAAATACTTTTATTTTATTTTCCATATAAACTTCTGAATCGCTTATTGGAAACCCCTATATATAAAGTACTAGTAACAATAATATTTTACAATTATTTTACATAAAGATCTGTATTTAAATTTCGAAAAAAGTATTTTTTTTAGAAGATGTAATTCAAATTTAAAATATTTTTTTAAAAAAATAAATTTACATAATTGATATTATATATATATATATATATATATATATATATATATATATATATATATATATATATATATATAAACTTCAATTTTTCATTACAAAATGTCTCATTTCAAGTCCAAATAAGATAATCAATAAAATAAATTACTTATATTTTTTAAATTCAATTTCAGTTAAGTGGTATCATGTAAAAATCGAAAACTTGCGATATACAAGTACGTCAATCATTCGAACAAAACAATGTACCTTCAACGAACGTATAAGGAATAATAATTGTATGCAGAAAACAATAGTATAGCAAATATAATCTTGATATAATGGTTAATAAGTAACTTAAGTATTGACAAAAAAATTCTGTTCGAGAATTGAATACCGTTAATAATTAAATTAATACTCAATATACAACAAAATTTTCTTTTATTATGGTATCGAATAAAGGTTTATTACCTAAATGCCAAGTTTAAAATCTAAAAATATTTCTTTATGCTTTTGTTCTGAGAACAATAATATTTCCATTAAACGATTTAAATTAAGTGATTCAAAACAAATAATAATTACTTCTTATACTATTATAAAGGGAAACATGATTATATATATTAATATATTTTCAAAGTATTGAGAAAAACAATGAAAAGCAACCTTAATTAGAATATATTCTCGAGTACAAGTATCACTGATATTGAAAATGGACCTGTATAATTTCAAGAAATTAATGATGATAATAAGGAATAAAATTTTACGTACCAAACAATATATAAAACAATTTTGTACAACCTGATTAAAATTTATTAATTCAATTTTATTACTTCATTTAGTGATAAATAATAATATTTTTGAATATGTGTATGTATAAACATTGGTGACTAAAGAAATAAAACATATTAAATTATTTTTTAATTTATAAATAGTGTTTAAAACCTGTCATATAATCAAATAAATTATTACTTTGCTATGAATCTCGGTATTAAGCATATTGTATCAGTTTTAACGTAGTATCTCGGTGGATGGTTAAGGTAATAGATATTACGTGAAACAAGTAGTTTTAGAAGAGATTGCTGAAAATATTTCATTTAATATTTACAAGAAAACATTGTAATATATTTTTATCTCAATTTAATAATAATTTCAAATACTACAATGCAATAATAATTCAATTTAATAATAATTTAAATATACAGAATGAATCGTGGAGGGAAAATAAACTTTGCTCTTCCGAACAAAGATGATTAATAATTCAATTAAGAAAATAAAACAACAGTATTTCACTTATTACACAAACTTTGAACTGTTCACGATGTATGGTATGGAATGTTAATTGACACTATAAATAGTTAAAGACAACAGTACCCAAAAAAAGAAATATCTGCTAAGAAAAATAACTAAGGATAAGAATAGAGTGATTGCACGAATAAGTAAGACGGATACATTTTTAACTTTCAATCAAGTTAAACATAAAATGAAGATTGAATATGGTGTTAATTAAATAACCAGAACCGTATATCGAACAGATATACGGTTCTGGTTCGATACCCAGAATGTATATCGAAGTTTGAATAAATTTTCACTACAAAGATGTACTACTATAAAGAAACCACATATATATATATTTTTTTAAAAAAACAGAAAACGTTTATTTTGTGCAAAGTTTCATCTTAGCAAATTCGTTTAATTTTGGGCAAATATATTACTGACCGCCAGATAGATCTCTTTTCCTTAACGTGAAAATTTTATGTACGTCGCTCTAATAACAATATATATTAAAAATCTTTAAACACAATGATGGTAATAATTTTTTGTAAGATGTAATATTTAGAAATAGAGTTGGCTCAATTATGAAAAGATATGCAAAATGAATCAGTACTATTATACAAATACAATATATTTAAAAATACCATAGAACCTTATGCAAGTGAAAAATTTATTATTATATAAAAATTAAAATAAAATAAAGATCCAAATTATTCTTACTTCATAAAAAGTGACTTCAAGATCACTACATTGATGTCTTAAATTGGTCGGCACAAAAGACTGATTAATTTATGAAAAGAGTTTAAGGTCACAATAGTAGTTAAGCACCCTTCAAATATAAATGAATTATGAGCAGTTATAAAAGAAACTTAATAAAATTTATTTAAAGATAGGTGTTGTCGTTTAACACTAAACATAGAAATTGAAATGAGGTTATAAACACCAATGGTTATCCTATAAAACATTAGATGTTTGTACAAAAGATCTGTTAATCTACAATTTAAAGCATATGTCTTTTTATTTATGTAATTATTGTTTTATTTATAGCATTTTGAAAATTTACATTATCTTCTATTAAAATTTAATTTTATAAGAATCTTTTTCTTATTTGGTTGTACTTTTCGTTAAATATAAAATGTTGTTTTTAGTTTTCATAAAAGTTTAAAAATAAAAAAAAACTATAAAAATTAATAAACTCTCTCTCTCTCTCTATGTATATATATATATATATATATATATATATATATATATATATCAATTACTGGATAAAGGCTTTTCTCAAAACTTCACACTTTTACCAATTCAATGCCCTTCTCGTCAAATCTATTCTGACAAATTTTCTTATAGTCTTTATGAGTCTCTTCATGTATCTTTTTGAATATGTAGAATTCCAATTAATATTTTCTCTTGTCCATTGATGGTTTTCATTTTTACCTAATGACCAACTAATGTCCATTTCAAACTCCTCACTTTTTCTATAATAACATTATTTTTTTTCTTTTTAATTCACTCAATTTTCTTTCTATGTTTACAATTTATTCACTATATGCATCTTTTCATAACTATTTGTGTTATTTGGAGACACTGAATTATTCTGTTTTTTAAGATCCTTTTTTCACTTCCATAAGTGAGAATAAGTAGGATATATTCATCGAAAGCTTTTTTGTACACACACACACACACACACACACACACATATATATATATATATATATATATATATGTGTGTGTGTGTGTGTGTGTGTATTAATATAAAAAGTAACAGAATAATTTAGAGGATTCACACAACACAAAAAATTGTCAAAAAATACATGTTAGGAATAATAAGTAGAGATAGAGAGAGAAATTAGTGGATTACAAAAAAAGTTATAGCCATTGTAGTAAAAGATTTTTAGTATATATATATATATATATATATATATATATATATATATATATAATACTATATAAAAAAGTATCATAATATACAAATAAATTAACATTTAACTAAATACCTATATAAAAATATTAAACTATCCAATTCTTTTCTTTCTATACATGCTAAAGTTGTTATAAATAAAAAGTATATTTTATTAATCAATGGTTGCTATATACAGTAAAAGAACTATCTAACAACAATATTTTATCAAATAATATAAATAATAACAAAGGTACTCAACATTCCATATAAACAAATCCAGTAATTTTAAAAAAAGTATTAGATAACTACACAGAGGAAAATAACATAGATCAAGAACAAATCAACAGAATAGATAATAATACATCATTTTATAATTGTAACCGAAAAATAAAATAAAACTCAGGAAGAAATCTTATCAAAAATGAAGAGATGGTATTTTAAGTGTTGTGGAGGTGAAGAGTGGATAAGATTAGCTCTAAACAGAAAACAATGAAATAACCTCAGGAAAACATTTAAAAGGACGTAATTTGATGAGATTTTCATCCAGCAGTGAGATGATATAGACTTTTATGATGATAATACATATATGTTTGTGTGTGTGTATATATATATATATATATATATATATATATATATATATATATATATATATATATATATATATATATATATATATATATATATATATATATATATATAAATATATATATATATATATATATATATATTATATATATATAAATATTAGGTTGGCAAGTATCTCCCTTCCGCTTTTTATTTATTTATTTATTTATTTTATTTTTATTTTTTTTGTACATAGCTGCGAAATTCAAAAGACCAGAAGGCGGAAGGGAGATATTTGCCAACCTAATATATATATACATATATATATATATATATATATATATATAAATATATATATATATATATATATATATATATATATATATATATATATATATATATATATATATATATATACGAGGGTCGTTTGATAAGTATGGTGAAAAAGTAAGAATAACTAAATTGAAAAATGTAATTAAATTAAACAATAAATAAATTTACCATACTTTCCATACGACCCTCGTATATATATATATATATATATATATATATATATATATATATATATATATATATATATATATATAGTTTGATAAAAAAATACATTTTTGAATTCAAAATTCATTTCATATAAATAAATATTCTCCTACTAACAAGCCTAATTAAGAATTTCAATTTTAATTTCCAATATTTAATTCAAATTTCTACATAATAAAAAAATATTTTTATATTACCCACGCAATATAGATTTTAAATTATTTCAAACAGATTTTTGTTAATGATTAAGTATTACTCAATAGTTTATAATATGTATGCATACATACATACATACATACATATGTGTGTGTGTATATATATATATATATATATATTGATAATTATAGTAAATTTATTTATTGTTTAATTTGATGAATTAATTAATTAAATTAAATTTTTCAATTTAGTTTTTCTTACTTTTTTACAATACTTATCATACGATCCTCGTATATATATGTTCTAATTAGTAATAAAATACATTGTATACGTCAATAGAAAGTAGAAAATTTGTAATTATAAATTCCCTTTTTAGTTTATCATTCTAGAATAAAATATAGAAATATTCCCTTTTATATCTTAAACATTTTAATTAAGAGTTTTATTAATAATTAACATACCTTCATACATTGTTGATATAATGATCAGACTTTCCAAAATATTTTTAAAGAAAGTCGATATAATTTTTAAAGAATAATTAATCTAATTATAAACTAAATACTTTTGAAGACAATTTTCATTTACAGTAGTACACTTTTTGATTACTTTCATTAACTTCGATTTTATTTCAATTATTATATCAAAAGTTATTAATATGATAAATGTTCACTTTATTGTTATAATTATTATTGAATAATATGTTAGATTGTTCTGATTAAGCTTTTGATTAATTGTTTATTTAAATAGGAATCTTGTAAATAAAAAAAGGATTTATTATTCATTAATAAAATGGAGAAAATATAATTTTATAAAATGAAAAGTTTGAAAACAAAATTGTATATTTATATAACCTAATTGTTATCTTTTTTCAAATTACTAACTTCTAAGACATTACATATAAGTAGGAAAGTATTTTAATTAAAAAAGGTAAAGAAATTGTAAAAGTTACATGGAAGTTATGAAATTAATTAAATTCGTAGTAATTTTTGAATATCAATATCAATTAATCCAAAATTGGAAATTTTGTTATTGGACTTGCTATCTTAAAAATTATAAAAATATTATGGTTATTATATATTTGTGTTATGATTAAAATTAAAAGTAATATTTCATGTGAATATTTCATCTGATTTACACTAATATTTTATCTTTAATAATGAAATAAAATTATTGCAAAGAATAAAATTAAAAACTAATATTATAGTTTACCACCACTAATCCGGTCATCAGTAATCAAGTTTCATCGCTAATTCAGACATAATTTTTATAAATGTAATTTCTTGTATCTTTATTTAATGTATTTTAAATTAGTGGTCGACTTTATTTTTTATTTCATTATATATATATATATATATATATATATATATATATATATATATATAAAATACATAATTTGCATGTGATTATTTGTCTATATCTAAGAATTCTATCACTTTTTAGTGAAGAGATGTTATTTATTGATTTTTATAAAATGTTTTATGTATTGGATTCATATCCTTTTTTGAAAAAAATTCAATCGATATAATGCCATCGCATATTTCTTTTCGGTTATAAGTATTTATAATTTTTCCATATTTTGAAGTTTGTTTGAATTAGATTTAATATCTGCATATATTATGTTTTTCTGTTTCTTATTTATATGCTAGAGTAATGTGTTTTGATTTTATCTATCTTCTATATATAGTCATGTACATGTTTGAAAACTGGATTTCTTAAAATATTATTTTTGGAAAATGTAAAAATCTGTACTAACTTCAAATTTTTGAGCCACTGTTTGAATTTATTACACACGATTTATTTTTAAAAATTTTGGGTTAACTATCAAGTAAACTGTATTTGTTAATCTAACCATCGATGATTGCATTTGTGAATGAACCATTTGTTTTTAAAAATAAAAATCGTTAATTTTAATCACCTGTTAATACAAAATAATTCCTCATTAATTACAATATTATCACGACCTGAATAAAAAAAAGGAAATAATTTAGAAGTGAATAAAGTTGATTTTTTTCGCAAATTATAATAGCAATTTTAAATGATCTGAGTTGATATAAAATGAATCAAATTTATTTATGAAAAAATTAGGTCTGAAAACAATATTAAATCCTGAATAATTCAACATCTTAAAAATACACTGAATATTTGTTTAATTAATATAAACTGACATTAATCCTAATATGTTTTAATTAAGATTATTACTTTCATTTTTCAAACACAAATTCAATGTTTCTTTTATCCTTAGATTATAATTTTTTTACAGTGTTACTAAAGTTACAGTATTTTATAGTTTCATGTACCCTATGTATACTTTTTATTTATTTTACTATTGTCTTACACACACATACATGTATATATATATATATATATATATATATATATATATATATATAATTTGATCAAATATACTTATAGAGAAATCCAACCGTGGGATAATTTTTTTATGTCAAGATGAGATTACAAATGTAATTAGACACAACAGTTATATCTTCTTTACATGGAGATTTCTCTATATATAGAGTTAGTACTTTCTTTAAGGTCAAACGCTTTCATTATAGACAAATGAAAGTACAAATTATTAGCTTGTTTATAAGTACATGTTATCTATTGATTATATTAAAGAATGTATAAATTATATTTACGATTTATAACATCAATCTGATGATATTGATGAATGAATTACAAGTGTATATTTTAATCGTCAAGCTTCTAGGGTTGTTTGATAAATATGGTGAAAAAGTAAGGAAAACTAAATTAAAAAAAATAATTTAATCATTTAATTGATTAAATTAAACAATAAATTAATTTATCATACTTATCAAACAACCCTCGTGTATATATATATATATATATATATATATATATATATATATATATATAAATATAAATTTTCATTTATATTGTTTGATAATACATAATGCATTTTTTTAATGGTAATCGATATATAATTATAATAACAAACTTTTCTTGTGTAATAAATTGTCATAATAGTACATTAATATATATATATATATATATATATGTATATATATATATATATATATATATATATATATATATATATATATATATATATAATGATTAACATGAACACAATCACATAAAATTTTACATTGCATAGCTGATAAATTACACTACGAACAAATATTTCATATGCATGTTTTATAAATTAATAATAAATTCCTGACAAGTGAATTGCATAAAAACGAATCCCGTCGAATATACCGAGGGGAGATTCGATGAATACTAAGAGATCGTGATTGATGCCCCCTCAAGGTCGAAACAAAAATAAATTTACATTTCAACGGCAGGTTTGTCTATTACATGTTGCATACGATGTGCATGGAAAACGCCCTCCAGTTAAAATATAAAATAGGAGGAGGAATTAAATTGCATAAAATGATCTTTCGCATCTCTTTTACACTGATTTACATACATACATAGTATATATATATATATATATATATATATATATATATATATATATATATATATTACAATAATAAAATGTTTTTTTATTAAAATCACTTCAAAAAAATTTAAAATTATAACAACTTCTTTCAATTAAAATAATAGACAAATAGTTTCAATCACGAATAAATGATTGACATCTTTGTTACTGACTATTATAAATTTAATTAAATGTTCTTTTGAAAAATAGATTTTTTGAAATTAATTCCAAAATGTATTCATAAAATACTTATGTTTTAGATATTTTTTTTTAAAAAAATGAAAAATTATTCAGTATCTTAACCTATCATGTTTTCATTTTTATATCACTATTAAAACTGATCTATTCTTATTTATAATATCAAAAAAAAAAATTTTTTTTAAAAAGTATTACAAACATTGCAAAATAATATTATTAAGAGTTAATATATTTTTTTTAATTTCTAATGTAACACTTTATAAATGAAACACATTTGATTTTATTTGTGTCATTACTAATAATTATAATTTTTAAATAAAAAAAAATTTTTTTTTCATATTTGATGTTTTTACTTCAACAATTTTATTTATGATTATTATGAAGTATCTTAAAATTATATAGCTATTTTTATATATAAAAAAATAACTATATATATATATATATATAGAGAGAGAGAGAGAGAGAGAGAGAAAGAGAGAGAGAGTCATCCAAATGTGTTTTATTAAAAATAATCATGTGTATAGAGTGGTGTATAGGGAAACATGTGTATAGTTTCTTTTTAATATTGTAAAACACAAATCTAAATGTCACACTTGGATGACTCTCTCTCTCTCTCTCTCTCTCTCTCTCTCTATATATATATATATATATATATATATATATATATATATTTATTTGTATATGTATATTTGAACAATTTGAACCTTAAGTTTTTTAATATATTGAATATCAGAAAAAACTAGAACCAATATTAAAAACATGTTTTTCTTTACAAATAATAAATAATATTAATAGTGGATAAAAGAGTGGAGAGATATAGGAATAACTTTTTACTCTTTTATCTAGTCAAGAATTGACACAGAAAGAAGTAGCATACGACTTCAATGCTATATATTCTGAAAGTATTTAATAATGTAACTTCGTTCTGTAATATTGGATTTCTTTTAGATTATCTAACATTGAACTCATCTACAATACAATTTCTCTCTGAATCCATCGTTGTGACTATTATAAAAATATTGTCACTCTATTCATTTAATATTAAATCAAAATTTATTACTATAAAGAAAAATATATTTATTGTCATTCATTCCAAGATTTACGAATAGCTTATAGATTATAAATTTAATATACAAATTTATACATGTAATAATAAACTTAATTAAATTTATCTGTAAATAATTATTTTTTTGTATAACTAACATTTTATATATCTCCAAAATTATTGTACCATATGTCTGATAGTCAATACTGTTTGAACTTAACAAATAAAAGTCGCAAATAAATTTTTATCCCCAACACCATAATAGTTAAAAATGTTCAATATCAGAAATTCTCTGACGATGACGGCATCGCCATCGAAATGCGCATCAGCTGATATATTTATAAACAACAAGTGAACAATAAGTGATTATTGAACACTTTATAACCATTGTGGTGTTGGGGATAAAAATTCATTTGTGTCGAAAAGAATTACTGAAAAAAAGCACACAAAATATTATAATTGATTATTTGACTTTTAAACCAGTTGAAGAATCGCAAAGATCAAAAAACAGAATTCTATCAAATGATAAAAATTATGTCAAAGAAATTTTATCTAATGAAGTTGTTCGCTCAATGAAAAGTTTAAATTTTTAACAAAATGTAATTTTATACAAGAGTGATATTGATTGAAATTGATTGAAAATTCATTTGTGTTAAAGTGAATCAATTACAGTTCCAAAACAATCAATAAAATAAAAGTCAGATGAAGCAAAGTCCTGTAAGTACGTTATATAAAGTAGGATTTTATATTGCAGCTTTATTAGAGTTTCCTGAATCAGTAATATACCATTCAGCCTGAAATTATCATAAAGAATAATAACTTTATTTCATTTTTTTCAAAATATATCCAGTTTTAAATTAATATTTCGTTCTGTCCCTCAACTGTTGACTGTTCTGTCATCGACGACTGTCTAACCCAATTGCAACAGCTTATAATAAACAAATACATACATATCTTATCAGATATATAGAATTTCTATTATGGAAATCAATATTTTTATTATACCCATGATTATTTTGTTATGATATTGAAATAGAAGCTCTGCTAAAATTTACCCATAACTTCTTTCATTCAGTATTATCGTAGTCATTTCATCCTCGATTATTATTCAGTACAAAATACTCTTTCGCCAGTAATCATTGATCAGAAAAAAACTAGTGTTAATCTAGTTAATAACTAATTTTTCCTATAGTTCATATAGAATACGTTTCTCTTTCCTTTATTTTTTCTTTAATTTATAAAAATTTCGGATCATGGTATTTTACATAAGAAATACTTATCTATAACACAAATGAGTTTTAACCCAAATTATTTTAACTCAAATTATTTAACTCAAATATTGAACACTTTAAACTATTGTGTTGTTGAGGTTAAATTTCATTTGTATAAAGGTAGTTGGAAATTTCTCCAGTAACATAAAACAAAAATCGAAAGAATTGTTTGTTTTAGAACTGTGGCAGATTTATTTTAACATAAATTAATTTTTATCCTCAACACCACAATAATTACTTATTGTTTATAATTATGTTGGCTGGTAAGCTTTTCGATGGCGGCGTCATCATCGTCAGAGCCTTTCTGTTTAAATCTAGACTAATTGTTTAACTTTTTTAAATAAATACTAAATTATGTTTTTGTGTCTTTATTCAATTCATCTCTAACTGGGGGTTGACTGTTACTTTTTATTCCGTCGTATTTAAAATGCATTTGTGTTAAAGTGAATCACCCACGGTTCCAAAACAACAAATGCTTATCTTTTTTGTAACCCTGCTTTTTATATACTCACCACAGCTACAACATAATTAGTATAATTTTACTTTTGATAGTAGAAGCTTATATGTAGTTTTGCATCGATTGCATAAAAATAGCATACATTGGGCCTTTTCACACTAGTCAGCATGCATATAGTATTCACGCCCATTACTGCTCGTCTCATACCTTCTTATCGTCAAACTCCCCCACTTAAAATAATTAGTTTTCGGGTAAGAACGTGTGAGACGAGTGGTAATGGGCCGTGAATACTGTATGCATTTTGACTAGTGTGGAAAGGCCCATTGAAAAATATAAGTTTTATTTCCGTTTTTAAACAAATTAAGAATGTGGTAATGGCAACAATAACGATCTATGAATTAACAACCGCCTAATATTAATGATGAAAACTTTTATGTACCTGTAATATATATATACGAGGTCAGACAATTAAGTAATGCGACCGATTTTTTTTCTCGGCCTGTGGTAACACTGCGAACCTGTAACTCCGCCACCGTAATAGCAGATCCCTACTCTCTCGATTGAGACCTTGACCACCCTCGTACGATCATTTCTTCGCCAGCTGTTTAGTGTTTTGTAACAACGCGCGAGTAGTGCATGTCACGAAAATGGAACAGAGAAATTTATTACTGGTTATTACTGGTGATGAAAGTTATTACTAAAAAAAAAAAAAAAGTTATTACTGGTGATGAAAGTTGGTTCTTTCAATATGACCCCGAAACTAAACGACGATTTATATAGTTTTGTTGAAGCGTGGCTTTCAAAGCCAACAGTGGCTGTCCCCTGGAGCACCAAGGCCAAAGAAGGCGAGAATGAGCAAGTCCAAAGTAAAAACCATGTTGATTTGCTTCTTCGACAGCAAAGGGGTGGTTCACAAAGAGTTCGTACCACCTGGACAAACCGTAAATCAAGTATTCTACCGCAATGTGCTCGAAAAATTACGAAAAAGGGTGCTCAGAGTGCGTCCAGAGATCGCGAAGACTTGGGTTCTGCATCACGACAATGCTCCCTGTCACAGTGCGTTCAGTGTCTCTCAGTTTTTGGCGTCTAAAGGCATCGCAACGTTACCACAATCGCCCTATTCACCGGACATGTCACCCTGCGACTTTTTCCTATTCTCCCCATATGAAAAAATTCGTCAAAGGTCGACATTTTGACTCCGTTGAAGATATCCAAGAATCTGTGACGAGGGTACTCGGAGAGGTCCCACAAGAAATGTTCCAGAATTGTTACGAAAACTGGAAAACTCGCTGGAATAAGTGTATAGATGCGGGAGGGGACTACTTTGAAGGGGATCGCAGCGATGTACCTTAATTTTTAAATATACTCGATTTTTGAATTTTGTCACATTACTTAATTGTCTGACGTATATCGTATATATATATATATATATATATATATATATATATATATATATATATATATATATATATATATATATATATATATATATATATATATATTTATATATATATATATATATATATACATTAAAAAATTGATCTTATGATGAACCTCAGTAAAACAAAATAATGTACAACGATTTTTCAAATAAGAAAAAAATTGAACTAAAAGTAGTAAAAAGAGGAGAAATTAAAAACTAGAATATGTATACTTAGAACGACTCATCGACCTTGGAGAAATATTTAAACATTAAGTAAAGAGAAGAATAAAAATGAGATGATGTTAATTCAAGAAAAAATCTCATGCTATGAAGTCATATATTCCTATATTTTTAAAAAGAAAAGTTTTCCATAAAGTTTTTCGGCTAGGACAATGGAACATGAGTGTTAAATACTAGAATAATGTTAATAAAAATGCTAAGAAACTGAGAGAAAATCGAGTTAATTAGAAAGAAAATAAAAATTACAAATGTAATAGCAAAAGTAGAAAATTTGAAACGAAAATAGATCGATCATAAGATCACCAATAAACAAGAGAAATTATTGATTGTGGACTCAAATTTATAAAAAGACTCAGGAAAAGATCATTAGATAGATGGATAGAGACATAAGAAAAATCATCAGAATGGATTGGAAAGAAAATACATTAGATTAGTCGAAATGAAAAGTATTAGGAGAGGTCTTCATTCAGTGAATAATGGTGAATTTTTATATACAGTGGGGGGGGGAGCATAAATAGAACTCTTGATGATTTAAATAGAGATTATACAAAAAATGTAAAAATTATATATAATAAAAAAGCTACTTTTTCAAAACAAACTATTATGTTAAAATGAATACATAATTTTAATGATTGTAAAATTTGTTTTTATTTAGACATAAAAAATATTAATTTTTCAAAAATGTGTACCAAAATTTGTAACAATTAATTTATTATTTAGAATTTAATTATGCTTTATATACACATAAATATGAACGTATATTATTTGTTTTAATACGGTGGAAAATTCATTTTAACACAAATGAATTATTTCCCCAATACCACAATCATCCCAACATGACAAGTTATTGTAAAAGTGTTCAATAATCACTTATTGTTCATTTCATTCGTTTAGAAATTGATGCGTATTTTGATGGCTATGTCATCATCTTTAACACTAAACCTACCGATACTTCATGTATACCTATTCCTACCACAGCGGGGTCAAATGACCCCTCTTTAAAATGTTGTATATATTACTATGTATAGCGAAAAATATATCATTTAGCACAATTTGGTACATGAATAAAACAATTTTTTTCAAATAACGATTCAAAATTGTTTATTTATTTATTTATAAAACCTATTTGGCACCTTTTTCGCATTTGCACATGAGAATCCGAACTTGAATTTGTTAACGTTTTCTGTATAATTTCTTTTTTTTCCTGTTGCTTATGTTGAAAATCTTCGGCAAGTTCTTCAGCTAATTGGAATAAAAATTGTTGTCTAGAAATTTTTTCGCCGGTTGTTT
>CP092088.1:17925006-17960006 GCA_029203775.1 Neoneuromus ignobilis | reverse complement strand
TTTAATAGATATCTTAGAATTATAAATAAAAAAAATATTCTTTTCATATTCTAATTTTTATGTTATAAATTGGACACTATTTTTATTAAAAAAATTATTCATTTTGCTTGAACTGAATTGAATTGAATACATCTTGCAATATATAAGGACATTTTAAATATGATATTCAGTAAATGTTATAAGAAATTGTTCAAGAAATAATTTTAAAAAATCAAAACTACAATCTAATTTCTTATAAATTGCATTTTTGTTAAAAATTATTTAACACTAAATTTACAAATGTAGTTATTCTTAACATATAAAATACAATATAAATATTGCACATTTATATTTTGTTACTGCAAAAATATAAACAATATTGTTCAATTACTATAAAATAACTAATAAATCAATAACTGTTAATTCTCAGTTAGATTCAATAAAAAAATAACAAATACAATAGATTCATAAGTGATTAATCTGTTATTTACTACCTCTGTTATAATAAATATGGATATTTTTTTGGAAATTACACATTGTAAATACATCTATAGTAAGAGATTGAAAGAGATTATTTTTTTAAAAAAAATAAATAATGTTAAACAAAATTTATTATTTTTTTACCTACCTTTTTCTCTGTTCTAAAAAGAACACAATGTTTAAACTTAATTGAAAACCGAAATTCTTTCACGGATTTCAATAGCAGAACTACATATTTGTATGCTTTTACAATCTAACTGTTCATAAACAAAATTGTTGGTTTTCCAAAAAATATTTCTAGCTATTCTCTAATAATTCATTTCGTATCCTACACAATTTAATCAGACGTTTTCAGTGTAACTGCTCAATAATTACGAGAGGTTTTGATGTTATGCTAAGGCGAGGGAGTGACAGTGAAACCAGAGCGCCAAAGAACATCAGGGAGGCAGTACTGCAATCTATATATTCCCTAGAGAATGATAAAACGTTGTCGATTTTCGCCTTTATGCTAGTGATGAATAGGTACGATTTAATTCAATAAGGGGGCGACTTGGTGTAACAACATTGCGCCGTCAGTACATTCTATACAATTTAGCGATGCACCTACACCCCCGCATTCGTGTTTAATCATGGCACGCTAGATCGCGATAATGAAATCCTTCGATATATTTATTGCATGCGTGTGTATCTGCGTGCGTGTCATGTGTATGTGTGTGTGTGTGTACTGTTATTATATCGAAGTTACTGATATTGTTCATATATATTCTGGAAAACATTATAATCTCGAGATTACTGTTTACAAATACGCGCACCTATATCACAAAGTCAAAAGAGACTATAAAAGGATTTAGTGTTTATACTAAGTGAAAGATAAAAGTTGAATATTAAGAGTTATCACAATTTGCAGTATAAAGAAGATCAAAATTCAATTAACTTTCATAACTTAGAATTATTAAATTAATCGAATTCATTTTCAAAAGATATAAAAACTTATATGTACACACATACACATTTGTGTGTGTATATATATATATATATATAGAGAGAGAGAGAGAGAGAGAGAGTTTTGAATAAATATTTGTTTTACAAGAAAACTAAAACAAATACTTTTATATTAAATTAATTCACTGAGAATGTAGTATAAATTCACAAATTATTGAAGTGAAACTTCTTTTGTGGCGTTTTTCGGAGTCGGAAAGCTGCATTGCATCAGATCATTGCCGCGTTATTTAAAAATGTTTCCTTGGTCTATATCAAAACACAAACACCTACCTTCACTGGATATTGGTAAAATATCTTAACACATAACAGACCACATCAACTAATTATCTCATTTACTGTAAAATTTATGTATATATAATATATATATATATATATATATATATATGTAATTTAGATTAAAATTTTTATTTGAATTTAAATTTGTATTGAATGCTTACAGTAGAGAGAGAAAAATGTGCACTCTTTTAACATGTGATTAGATAGCTAAGCTATTTTGATGCAAGCAATACATTGTATTTTTACTATTTGAATGATTTCATTATTCTGTTTAGTAATTTTATATACAATTATTTATTGTTAATTGTGTTTAAATAAGAGTGTTATTTGAATTTGCATACGAATGCATTTACATAGACGATAGAAAGAGACGTAATAAAGCCGCATGCGCGTTGGTTTATATTATAGGCAGCGACGCGCTAAGTAAAATCACTTGACAACCAATCTGTGAATTTGTTTAAATAAGAGTGTTATTTAATGTAATAACATTGATATTTTTGGTAAGTATATTAATTTATATAATCTCATATTATAATAATAAGCTTAAAATACATCCACATGGTATTTAAAAATTGATCAAATCAACGTGAAATTGAGGTTATGTACATGTATACCAACACATAGATATAGTATTTTATAACATTATGTATATACATTTAATCTATTTATCAAATAAAAGAAATACTATTGAAAACATATGGTATTTAAAAATTATCGAAACCTATAACGGTATTTGTAACAAATTCTCACAATAATTATGAATTCTTTGTTCTCAGGTGTCATTTTGAAGATTTATAGAATTTTATGTGGTGTTATAAAATTATCAATTATCTATAAATAGCATCTAAATAGATGTTGTTCATTGCAGTTATATATTATTTGTGAGTATTTCCGTTAATTGTTTAATTTTTAAAACATTGATCTAATTGTATATTATATATTATACAATAGTAATATAATAGTAATTAAAAAAAATGTTTTTTACAGGTTTTAAGATGGTAATGTCTATTGCGCAAAAAGTTTTCTTATCAAAAACCAATTGTATCGTTTATACCTACTCAGTCACTACCGGAGAAAGCAATGGAAATCGAAGAAATTCCAAACAAAAACGAATAAATTTTCATAATTCATAATTTTATAAAAGTTTTAATTTAAAAATGAATATTAATCATTTGTATAGGGAAACATGTGTATAGTTTCTTTTGTTTATTTTAAAACACAAATCTAGACATTACATTTGGATGACTCTATATATTAAACTGATATTAAACAGATTGTAAATAATTTGACAATAGTGTCTAAAGAACACAATCGAGTTCAATGTTTTTATTAAAGAAGTTCAAGTAATCAAACCTGAGTTCTCTAATATCAAACTGTTCAACAAAATAAAACAATGTCAATATTAGATTCTAAAGCGACTTTACACAAATGAGTGTGATCAAACATTGTTTATTGACATATTCCTTCATTACTTGATATTTACTTGAAGACAGTAATTACAACTGGTTTTATTACAAATCCTTCGATAATAAATCAGTCAAGTTCTATAAGTAGTTGTGAATTGTTTTTGAAATGAAACTTCTTTAGCGGCGTTGGGGTAACATTTTACATACAACGGAAATTACGTACTGAATCTACACAGCGGAAATCTAGTATACATAGAGCATATGGCAGAGGGGTGGTGAGGCACATCACGTATGCGCATCGGTTTAATAAATTGTAAAGCAATAACGTTGTATTTGCTACATTTTTTCACTGTTCTGTTAGTAATTATTATTTACAATTTGTCTGTGAATTGCGTTTAAATAAGAGTGTTATTCAGTGTGATAACATTGATATTTTTGGTAAGTATATTAATTTATATAATCTCATATTATAATATTAAGCTAAATAATCATACAAATAAGACTACATTACATCCACGTGGTATTTAAAAAATTATCAAATCAACGTGAAATTGAGATTATGGGCATGTATACCAATATATAGATATAGTATTTTTTAACATTATGTATATACATTTAATCTTTTTATCAAATAAAAGAAATACTATTAAAAACACGTGGTAATTAAAAATTATCGAAACCAACACAGTTTTGAAGTTATCTGTTGTTTTATTTGTAATAAGTTCTCACAATAATTTTAGTTACAATTATGATCAAATTATTCTACACTTTTATCAAAAAATGTTATATTAAAATTATTATGAATTCTTTGCTCTCAGGTGTCATTTTGAAGATTTATTGAGTTTTATGTGGTGTTAGAAAATTATCAATTACCAATAAATAATATCTAAATAGATGCTATTTATTGCAGTTATATATTATTTGTGAGTATTTCCTTTAATTGTTTTATTTTCAAAACATTGATCTAATTGCATATTACATATTATACAATAGTAATATGACAGTAATTTAAAAAAATGTTTTTTACAAGCTTTAAGATAGTAAAGTCTATTGCGCAAAAATTTTATTTATCAAAAACCAATTGTATCGTTTATATCTACTCAATCACCACTGGAGGAAGTAATGAAAAACGAAGAAATTCCAAACGAAAACGAATAAATTTTTAATTGAAAATAAATATTGTTTTAATTTGAAAATAAATATTAATCTTACTTAATATGAAATAATTGTAAAAATTTAATTTATTTAAAAAATTAATCATTTTCTATTTAAATTTTCATCCCGTGTATTTACCACCTCTCTCCCTACTACATTTCTTCATTTTGTTACTTGCTTTATTCTGACGAATTTGTTTACTTACGAGTTTCAGGCATGCGCTTGACCATTTACCTTTTTATTACTTTACGAAAAAGAAGTTTCACTTCTAGCGTGCGTACATAAGTACACACACCCTTTTTTTTCATACATCTTTAATATTTTTTATACGTCTTTAAAAGAATACAAAGCAACAAATAGAAATAAATCGTACCTAGTATAATAAATAGTATTATAAATAGTATTATTGTTACACCGATTAATAATACTATTTATTATACTTTCATTCTATCTTTAATGAGTATCAATTATAAAAAAAGATACAATACATCTACTTAGTAAAAGAAATCTATTAGTAAAAATTTCAATAAAGAATAATATTCTAATTTTTACTCATTTTAATTCTTAATCTATTGTTAAAGACGTATTACTTATTATGTTATGACGCAGTTAGTTATTATGTTCTTTATCTTATTGACGCATTAGTTATTTAGTTATTATGTTTGTTAGAACATAGTAGTCAATTGTGGTACATATTTTATATACTATTTACTTTTTATTGTTATTTTTCTTAAAAGATTCTATTATTATAAAACTTGTATTCAAACATTTCAATATTAAACTTTATATATATATAAAGAGAGAGAGAGAGATGCGCATATATATCTATTTTTTCCAAAACATTTTCACTTATTCAAACTTTGAATTTTATCTCTTTACGGTCGAAATTTGAGATATTCCAGGCAAAGCACTTCATTTTGGTCATATGGTGGGATATTCCCGGCAGAATATTTTTATCATTCCAGTTGAAGTCCACTTACAATTCTGTTTAAAGTCGGGGCTATTCTCAACGCGATCGTATGGAATTTGTTTAAACAGCGCAGCATAATGCAACTCATCTTTAATTTCATCACTTCAAACCCTAAGAAATTAACCAAATTGAAAATTCAAAATTGTACATTAGAAGATTTTAATTTCGGGTATATACATTAATTTTTATCATATTATAAAAGTTTCATCACAAAATCTTTGATACGACCTGACGTCTCTGTAACTTCAAGAACTGTGTTACATTTATATCAAAAATTATCTGATTCCAATCGTGCAGCTCAAGGTCATCAAGTTTATACTGACAAGTACTGTACAAATATTATTTTGGCTTGAAAATTATTGAAATTAAAATGTTGTAATACTGGAACAATGCAGCCGAATCAAAAGTATATGCCAAAAATAATTAAAAACCTAAATCTGATACTAATGATATTGTTGCTAGTTGTTCTAGAGCAGTGTTTCTCACACTTTTTCGAACGCGGACCAGTATATTTTGTAAAAATTTTACGCGGCCCTCTTTTATGTAAAAAAACATATATCATATCATTTAAAGTACTAATTTGTGAACGGCATTTTTTCTGCGGACCGGACACACGGTTTGGGAAACGTTGATCTAGAGAATTACTACTATTGATATGAAAAGGTAAAAGAGTAATTACAATACTGAACAGTTAATATTTATCGGAAATAGGATCAGTAAATTCAAAATCGCGTTAAGTTGTTATTTTTCTTAAGATGAAACCTAAAATAACTATTGAATATAATAAATATGTATATATATATATATATATAAATATATATATATATATATATTTGAGTTAGAATTTTGACAGCTGGTGGCAGTCATGTTTGAATTTTTTTAACCTCATTTTGACATTTCAACTTAGTATAGTTTGGAAAATTATTACGGAACGTGCAACACTTCAACAACGCTTAGAAATTGTAAAAACTTATTATAAAAATCAATTTTCGGTTAGTAAAACTTATCGTGCGCTTCGTGAAACTTAACACAATCGTCCAAGTGCATATGCCATTTATCGAATTGTTGAAAAGTTTAAAAAACAAGTTTACTTTACATGATACAGTAATGCCTGTAAGACTAAGAAATGCAAAAAGTGAGGCCAATAGTGCTTCTGTTAGTGAAAATTTTTAAATAAAGCTGGAGATCACATTACAGTAAATAGAGTGTGTTACCGAACTGTGATTAATGAATTTTTCGCCAAAAATGATTGAAAATGGTTTGCACGATAAATAGTTTCAACAAGACGGTGCTACGTGCCATACATCTATGGAAACAATAGACTTAATGAAACAAAATTTTAATGAGTCCATTATGTCATCAAATAGTCACTAAAATCATGTGATCTAACCATCAATTGGTCACTAAGGTCCATTACCTATTAATTGGTCGCTAAGATCATGTGATCTAACTCCATTAGATTATTTTCTATGGGGTTATGTGAAATCATTGGTATATGCTGATAAACCACAAAAAATAGAATGGCGAAAAATCAACATTGAACTGTAATTGTGTAATTCATGAAATTGGATCACAACGATGTGAAGGAGTGATTAAAAATTGATCTAAACAAATACACTATGTCAAGCAAATTCAAGATAGTTATATGAGTGAAATTGTGTTCCATCATTAATACCATTGAATATGCTTAAAAATAATTAAATAAATACTTTTCTTTATTTCCATTTCAACTTCTTAAGCACTATTGGAAACCCATATATATATATATATATATATATATATATATATATATATATATATATATATATATATATATATATATATATATATAATACTACTTATAAGTGAAAAACCGGAAGAATTACAAACATTACTCGAAAACCTCTTAGAAAAAAGCCGAAGAGTAGGATTAAAAATAAATATGGAAGAAACTAAGGTCACGTTTAATAATTTCGCTGAAAGTGGAAAAATACAATTAGTTAATCAGTACCTGGAAGAAGTGGACGAAATAAAATACCTAGGAAAAACTATAAGATACGATGGTAATTTACGGCCAAAAATCAAAACGAGAATCAGAGCTACATGGACAACATTTGGTAGACTAAATAGTATAATGAAAAGCAATATATCAATCAGCTTAAAAAGAAAGGCATATAACCAATGTGTACTACCTGCCTGTACGTATGGAGCAGAAACTTGGACTTTAAACGTAAGAATGAAACAGAAACTGTTAACTGCCGAGAGAAGCATGGAAAAAATAATGTTAGGAATTTCTAAACTGGACCGAAAAACAAATAAATGGATAAGAGAACAAATAAAAGTAATTGATATAAAAGAGTAAGTTAAATCGTTTAAATGGACATGGGCAGGACATGTAGCGAGAAGAGAGGACAACAGATGGGCAAAGATTGTTACGGAATGGAGACCAAGAGATAAAAAGAGACCTAAAGGAAGACCATATCAAAGATGGAGAGATGAAATTGTGAAGTATAGCGGAGGCCAAGGTTGGATGAAATTGGCAAGCGACAGGAAAGAATGGAAGAGACTCGGAAAACTCTTCATATGATATTCCACGAGGCTTTCGCCCAGCAGTAGGCTGATGTGGGCTAATAGTAGTAGTAGTAATAGTAATATATATATATATATATATATATATATATATATATATACCGACTGGGTAGCACAGTGGTTTGCATCACCGCGTGTCATGCTGAAGATTGCGTTCGATTCCCAGTCGGAGAGTCCCTCACTTTCGAGGTTTGAACATTAAGGCCGACAACCATCTTGTAAAAAAATAATTGTCGAAAAAATAAAGAATTAAACCCCGAATAAAAAATCTTCACCAATCCGCCTGGTCAGCGTGGTAAATATGACCAAATACCAGTGAATGATAGCATTCATTGAGGCTTTCGTCCAGTAGTGGATTGCTATGGGCTTAATTATGTGATGTGATATATGCATATTTATATATAATCATCTATAGAAGCATATAAATATTATAAAAAATACTTTAAGTATAATAAATATATATTATGAATAATGCCCAAATTTTTCTTATACTCTAATAAAATTCAAGTTGAAATTAGTATTACTAAATTAAAACTAACTTTTCCAAGAATGAAAATAAATATTTTTTTTTTAAAAAAATATATTCATTTTAATGTTTGAAATAATGTAATTAATTAAATATAGTAAAGTTTTTAAAACTGATATATTAAAGTAACTAATCATTGTTATTATCAAAAAATAATTTTCGTAAAAAATTTCAAACATAATTAAATTGTTAATGAATAGATCTACGCATTAAAACAGATATTAAATAAAAATATTGTTATACTTCAAATAGAATTCATAAATAATAATGTGGATGTATATTCATATTAGTATGCAAATATCCATTAATTTATATTTTAGATGTCCAGATTATAATCTCTAACTATTACTTCACTTATTAACCACAAACTTAAGCAATAGCTATTAAAATATTTAGTACAAGCTAACCTTTGCTGGTGCAAAGTAATCCATATATATATATATATATATATATATATATATATATATATATATATATATATATATATATATATATATAAACACTATACATATACAAATTTAATAAAAGTACAGTACAATATAAAAATCAATTGTTTGTTTTCAAAAACATAACAATTAAACTAAAATCTAATGGAATTGCCGTGTAAAAATATATCTGACTGGATGATGGCTAGTAGGAATCGATCTGATGTGTCATGGTGTGCGTGCATGACGCGTGCACACCCTTTTGCTTGACGCCGGCAAGAGGGTAGCCCGGGGTATCCCAGTCGCCCAGCAACCAACTATATTGCATCGTTTTGTAACAGTGTCAGTATCATCTGCAATTGCATGATTGTTCGTATACATATAGACCAATTGTAAATTTTATACAGGTATTTGTGTGTAGGCAATAAACGAAGACGTTCCTTTGTTCACATTCACTAAGAATATATATATATATATATATATATATATATATATATATATATATATATATATATGATTAGAAAAAATCTGAATGATATCAAAAATGTATTTCACTCAAAATAAATAACATGAATTTATGTTCAATATGTACATCAATTTAAAAAACAACTCAAATATTTTTTTACAATGTTGACAATGCTGACAAGTAAATTTTTAAACGTATGACAGCTGTTTTATTATTTGTTTACAAATTGACTATTCAACATTTTGTATTCTCAGATTCCATTCTACAAAGTGTGTAATAATAGTTCAACGGAAGTTTCACAGAAAATATCAAAAAATCTTTCAAGTAAAAGTTTTATTTATGACTAATATAAAAAAATTAAGAAAAATGAAGAGTTTAAATAGGCCTATTATATGTACGTGATACAACCTCGCATTTATAGAGTACGCGTTTCAATTCTTAACAATTTTTCAGCAGAATGAATTCTATTCCCCCTTATATTCACAATGAAGTTATTCTATTATTGAACAAACAATTTCTTGATTTTTGAATTTGATTAAGAGTTCTTATATCTTAACCTCGACGTTCATCTATCTTAATCAGAATGAACTTCTTCTTGTGGAGATTTGACAACAATTGTATGTATTTATACTGCCGAAAACTTAAATGAATTGAAGGTGAAAATAATTGAGACAGTTAAAAAATAAACCGTCAGATATTTCAGAATATATGATAAGAAGTTTAATGCAGAAATCAACATGTAAAAGTTACTAATGGTAGCCATTTTAAAATGGACACATAGTTAAAGAAATTGAATTTTATTTTTAAATAGTTTTTGTTTTAATGATCAATTTTTCTAACTAAATTTTTGAACTCAGTTCTTTTATAATCACTATTAAATTAAATCTTCTATTAAATTTTTTTTAACAAAATATATCCAAAAGAAATACTATTTTGTTTTTTTTTTCACTCAACAAAGATTCTTTAACTCTTTCTGATTGATAAATAATGTATAAGAAATTCTTTTAAAAGGTTTAAAAAGAAACTTAAATAATATCTTTTTTCTAGATAAATTATGTTCTACTTTTTTATTTAAGAATTTTATTTATATATTAAATCATTTAAACTATAATGATTTTGAAAATAACTATTTATTTCTTCAAAAATATCTAAAAAAATATTATATATATATATATATATATATATATATATATATATATATATATATATATCTTTAAATTAATTGGTTCAGGTAAAAGTAATGCTAAGTAACAATAGGTACATAATTTAAAAAAATTACATATGATTAAATAAAATTGATATTATAAAGTATAAGATTGAAAAAAGGAAATATTTTAATACAAGCTGAATAATAATTTTTTAGATCAAATAAATCTCAAGCTCAAATATACTATTTTACTACTACTACTACTGATAGCCCATATCAGCCCACTGCTGGGCGAAAGCCTCGTCGAATGTTATAAGAAGAGTTTTCCGAGCCTCTTCCATTCTTTCCTGTCGCTGGCCAATCTCATCCAACCTTAGCCTCCGCAATACTTCACAATTTCATCTCTCCATCTTTGATGTGGTCTTCCTTTAGGTCTCTTTTTATCTCTTGGTCTCCATTCCGTAACAATCTTCGTCCATCTGTTGTCCTCTCTTCTCGCTACATGTCCTGCCCATGTCCATTTTAACGATTTAACTTGCTCCATATTATATATATATATATATATATATATATATATATATATATATATATATATATGATAAATTTAATATATTAATCAATTTAAAATACACTTTTCCATTTAATTTTTACATAAATAAAAATTAAAGTTTGCCATATACACATGTTCATAAATTAAAACAAAGTCAAATTAACATTCTTTATATACAACGAAAGTTCAGATTACGACTGATAATAAAAATTTTACTTTTTCAGTATTTAGTGTGCTCACCTTTAATTTTTAAATACTTTTCATATACATGTATTGTGAGTATTCACTACTCTAAAAATAATTTACTATTTTTAAAAATATATAGAAATTTTCCACAAATAACAAAAAAATTATATAGGGTCATCCAAATGCGATATCTAGATTTGTGTTTTATTAAAAAGAAACTATACACATATTTCTTTTTAATAAAACACAAATCTAGGCGTCACATTTGGATGACCTTGTATATCTATTTAAATAAAAAAGTATACTTTGTTTTATATGGAAAATTCATTTAATCAATCAACAAAATTTTATTAAATATTTACGATTAATCAAAATTCAACACTTTATATTTCAATACTTGAAAATTATACATTTATTATTAATTAATCTTATTTGTGTTTATTTTAATGAATGAACTCAAAATCAACCTCTAATTAATATTATTTACATTTAATTTTTTTAATATTATGTACTGTATAATGCAAAACAAATATAATTATTTTATTGTATTATTTAAAAAATTGAATACAATCAAAATATCATACTCAGCAAATGTTTGTCTAGATTTACAAAAGAATTAAATTGCACATGCTTGAAATACTTGACACAAAGCTATGTGTATGCTCTGCAGAGCATTCTCTGTAAAATATTTCTTACAACGTATAAAAACATTCCTTTAATATAATATAACATTTTTTTTAGTTTACTGATTAAAAATAATTAATATTTACATTTTTTTTAAATTAATACACTTAAATTTAATGCACTGATATCACTTTAATATAAAGTGAGTGAAAGAAAAACGAATAATATTTTTTCAAATAAAATCTAACTAAAATAAAATACAACCGTTTTTTCATTACATATCGTTTAATAATACTTATTAATTTTGATAAAATGATTTTACAATAACAATGTGTTGTTCAAGTATTTAGCTCTCTATAAATTTGTAAAGTGTATTCTATTCAACTGCCAGAGGCTAAATGGCAGAAACTCGCCAAAACAAAATGGCAACCGAAACACATCATTCATCTTTCTTTCAACCACTCTGTATGTATAAGTCATACAAATTATTATGAAATAATATACAGTTTTATTTTTCATTATACTAAAATACTTTCTTATTCTCCATCATCAAAAAATTCAGTTAATTTTTCTTCAATTTCCAAAACAAGAAAATACATAAATAATTAATATACGGTTAAAACGCCATTTTTAATGACAATTTTAAAAGAAACAAAGTTTATCTTTTCATCGATTTTTATTTACAACACATTTAAAAAAAATGATTATTAAAGAAAATCAATAATTTGAATTATTATATAAGAATGTATATTCTGATTTATTTTTTATTGTACAAAAAAAGAGAGTTATTCTTCAATTAAAATATTTTTATGCTGAAACACCTGATTTCATACATATTTCAAACTTTAATTTCACATTCTCCTTGCTTAAATTACTTACAAACTATTTATAAAAGACGCCTATGGTTTTAAGGTCACATGTAAGCTAAGTGAATACTGACGTCAACAATTGTATTATTATCATGCCCTTACCGATTTGATGCTTCAGTCAGATACATATAAAGATATATATATATATATATATATATATATATATATATATACACACACATATATATCTATATATATATATATATATATATATGCCTGTGTGTGTGTAAATACGTGTATTATATTGCATGTATAATTTATGAAGACCTATCAAACACACTACGGTAATAAATTCACAGTGTCGAAATGTACAAACCACAACCCTAACGTCCTTCATACAGCATGACACCTCAGCAGCAAATAGATTGATTCGATATCGGTATAAATCTCCATTATCTAAAATTGAACGGACGCAACAGTAACTCTCTCAGCATGTTATCATTTTGTATCGCAGACGTAAACATTCACTGCATGTATAGGTGATAAAGCTGTTAACGTATGCCGAGGGGTTCTTCAATACGTATAGTTATTGAAAATAAATACATATATTGTAGTGGTCCTTTGTACAAAACAGTGTCTAAATGTGTTTCAATTGCGACACGAAATTTGATTTCATTGTATAAGTAGATGGATTCGTGGTGAATTATAAGAACATCAATTCAAAAATAATGTGTTATTGATTTATATTCATTTTAATTTTATCTCTATTAAATAATCATTTACGCAATGATACATAGGCATTAAAAATAATTTATGTATATAACAATAAAGAAATAAAAATTAGACTGATTTATACATTAGAATACTTTTTTTTAAATAAATATTATATCTAATAAGTTACAATTAAGACATATTTATGTATGTTAGTAGTGACAATTATTGTATTAAATCCTTTTATAATTTTTTGTATATAAATAATGCCATTTTTAACATTATTCAAAAATATAACAGATTCTTTTTTCCATCATTCAATATTATATATATATATATATATATATATATATATATATATATATTTGGTATACCCGTAAGTAATATCGTTTTTTTAGTGTCAAAACTACACTCGAAGAATATTTTACTTCAAAATCACCCTCAATTTAAAAAAAGGGAATTTTGTAAAACGACATCACTTATGGGTACACCTATATATATATATATATATATATATATATATATATATATATATATATATATATATATATATATTTTTAACACTGCGAAAATTCCGTATAGAATTTTTAAAAATGATCGAAAACCCTCTGAATGGATACAAGACAGATAAAAGTAAATGATATATTAAAACAAGTAAAATCGACGAAATAGTCGTTGACAGGACACTCAGTAAGAAAAGTAGACAATAGATGGACAAAAATCATTATAAAATAACGACCAAGAAACAAAAAATACCAAAGAAAAAAACTATAAAAGATGGAGGAATGAAATTAAAAAATATAGTGGAGGTGAGAGTTGAGTGAAATTAACCATGGACAGAAGATGAATGAATTTTAGGAAAAAATTTAAGAAAAGCCTAATAATACTAATGAGTTTTCACTTAACAATAGAACGATATAGACTTTTTAATTATATATATATATATATATATATATATATATATATATATATATATATATTGGACTGAATCAAAAATTCATTCGAAGCTTATATTCTATAAAATCAAATAGAAGACCAGAATTCGTTATCTAATTTTTGTTTATCTAATGTTATTTTATTTTTCGAAAAAGCAAACACATTACGAAAATGCAGATTTTTTTGCTATAAACAAAGATATACTATGATGGATAGAAAAAGAAGGTGCTAAAAATGATTTTCTCAGTTAAACGTTGAAGAGTTTTCTTTGAAAGACACCTCACAATCAATAAATTCCTTTACTATTGATAATAATGCAATTATCAAATTAATTCAAAATAACTAGGGCAACACGTCAAGAGATATTGTTGATGACGTCAGTCAGTAATGAAGCATTTGGAAAAGCTAGGTTACGTGAATCGAAATAATGAGTGAGTGCTGCATCAACTGAACGAAAAAACAAACATAATAAATTGCATTTCTATTTATAGTTCTCTTCTTAAACGTAAGAAAAACACTTTATTTTTGATATTTGGATCGTTGTTGATACGGATAGTACAGTATAGACTGATTTATAAGAAAATATGTATATAGTTTGTTTTAGAACTGTGACGAATTCATTTTCACATAAATAAACTATCATCTTCACCATAGTATATTAAAAAAGTGTTCAATAATTATTTATTGTTCACTTTCTTTGTTTATGAGCTGAAACACATTTCGATGGCAATGTCATCATCATCAGAGTGGTACATTATTAAATCTCTCTCTCTCCCTCTCTCATAGATATACGAGGGTCGTTTGATAAGTATGGTAAAAAAATAAGAAAAACTAAATTGAAAAATTTAATTAAATTAAACAATAAATAAATGTACCATACTTATCAAACGACCTCATATAAATATATATATATATACATATATATATTCATATATATTAATTTTTGTGTTTTTTTTTATTCAACATATCACCAACTAGTGACCGACTTTTTTCCATTACATATATTCAATGCGTATCTGCATGTGTTTATTTGTCTATATCTAAAAGTTATGTTACTTTTAAGTTAAGAAAATGTTTTTTATTTTTTTACAACATAGTTCGTTGATTAGAATAATATCCTTTTTGGAAAAAACGAAATTATCCCATTTCCATTACGTATTACTTTCCGGTCAAAAGTATTTGAAATGCTAACAATATGTTAGGTTTGTTTGAAATAAGTTGAATATCTACATGTGTACCGTTTTTGTGTTTCTTATTTCTATGCTAGAATTGTATATTTTTTTAAAATAAATAATATTGAATATAATATTGAAAATAATAGTTGTTCTAATTATATATCAAAAAGATGTTAACAGCATCTCAAAGTCGAAATTAAGTGTGAAAAAGACAATAAAAGACTACGTATTAAAAATATGAAGTTCGATCAACTTTACAACAGTAACACGTAATGAACACTATATAGACAAAAAGAATATCAAAGTCACCAAAATATAAGAAATACTATGAAAAAAACATTAATATATAGTCATAAAAAGTCTCTATTAATTAAGATATATGAGATAATTTGATAAGAAAAAAAACTTTCTATAACAAACTTGATAAAACATAATTCATAAATTTTATTAAACTTAATTAAGAAATATATTCGGTTATGTAATGTCGGATTATTCAACAAGAAACTGATGAGAAATCCAACATTTCATAATACACGACCTAATAGAACAATATTCATGTTAATATTAAATTAGTTTCAAAATGAGATTATGAGTGAAAAGACAATTCTAGCTTTATCTGTAATATTAAAATTAGATAAAATTCAAAGAGCACCATTTACTTAATTTTTGATAATGAAAAATGAATACAGATATTTAGAATAATAAAATAATAGGGTAGAACTGTAGATAAAGAAAGTTTATTGTCATATGTATAAGATTACAGTACGAAAAAAAATTGATAGTGATAAAAAGATTATAAATTGATAACAGTAAATGAAAGCATTTACCGGAAAATAAATGAAACAAGAATACTTACTAAAACTGTATCTATTTAATATTTTTATTAAAAGAACTAAGCAAAAGTAAAAGAAGACAAAATAAATTGATATAAAAGGACATTAAATTAACCATATTCAATAACCAGTTTGAGTAAACCAATCTATACTAAAAAACGTTAATTCATAATTAACAGATGAACTGATATAAATATTAAAAAAAATATCAAAATATTTATTTGAGATATTTTTTCCAAAGAGATGAAATATGGATATTAAGAGAGGAAGACATGAAATAATTGGAAATCTAGGAATATGGATATGAAAAAAGATAATTAAATAAAATTGGATAAATAAAATGTCTAATTAAAACGTTTTAAGTGCATAAAAACAAACTTAGTGAGCAAATAAATGAGAAAAATAATCTTAATTGGACATTTTCTAGATACAATATATTTTTAAAGAGTAACCTTTAAAGAAAGTTAAATTCAAAGATTAAGAACGAAGATTTGATAAATATAAGTAGAAAATATACTTCAATACATATATAGAAATAAATGTGAAAGCAGGAGATAAAATTCCATAGTTGCAATGAAAACATGAATTGTTTAAAGTTTAGTTAGAGATAAAGATAAACATTTGTACATACATATGTATGTATAAAACAAAAAAATACATAAAAAAACAATCAGTTAATAATTTAAATGTAACAATGTTACGAACACGTATTTTAATCTAGACGAAAGCATTTTATTAAATACGGAATTAAAATCGTTGCATGCTTGCTTGTAAATTAATAATTTATCGGATATAGAGTTATCTCGTTCCCTAAACTGACTTCCGCTCTTGCAACGCCTTGGATGCAACACTGCTGCCAACAGCATAGACGACACAGTAAAGTAAATAATAACGTTTGCAGACGCTAATTTAGGTACGTTGATTTCCAGTACTCTAATCAAATCAACACATTTCCTGTACAAAATAAAATGTTATGCTCGTTGTAGTTTACGATTCAAACTGTCTTCTGTTGATTATGCATAATTATTATTTCTATATAGTGAGTTGACTTGTACCTTTATTAATTTCTATTTAGTAAAATTGAATCAGGAAAATCCTATTAGCCAATATAGTCATAAGTTTGTACTTTATTAACTTGTTTGCTTGTAGTAAAATCAATACATATATAGTGAAATATACAAATTCGTTAAACTGTTGCTGTATACATAGAATGTTAGAAAAAAACACTTAAAAAAGTGATTCTTTTTTATTTTACATGTGGGAAGTCGTGATTTACATCGTTAGTTTTTTAACTTGCTTTCGATAAAGTTTTAAAACACTTTTTTAAAAAGTTAGTTTGTTATATACATAGGAGTTTTATGATTGTAAAACTCTGTTTAAAATACACACACACACACACACACACACACACACACACACACATATATATATATATATATATATATATATATATATATATATATATATATATAAAGGATCATCCAAATGTGACGCCTAGATTTGTGTTCTATGAAAAAGGAATAAAAGAAATTATACACATGTTTCTCTATATACCACCCTATATACAGAAGTACCAAAAGTAACTTCCTAACGAAATAAATTCGTATTTTTTTTATTTTTGTGTTTTGAATATTTAAATACAAAGAAAACAACAATAAATATGAATAAATATACACTGTAAGAAAGAATTAAAATATTGGTATTTCACCTTGAAAGTCAGAGGAGTGTTTCGTAAACACAAATGAAATTTAGAAGATTTTACAATACTAGAAATTCGCTGTCTGGTGCAACCATCCACGTCCGCCCCTTCCATATGTGCAATGCACACGGGCGGCTGAGCTTTAGGGGCGGCCGATTTCAAGAAAAACACTCGGTTACCTCTAATTTTTAGATATGTGAAACAACACATTCTTTAAAATTGTCTAGCTACATCAGCCCTTATGTAATATTTTGACCTATTCGGCGTTACTTGATTATAGCGTTTAACTACATTTTACTAAGAGACCATTTTCGAATACAAACACATACTATCATTGTATTTCTAACACATTTCTCTGAAAATTTCGATTATCCTTTCCCTTGAAGTTAATAAATATCATTCAATAGTCTACCATGGAAAAAGTGCCATTTGGGAATGGGGGCGGTCGAAATATTTTCGCACACGGGCGGCCGAAATATTTTTGCACACGGACAGCCGATCACCTTGGGGCCTGCAACCATTCGTGCAATAGAGGAAAAAATTGAAGATACTGGGACAGTGGCAGATAAAAGAAGATCAGGCAGACAATATCTTCAAGGAGTAATGACAATATTAAGTCTGTAAGGAAAAGTGTAGTGGAGAACCCAACAACTTCCATATCGACTGATGCTTGAAATATTTTTCATACCGAATACTGAAGATGATGGTAAAGAAGCTTAGTTCCAACAGGATAGGGCTACAGCTCACTCTGCCAGAGCTACAATGGACCTCCTACGGTCAAGATCCAATGATCGAATAATATCGAAAAATTCAAACTTTAGGTGACCTCCAAGATCATCGGATTTAACGTCTCCAAACGTTTTTCTTTGGGGCTACATAAAAGATAAAGCTCACGTTTATAAGCCCCAAACTTTAACAGAACTGAAGGATAACATGCGAACCAAAATAGCAACAATATCAACATCAACATTACAATCAGTAATGGAAAACATGTTAAAAAGAACACAAATTTTCGAACGCTCTTGAGGTCAATATTTCAAAGAAATTATTTTTAAAACTTAATCAAAAAATCATGTTTTAACTTAGATTTAATTTAAAATCAGTAAAATTTCTTTTTTCTTATATTTTGATATATTTAAAAAAATAGGAAATAACTTTTGGTCCACGCTGTACGTGTTTATTTTTAATAAAACATAAATCTAGGTATCACATTTGGATGACCCTATATATATATATATATATATATATATATATATATATAGAGAGAGAGAGAGAGAGAGAGAGAGAGAGAGACGAAAAATAAATTGAAATGTTTATATAAAACAAATATTCTTTGTTTTTTAAAAAAATCCAAATATGTATTAAGAATACTAATTCTGAATACGTAGTTGCTAAAATATCGCATGGATAGATTTTAATAAGTCTATTTTTGGGATAACCTCGATGACCTTCCTCATGACGACCTATATAGTTTCAATGTCATTGTACAACGTTTCTTTTATCGCTATTTCGATTTCTAGGAATAGAAAATAATCGTACAATGACAAATCTAGTATATATGATGAAATTTTGATAACGCACACTTATTTATTTATTTTTACAAAAAATCACGTACAGGAACGGATTTATGAGGTGGTACATTATCGTACAACAACTACCAGTTTTCTAACTCTCGATGTTCCAGTCAAATTCTTTCTATCCTCCCACAAATTCTTCATATCATTTAAATATTTAATGAAATTCAATTGATACAAGAAATTCAATCCACAGATCATTTGATGCATCTAACCGTACGGTACTATAATGTTACAGATGATTGAAGATCATCCTGAAATTTATCAAAAAATCATCATATGTGACAAAACATATTTCAACCTTAGTAATTATATGAAGAATCTCAATAATTGCTCTGGACTAATAAGAACTCAAAATTGACACACTAATAATTTTTACATCCACACAATGTGACTGTTCGGTGTGGTATATAGAATGAAGATGTTATCAGACTATATTTTTTCGAAAATGTTGAGAGAAGTACTGTTAGATCAATGACGAGCACCACTGATACTTAATTCGTCACTTTTCACAGCAATAACTTGAAGAATTTAATCTTATTAAAATATAATTTTAACAAGATTACACTACATACTTTTCTGTTCAAAAAATAAGATAACTTTTTAATTTGAAACTCGCATGAAATTCGTAGTTGAAAAAATTTTTCTTATGTTGGTACAACCTTCAGTGACATTAGCTACTAATTTCAGTTTGATATGTCAAATAGTTTATAAGTTACAGTAGTTTATTTATATAAACTTTTTGCCTTTTTTCGATTTTTAAAATGTCTAATATTGTTAAACAAAAAGTTGCATTAAATTTTGTGTTAAAAATGAAATTAATGCTAGTGAAACGTTTAAAATGGTACAGAAAGCATTCGGTGATCAATGTTTATCGAGAAAAACTGTATTCTAGTGGCAAAATTAGTTCAGAGAAGGTCGTGAATCCGTAGAAGATGAACCTCGTTCTGGTCGTCCATCAACATCAATAACCGAAGAAAATATCGAAAAAATTAAAAACAAAATTATGGAAAATCGTCATTTGACTATAAGAAAACTTGCTGAAGATATTGGCATATAAATAGATTCAGCAGACGTAATTTTAAGTGATGTTTTGAGCTTGAAAAGTTTGTCACGATAACACACCTTCTCATAATGGAATCAATTATTCGTAAGTTTTTTTCCAAAAATTCAACAAATATTGCTCCACAAGAACTATATTCTCCAGATATGTCATCGTGCGACTTTTCCCTGTCGAGTTGGTTAAAAAAACAGTCCGAGGAACCTAATTTGACTCAGTTGAATCGATAAAACAAAAATCGGAGGAATTGCTGATGGAAATTCCAAAAAATGAATATAAAAAGTGTTTGCAAGATTGGATTAAACGTTAACGTATGTGTATCGCAATAGGAGGAGATTACTTTGAAGAAGACAAAATAAATTTGGATGCATAAATAAATAGTATATGTTTTATTCAAACAGTCACCTTACTTTTTGAACAGAGTAATATCATACATATTTACTTGACACTATTCTGCATATTTGACTCCACTACAAATTTGAAAAAAACGTTTTTTGGATAAATCATCTCGAAAGTCAGCAATTGTAATTGGCCGTTAAGACCATCGAACCGTGCCAGATTTTTTTATGAAACTATGTAAAGAGAACAATCTATGCTAACAAACCTCAGACAATTTAACATCTGAAGAAGAATATTTGTGACTTTGTTAGAATAATTGTTGAAATGTGCGAAAAAGTGATGCAAAATAGGTTGAAAGAAAACAGCATTGCGTCAGGGCTAGAGGCGGTTTTTGGCTGACATTGTATTCCATACCCAGTTACTACGTCTCATTAAACGATATATCATTATAAAAAAGTTAATGTATTTTATTTTATTTTTAGATATTATTTTTTTAAAAAAAACATTAATATTTTTTTTTTTGGCTACTTGTATATTTTTCTTTTCGTTTGTACTTGTGATTCAGCAAAAATATCAAATATTATAATATAGAAATACTTTCAATGACGCAGTTAATAGTCTTATTTCGCGATTATAAATATAAAATATCGAAAATACTATATACATATATAAATGAATATATATATATATATATATATATATATATATATATGCATAATATGTAAATAGATCGACAGATAGATAAATACACTAAAATATTGAAAAGAAGTGAATGTAGATTAGGTCTAATTCACTGATGCCAATTATTTTACATAAAAAAGGCGGATACGGACAGTTCTTCAAAGTATTTTTTTGTAGAAAATACTTCTTTTTAGTTATTCAGGTTAATATATACGCTTGCACGCACATACATACACACACACATTATTTATATATATATATATATATATATAAATATATATATTGTGTGTGTGTATGTATGTATATACGTGTTTATTTACAGGTATAAAAAAAACGAGAGAAAAATAAAATTTGTCAGTTTAAATAATTTATGACTGAATATTCCTTTCAAAAATAACGAATCGCTAAGTCTTATGCGAAACTAATTTTATATTAAAATTATTTAACAGATAATATTATTTTATTAATTAAAAATTAAAATATGCAATATATCGTGAATTATCATATTTATATTCTAAAAATAATTAGTTTTTATAAAATTTATTTAAAAAAATAATTTCAAGTCAGTTATTCCTAAAACTCTTATCTCGATCAAAACTTACCGTTCAGTAAAATTTAAAAATTAATTAGTAAAGAATTTACAAGTTTTTAATATAGTTCACAAGAAGAATAAAAAATGAGAATTTTTTTTTTTAATAAAATTATATAATTAATGATAATGAAATTTATATAATTTTCCTAAATTATATTTTGACTATGTAAAAAATCTCACTTTAATCCGAACAAAACTTAAAAATAAATATAGAATTATAATTATAAAATAACAACCTTTTTCATTTCCATAAATTCAAAATATGAATTATAGTTACTAATATTTCACGTTCACAATTAATGTACATTGCGTTAATAAATACATTGATGGAACGTACAAAAGACCTTTTTTACACTTATTTCAAATCTTGATTGGATACTAGTTACCAATTTCTATCTTCTTCAATTTATACATTTTCTTTCACGTACTCGTAACAATCAATATATATTGCCACGTCATGTTCGTAGATGTGCTCGCCATTTCGTTCTTTCAAACAACATCCACTCAATTATTCTCATGGGTCATCTTTCCTCTCCATTTCGTTGAATACAACTATACTACTACCATATTTGTGTTTCAATCTTCTAAAGTGTAGAATCGATAACTTTAATCTATTTTCATTCTTTACCTTTTGTAAGCTTAAAATTATTATCCTTTCCCAAAAATACATTTAAACAAATTTGTCATCTGTATCTTAAATTTAATTTTAGTATTCTAATTATTGATTTATAAATCAATATTTTTGTTTTTATTATAAAAACATTATTTAATATAAATTTATATTTAATTTATCTAGTTGTGGTCTTCTTTACTAATATCTTATTAATTGTATAAATTAAAATTATATATATATATATATATATATATATATATATATATAAATTTCAAATATAATATTTTGTTCAAAACATCATCTGCATGTTAATTCAAATTTAATATTTGATTTCAAGTAAATTAATCAAAATGTCAGTTTAATCTGACGACAGATTTTGTGTGTACTGTGGACAGCAGAATTCTAATTAAAATTGATAACAACGTGTGCGTCACAATATATAAAGTGAGACTGAATATGGAAAATATTAATAACCACAAATTTCAGTCGAGTCATTTATATTAACTGTCCGTTTTACTATATTTTTTTCATAATATTTATTTCAAGCAATATATAATCATTTTTAATATCTAAGAAAATATTTTATTTTCTCTAAATATTTTACGATTTTCGACTAGTGAGAATTTATTAATTATAATAAATCGATCAATCAATGTATTGTGGAAGAATAAAAAAGATCATATCTTTCAAAAGTCCATTACTACTTTATATTTTATGTTCTTAGATAAAACAAATATTTTTACCTGGACAAATAAAGAAAAAAATGCTAATAACTAATGTGTCATGGTTTTCTTTCATATAAAAATAAATTAAATTAGAATTAAAACATACTATCTATCTATCTATCTATCTATATATATATATATATATATATATATATATATATATATATATATATATATATATATATTTAATTAAGCAAGTAATATAATGATTTAAATATTATATAATTAAAATGAATACTAAACAAGGAAATAGTTTAATTCATATACCATTTCTTTAACTTAGTTGTTATTATATATAATATTTAGAAAATATTAATAATTTTCATAAAAACACGGTTATGTATATAAAAAATGTTTTGTCTATAAAAAAAATTAATGAATTAAGTATTTTTTATAAAATCAATAAATTAAAATATAATCAAAAATGGGAAAAATAAACAAAATATTTATTAATGTATAACAAAATGTTATGTCATTTATAGTTTTTATAAATTATTATTAATTTTATAATAAATTTGATTTGATTTATTTTATAAAAGCATATTTTATAGTCCTGTTAGAAAGAATAAAATTTGTCAGTTTAAATAATTTATGACTGAATATTCGTTTCAAAAATAACGAATCGCTAAGTCTTATGCGAAACTAATTTTATATTAAAATTATTTAACAGATAATATTATTTTATTAATTAAAAATTAAAATATGCCTTATATTGTGAATTATCATATTTATATTCTAAAAAGAATTAGTTTTTATAAAATTTATTCAAAAAAATAATTTCAAGTTAGTTATTCCTAAAACTCTTATCTCGATCAAAACTTACCGTTTAGTAAAATTTAAAAATTAATTAGTAAAGAATTTACAAGTTTTTTAATATAGTTCACAAGAAGAATAAAAAATGATGAAGTTTTTTTTAATAAAATTATATAATTAATGATAATGAAATTTATATAATTTTCAAAATAAGAAAACTTTTTTCATATTTTTTTACAATTCTAAATTGTAACTTTTTTTTCATAAAAAATTCTACCTTAAACCCATGAAATTAGATCAATTTGTTAAATAACCTATTATACATTTTTCATTTACGCACATTTCAACGATTATGATATTATCTTTAGAGGACAACTTTAATAGAATCTGTATAATACTTTTCTGTATAAACAATTTTACATTCACAACAACTGTAACTTTTTTTGTGCAAATTTTAAATTAATTTTTTAAAAACAAGGAAATTAGTTATCTAAACATGTTTTCTATAACCCAAATAAATTTCTAACTCCCACCACAAATTCATTTGTGAATCAGCCACAGTTCCAAAACAACAAATGTTTCCTATAGAATTATAAAATATTTCTATAGTTCATATAGGTGGCCCATATGAGGCTGACGGATATTAATGTGTAATAAATGATAGCAAGCAAGTAAATATATATCCAAACTCTACTGACTCATTTGGGTTATAACTCTATATAATAACTGAACACTTCCATAAGTTATTTCTAATACACTCAACATCATTAATTCGTATTTATACAGTATCTTAGTATTTAATCAAACGAATATTTTTTTAAAAAAAATCTATATCATATCTACGGATAAATAATTTCATATTATAAAATTATAATAATAAAATGAAAAAAATGACAAAGATAGAAATATATACAAAGAAAATTGGCAGTAATGAATAATTTGATACTAATAAATAATAAACTGAATGAATAAAAAAAAGATTTTCAATATTGTTTCCAATTATACATAATATCCAATTTTAATTTTAATTGTACATAATCGCTTAATTTTCTATATTGATTATAACACAAAAATATAATCAAAATAATTGAATGAATAAATTTATTTTTCCATTAATTAACAAAAAATACATAATATTAACTAATTAAATTAATAACTTTTATGTAAGTACATAAGAAGTAAACACATACAATCAAATGAAATTAAATTTGTGAACTAAAAATAATTATTAATACTTCCTAATCAGACCGTGACCTCTAACTAAACTAGAAAAATGAGAATAGGAAACCGTAATAAAACGCAATTCAAGAAACCTGAAATGTGTACAAACTGTGTTGATTTATAGCCGGATAGAATTTATTTAATTACATATTTTAAAAAATAATAATATAATATTAACTTATAACGTAAAAAAATTTTGAAGAAAAAAGTCGTAGAATTAGATATACATTATTTGTATATTAAAAACTGGCAATATACAATATTTATTTTTTAACGATTTTGGTCGAATTGTTTCGATATTTTTTATGCAGTTTCTTACATATTCACGGTCCATGTATACATAATCTATAATTCATTTCAGAGGTTGTAATAAAAGAACATTTGAAAAACTTTAAATGTTACCTTGGCAATATCTAAATTTTGTAAACGTACTATAAATATTTAAAAATATGTAAAGAAAGAAAAATTCATGTAGTGTTTGAAATAGAAATCTATTTGAATATAAAACGTAATTAAAATTTATAATATTAAAAGTCTATCAAAATGCAATACAACAACACCTCGCATAGTCTGGCTAATCGGTTCCACTGATTAGCCGAACTATTTAAAACCGGACTAATCGAAACATTAACTAAATACAAAAAACGTTAATTAGTTCAAAACAATTTTTCCTGTTTTTCAGAAAATTAAACGAGGTTAATATATTCAAATGTTTGTATGTATCAACAAAACAAAATCAGGGGTTTATACATTCATTTTAAATTCATTTTCAAATGGGTTATTAAAATTTAATTATCAAAAAATCGACTTTACTCTAGAGTTGCGAATCGAAAACTAATAGAAAAAGACAAAAAGAGCTTTTTTATTATGTTTTCAAAATAAAGGAAAAATTTGAAAAATTGCGTATAGAAATAATTTTTTGTATCAATTTTTTGGAATTTTTTCAAGTAAAAAATTCTTTTTTTGGAAATTTTAAACAGAACTATAGTGAAACCGGACTAATCGATTTATTGCTGTATACTGATTAACATATAAGTAAAATATTGAAAATATAACCAAAGATAGAAATTTTACAAAGTGAAATCAAAAAGTAAAAATAAAATACTATTCATGAAAATGTTATACATTATTTGAGATTACCTATATTTATTTTTAATACGTACTGATTACATTTTCCTCGTTAGTTGGAGGTTGAACATGTAGCTGACAACCTCATCTCATGAAAAAACAACCGTCACAGGAACTCTGATATTGTTAGAGAGGTTTAGTTTACCAGGTACTGAACAATGTCAACAGACGTTGTAATCGATTATATACCGTAATGTGATATATTGATTACAAATTATTTTCTTAAAAAACCTTTTTTATACTTCTTAAAGACAAAAAAAAATATTTACTAAATTATTGTACACGATCGTACAAGTGAAATATTTTTTTTTATATACTTAAATAATTAAAAATTACATAATGGACATAACTAATTTGATAAAATATATAATTTACTTTTTGCAAAAATTAACCACTGTATAAGACCACAATATTTTATAAAAATATTTCATTAATACTTCTTATTCATTGATTCCATAAAGCATATTTCAATGGATAAGTCACCATTTTTAAAATGCGATACTATGCATTCTTGAAATTTTATTGTAATAGCAGATATCATATAAATACAGTTGACAGATATTTTTTTTAGAAAATTCTTCAACAAACTTTTAAATACTTAATAATTTCAATTTGCTCTCTCTCTCTCTCTCTCTCTCTCTCTCTCTCTATATATATATATATATATATATATATATATATATATATATATATATATATATATATATATTATATATATAATTCAAAAGACCAGAAGGCGGAAGGAGATACTTGCCAACCTAATATATATATATATATATATATATATATATATATATATATATATACATATATATATATATATATATATATATATATATACACCCGTCCCTCAATTTACGCGGGACTTTTTTTACGCGGTATTGATTTACGCGGCACTTTTTATACGCGGTCAGATAGATTTTATTTTATATAATTTTTCATGGAATTTATTATATATCAGGATGACGCAAATTCTTACTTGAACGTATAAAAGCACGATATAAATATATAAAAGGTTGATTGTTTTGAATTACAGTAGCAATAGTGACACCGAATAAAATTTATCTACTTTTGTTTTCTAAAACGTCATTATTTTTTGTTAACCTATGTGAAATAAATATGTGTTTCTACAACTTTACTAGCTTTTATTTCCAATATTTTTTCTATTGTACTGACAGACTCAATTTACGCGATTTTCATTCGCGTAAAACAAATCCACGTGGAACGGATACTCCACGTAAATTGAGGGACGGGTGTGTATATATATATATATATATATATATATATATATATATATATATATATATATGTGTGTGTGTGTGTGTGTGTGTGTGTGTGTGCGATAGAGAGAGAGACTTATATAGGTTATAAATTAAAAAAGACATTGATAAATAATATTATAAATTCAATAATTTAATAATATTGTACATACAAATATTCAAAACTCCTTAACATAACACTAATTATTTCATTTTAAAATAATAAGTTTGTATCCTAATAACTGATATTTTAATGACAATTTATCCTGTTTTAATTTTTATATTGCATATATACGTATATTAAGTGCTTTATTTTTAACTTACAATATTTTAAAATTACAATGATCTTAAAAACACTTATCTTCAAAGTATTTATTTTTCAACAGAAATAGGTGTAAGGAAACAAATATTTACAAAAATAAAACTTACAATAATTAGTCAATTTTGTATATCTTTATTTGTATTAAATAAAAGATCGTCACTTGAACATCTTATGAAATTAATTACAAAATACTGTAGTGAACCAAAAACAATTAAAAAGTATAAAACACTTAATTACTGTAAAGATAGGAACATTTTTCAAAACGTTCATTAATTTCATTCATACACGCATACACACATGCATATATATATATATATATATATATATATATATATATATATATATATATATATATATATATATATATATATATATATATAGAGAGAGAGAGAGAGAGAGAGAGAGAAATTAAGCGTGATAGAACTTTAAATTGAATCCCTATCAAAAGTTCTGTTTAACCTAAAAAAACATATTTATATGTATATATATATATATATATATATATATATATATAAGTTATATGAAACACATGTAACTTTTCCAAGGTTGTTCCCACGGGAACAACATACATAATCCACGCGTTAATTGTTGACGAATAAGTCCGTTAGTAATTATTTAAACCTATAAAAAACGCGACAATCAATTTTTGATTGTCAATAAAATATCGTTATAATGAGAACTAGAGGTTTCTTCGTTACTTGTTACACTGGGTAACATTAGTTCTAATCTGAATGTTGTAAGAACAACATACAATTCTAGCCATGAGATTGTAACAACGACAGATAGAGCTCCTCGAGCCACAGTTGTTGGACTGATGGATTGATGATTGCTCAGTATTTTGTTGCACGTTGTTGATTGATTGATAAAAATAAATATGTTTTCTTTAAAAATCGTACTTTCGATTATTTAAAATAATATATATATATATATATATACATACATATAAAGATGTTTTTTAGGTTAAATAGAACTTTTGATAGGGATTAAATTTAAAGATCTATCACGTTTAAAAAACACCTATATGTATATATATATATATATATATATATGTACGAGTATATATATATTGAAACAAATATCGTCTTTTTTGACTGGCAATGTCTTAATGGATTCAATAAGAACAATGTCAACACGACGTCAAAACAGAACAAGGCTTATAGAAAATAACAAAGACAAGAGAGAGTCAGCATGTGCGTGTAGTAAGTCTCTCTACACATTGATTCTACACAAAGGGATTAAATGAAAAGAAACGAGAAACTGGCAGCACAAACATAATATTGTATTATTTCAAATTCGTTTGTAAAATAACTCTAAATATACTGTCAATCATTCCTCGCAACTATTATTTTAAGAAGAAATTTATAAATATATAGATTAATGTAGTTAAAACATATATTTAACTTGAGATAATCATATATGTTTTAAAAAATATAAAGTTCGCGTGTTTATCGACATATAAAACAAAAATGTTGTTTTAAGTTAGGTTTTATTTTAAAAATTCGACAAATGTTTAATTTATTCATTATTTTTTTCTAAAAGTAAAATCATATTTACAAATATAAACTAAATGGCAGGCACATAAAAGGAATTTAATTTATATATGACATATTAATTTTATTAGCAGATATGCTATTTTAATAAGTTCAGAATGTCGAATATAAATAGAACATACGAAATAAGATTTATGTACCAGAACACATTTTGGCTCAATAATGTTATTACACATAAACACATACACATGCCACCTTGATGTTATTTTATTAAAATATAAAATTAACAATTTTAAAAATAAATATTTTTTCTACAATTATTTTTTTTTATTTAAGTAAAATCGTAATAAGAAAAAAGTACTTTATAAACAATCATAAAATTGAATAAGTTATAACTTTTATGATTGTTTAAATATAATAATATTAAAAAATGCACGTAATTTTTATAATAAAATATATAAAAAATACTTTTAAATTATAAATAAAATTAGTAGTTTAATATATAAATTGCATAATTATTAATAATAAGTTTATACAAAAATAACATACAATTACGTTCATCACAAAAATGTTATTTAAAGAATTAAAAAAGAATACGTTTTTTAAAAAAATTCAGACTTTAGAGTAAAGTGACATTTTTTAATTTTCTGTTTCGAATATTTCAACTATTTATGAAAATATCTATGAAAATTCTTAACATATTTCAATATAAATACCATTTGCAAATTACATAGAGTTTTAGATAAGAATAAAAAAATATGATAATATCATTAATAGAAAAAAATAAGTACATATAAAAAGCTAAATTTATCAAAACTTTTTTCATTTATTTGCAAAAAAAAAAAATTAATTTTTACGGGTAGCCATTTTGAATCAATTCTAAATCAAACAATAAATATTCCTCAACACTTTTCAAAAATTATTATTAAAAAATATATTTAATAGAAAATTTAAATAGAAATTTTTACGTACGGACAAAGTAAAACAGTATAGGAAGAATCTTTATTTATTTTAGAACTGTGGCGAATTCATTCGTTATTTCAATTGCAATTTCGCTATTCTAATTCATTATTTAAATTGTAATGAAATTCATTTGAGTCAAAGTATAGAAAGAGTTTTTTTTAAAAGCAATATTATTTATCTTTAACAACATTCTATTTTATATAATGAAAATACTATTTAAATTGTATATGTAAAATTGAAAACACGAAAATAACATTTTGTAGAAAAGAATTATTTATTTTAAATTATTTTTTTATTAGTAATATAGTTTGTTTAAAAATATATGATAAAGAAAATTTGATATTTATATCAAATAAAATCATTATTTATAACAAATACATATGGACTGTATTGAATTTAGGAGATATTTTAAAAAGTTTATAATTTTCTCAACTTACAATCTCTTTTTTTCAAAATAATTATTTAAGAAATGTAAACACTAAATTCCTCTATTTAATATATATGTATATACATATTATATATCAATCGTTTATTCAATTCTACTTTATTTTCTCGTTTGATTAAGAATATTGGAACATAATTACGAAAGTTATTTTTTTAATTTAATTTATTTTGTATTAATAGTTAAAAATGAAATTTATAAAAATCATAATTGTCGATACAATAGATATCTGTATTAATTTAATTTTTATAATTCGGCTTTATTTTAAAAAAAATTGTTAATAATATATACAAATTCCTTCATATATATTTTTAATATAAATAAATCTCTAAGTGTTTAGCCATTTTTTCGCAATTGTTGAAATTGATATTTGATTTGCAACTGATTTATCATTATAGTAATTATAATTTATGTAAATTAATTTTCTTCAACATTATACAATTTCATAAAACGTTCAATAAAAAATGTTATTAATTTTTCCTAATACGCATTTCAATGGCCATACAATCTTCTTCGCACAGATAATTAATAAATTAGAATATCAAACTTACAAAATTTAAACACCAAGTAAAAAAATAATATATTGAAAAAAATTCAATTAAAGCCTTAATGATCTAATTGAAAAATTCCTGTTAACTAATATATATATATAAATGTAAAAATTTACGCATATATAAAAAAAAATTATTACTAAACAGTGACTTTTTATATTCATATGTATATAAGATAGTAAAGATATGACATATTAGAAAGTAATATTACATATTTTATTGAACTTCTAATAATCTGTTTATGTTAAAAACATTAAAAAAATATAGTTTTATATTAAAAATAAAAAAGAACATTTATAAAATATATAAAAAAGTATTGTCTGTGTATATAATATTCGTAAACTTCATTGAATAAAAATACACTTCTCGTATTTCTCTTTATTAAAAATTTTAATTTGATGAAAATATTAAATTATAACAATTACTCAATACTTATTAATCTAATCAAATTAAATACAATATTGCAGTGTTCATTATTTTAAAAAATATACTGTAGTTAAGCAATGATTTTTCATTGCAAATAGCATATTATTCAGTTTTCATTAAAAATTTTGTAACAGAACCTTGTAAAAACTCGAATAAAATATTTAAATTGTGTAAAATGAAAGTAAAAATCAGATGAAATCAAATTTGTCTGTTTATCATATAGATTTTATTGAAAAAAATATTCGATTTCGAATTAATAGAATCATAATAAACAAAAAAATATTATAACTGTCATTAAAAATATTTAGTAAACTACGTATTAAATTATTTCAAATAAGCGAATACAAGAATCAATTGTCTTTTTTATAATCATCACAATTCTTTTAGCCACAATACTGATATAAAAATGTCATATTTCTTTACTTAAAAACATAATATTCGAAAGAAAATGTTCACTGTAATTTAATAGAATTTGAAATTAAACATATGAATGAATATTTTCGTTGATATGCTTTTCAATCAACGAACATTTTAAATTGAAAATCTATTTTAGTTCAATTAAAATTGACCCATATTTTTACATTCATAACAATTATTTCATTTCCATCAATATTTGGAGCATCTCAATATGGCGCTCGGTCATCAAATAATGTCAGCGGACGACATAGTAATGAAATATTGAGTACAGAACAATCAATAGTTTCATATTTTATACGACAGAACTCCATTTTCTACCATTGGAATGTAGCGCTTTCATTGTACGCCTAAATGTAACACACTTATGCCGCTCGACATAAATACGGAAATGCATTTTAAAGTTTATTGCGGCCATCCAGAAGTTCAGTTCGTCCAAAAACATCAATACTGTGCACCGCTCTAGGTCAACACTCTAATTAGGTATACTATTGCCATCTAGTATCGAAAAGCCAAACTGTTAGATAAACCGCTTACAAAAAAATGATTTGTTTTTAAAGAAAAAAATCTTTTTTTACTTTTATAACTATTAAAATCAAACATGAATATAGTATAAATAAATAAGACTTCTTAAAAATAACATTTAATTATAAAAATTAAAAAAATACAGGTATCTATTTGTATTGATAATTATGATTTCTATAAATTTTATTTTTATTTGTAATACAAAATAAATTAAATTAAAAAATAATTTTCGTGATTATGCTTCAATATTCTTAATTAAACGAGAAAATAAAGTAAATTCAATATAAATGTTCGATATTTCGTAATTAATTAGAGACATCTAGATATTAAATGCATTAATTATTCTTATAAATGCATTTATAGACGATCAATAAACTCCGAAGGTCATGTGCTCAGAAAGCTTGTGCGCGCAAAAAGTCATGTGTGCAATATTATTATTTACTGCAACCTGATTGGCTGAAATCGGTGACGCGCATGCAGAAAATTAGTAGGCCATGTCAAAAAGCATAGGAGGTTAAATACACAATTAAAATAATATGGAAGTAATATTATTGCTTAAATAAAAGTGTTTGACGAACGAAACATTTAAAGATAAACACGTTTTTAATTAATAATCAACAACGAAAATGGCTGAAGAGAGCAAAGACAGTGACACTAATGAAAATGTGAATGAAGAAAATGTTGATTGTGATATAAGTGACGATTCTGTATATAAAACGGATGAAGTGGAGACACTTAAAAGCGTTCAAGTCGATGTCAGTGATCCATATTTAGAACCAACAATAGTCGCGGAAAGTATTGCTTTACCGACAGATGATAGCATTCAGTTCGAACAAACGTCACCAGATGACACTAACAGCGTCGATTTCAATAATATGAACGAAATTCAAACGTCCGTTGAAATTCCCGATAACGACAATGGAATGATTTTTCAAGAATATGACGAAAATTATACGGAAACAATGCAGGACGACAATAACGAACAAGACGGCTGTAATGACAATTTTGAAACGACCTTCGATGAAGGTGAAATTCAAAGTGACCCATATTCCGTTACTGTCGAAAAGAAAACGAAACTTGTGCCTAGAAGAAAAAGTAAAAAAAAGTTTAATAACACGCTGAGAAAACGACTGAAGAAACGAAGAATCAGGCGGTAAGTGTCATTTTTTAATAAAATTGTCGTATTTTATAATATTTATTTACCTTTTTAAAAAAACGTGCTCTGTCACATCTGCGCAGAACCTATAGTCGATTTTAATATAGCCGCCAAAAGTTTATACATATATTTTTGTGTTTGTATTAATTTTTAATCGAATGGTCTGAATAATACAAAGAAAATTCAGGTATTGATCATATAATACATATCACATCATATAATATATATAAATATAAATATTGAGTTGTTCGAAAAGTTCATAGATGTTTTAAAGGAAAATTAAAACACGATTTTTTAATATTTATATTTATTCACCAATATATTGACTGTTTTTTCAATGATCTGTCATCTTTCCAATAACTTCATGATTCTACTCGGCCAAAAATCTTCATTTTTCGTTTAAAATTTTCTCAATGTAATTTTAACAATATTTTAAAGTTGAAATTTTTGTTATTAAAAGAAGTCGTCGGAAAACACAACCCCTTTTTGTTAGTCAGAGTGTACAAAAAGAAAAATAATTTTAACAAACTGAATTTATAGAGGTTTAAACAAACATTTTTAATGTAAAAGCTAACATCTATATTTAACACGTTGAGGTCTGCGCTGTTTTTTCTATGTCGCTTCATCGGACGGCAGTAAAAATCGTACTTTGCTTTATCTGGCGGCGCCTTGCACAAAATGTTGTTTAGCAAAACTTAATACTTAAAAGTGCAGTTTCCTTTTACTATACTATAGCTTTCCTTTTACTATAGCTGATGTGAGCCACCGGTGGTACACGCCGTCAGATAAACCATTCGCGTGTGAGCCACCGGTGGTACACACCGTCCTCCACGTGTTAAATAA
>CP092088.1:17865006-17920006 GCA_029203775.1 Neoneuromus ignobilis | reverse complement strand
ATCAATATTGTTTCATTTTATTACCAACAGATATATTCAAATATTTTTAAAAAGATGAACATTTTTATTATAAGTAATTATTAAAAATATTTATATTAAGGATTTTAATTAACATTATGAACATTTTAGGAATTATTGTATAAAATATTTCAGTACTACTGACCAAGGTGATGATTTTATTAATTTATTCAAGTTAGTTAAAACCCACTTATTTATTTTAAATAGTTTATAATAAAATCTTAATTATGTGTATAATATTATTCTTAATTTATTATTATATACAATACAATTCGTTAATTAAAATATATTATTATTACAATTCTTAAATGTACATTTTTTCAAATAATCATAATCTCAATAAACAAACGTTAATAAATTATATCATGTTTTATTTAATATGTGTAATATTAAAATTTATTTCATTAATTTTTATTTTATTCAAAAAATAAATAATTAAAATTATCTTTAATGACATCAGAATTTTTTTTTTAAAATGTAATTTGTGGAGATGTTATGTATAATTATTATTCTTTGTATAAATCTTATTCTGTACAAAAAAAAATGATTTAATAATAATTTTAACTTTAAATTTTTAATAGTCATTCTGAGGTAGAAGGTCGAAAAATTTGTTTTTTTAATTTTGAGATTTTAAGTATAATATCTGGAGAATATTCCCTGAAAGTTTTAAATCAATCCAACTAAAATTAATAGAGGAAATGGCATACTACTTTTTTATAAATACTTGTGTAAAAAATTTGTGAAATTTTAAACGTGTTTTTCTGAAAATTGAATTTTCAAAACCGGTGACCAAAATATTTCAAAAACGACTGCATCGATTTATTTCAAATTTTGCAAGCTTATTATAGATACAAAAAAACTGTCATGGTTTGGCTAATTATCGTGGAACATTTAACATTTCAAAATCGCTTAGAAATTGTAATCGCTTAGAAATTGTAATTTCAATCGACTTATTGAAACAAAAGTTTAATAAGTCCATTATTTCACAAAATGGACCCATCAATTGTCCACCAAGATCATGTGATCTAACTCCATTGGATTATTTTCTGTGGGATTATGTTGAATCATTGCTTTATGCTGATAAACCATAAACAATAAAACCATTAAAAATAAACATTGAATGTGTAATTCATGAAATTGCATCACAATTATGTAAAAGAGTGACTAAAAATTGGACTAAACGAATGCACTATGTCAAACGAAGTCGTGGTGGTCATATAAGTGAAATTTTGTTTCATCATTAATGCCATAGAATATGCTTTTTTTTAAAAAAACGAATTAATTAATTAAATACTTTTTGTTTTATTTCCATTTAAACTTCTGAAGCACTTATTGGAAAGTCCTATAAATAAAATCATGTATCGAGGAATTCCTGTTCTAATTCAATATTAGACTAAACAAATTTCTTAAAAAATAAAACAGTAATAACAAATAATAATATAAACTATATAATCGATTAAGTACAGAAATAAAAGTAAACATGTTTTTATTTCTTATCTCAGAGCCGAAAAAAATTCCCATCAACCAAATTGTGTTTATATTTATTTAAAATATTGCATTAAATTAAACTTTTTTACATTAGATACATTAAGAGGTAAAAAAAATTGAAAACATGTAATATTTCATTGAAATATTTTATTTTCTTCTTGTACTTTTAAAATATAGCTCATAACCCATCTCCAAGCACAGTGTGTAACGAATTGGATAAAAGATTATGAATACGATTTTCTAAGACGTCCATAAATTTAATATTATATATAAGTTTTTACACGAATCACTAAGCTCCAATGATGCTCTTCAGTGTCAAAATAAAATGAATGAATGCAATTCTTTTTACACGTAAATCAAATAAAATACCTCTGAAGGTAATAAACTCTTTATTATTATTTTCTATGTAATTTAATTTCTTATTTGTGCTTAGTAAAAGCTTGACATTTTAACATTATGTGATAATAAAATAGATAGGTATAAATATATTAGTTTAAACTAATCAACAAGGTGACCTTCTAATAGTGTAAATTACATTAATATTTCATGTGGAAATATTTTGCGCTTTCATGTTTAAATTATAAATGCGTTTATTTCTGATGACGGATGTATTTGATTATTAATTAATTTGATTCATGTTGGAATTATTTACCGAATTAATAGATCGTAGCTAAAGCTACGTAATAAACACATTTTTTTGGAAAATACTCAGTTTAGAAAAATAATTTATGTATATTTTTTTGCAAAAAAGTAGTTACTCATTAATAAACTAATGAATATCAAATGAATTATAGTTATTTTTTTAATATATATATATATATATATATATATATATATATATATATATATATATATATATATATATATATATATATATATATATTGTATATGATATGATGTTTTTTTAAGCGTGATAGAATTTTAAATTGAATTTCTATGAAAACTTCTATCTAATCTAAAAACACGTGTGTATGTATGTTTGTGTGTATATGCGTATATATATATATATATATATATATATATATATATATATATATATATATATATATATATATATAATATATCATACATAATATATATGTGTGTTTTTAGGTTGAATAGACTTGCAATAGATATTCAATTTCTATAACACTTAAAAAAATTTAAAGTTCTATCACACTTAAAAAAATCCTGTATATACATATACATATATATATATATATATATATATATATATATATATATATATATATATATATATATATATATATATATATGGTGGCCCAAATAAAACTAAAGGATTTAGATATACATTTACTTGCTTTGCTTACTACTATTTAATATTCTTTACTATCCTTTAGTCTTATTTGAGTCATCTATATAATTCAGTCCTTGTTACAACTTGATATAAATTATTTCTTATTAACACATTACCGCCCGGCCACTCCTCAATGCGTGTTTCGTGTTGAATTACTGTAAGTCCGTTCACGCGTTAACGCGTGTTTCGTTGTATGAACTTTTGACTCCAAAAAATATATATATACAAGCTATATTTTTTCTAATTCCATCAAAAGATGGTGGTGTATATATTCAAAATATTGTTAAATTATAAAAATTATGAAAAATATTTTAGATATTTTAAATAAAGTAATCTCTATCCCTAGCAAAGTTCTGTTTTTTTGGAAAAATCGAAATTAGTTCTCTTATTTTTTTTTCTAACAACTTCTGTATATAGAATATATGCTTTACGTAATTTATCATATTTTTATCCCTTCTAGATGTTTTTTACGCTAAAAAGTGTTTTTTTATAATAAACTATGTTTATTATGAAGCATCTCTTTTTTGTATTTTATCACGGGTACACTCATTACAGATTGAAAACCACTATTACATTTACATATATCTATGCATCGAACCCTTTTATAGGCAGATATGAAATTTCATTTCAAAATGTTTATTGGTTTAAGAATTATATCGATTTTATGAAGAAGTTATTTTTGTGCATTTTTTTGCGAAATTTGCCGGACTAGATGAAGTCTAGCGCGAAATAGTGCGGACCTTAATGTGTTAACAAACTATATATTCACTTCTTTTTAGTTGCGTGGAGAGTAGGAAGTATAAATACAATTCTAGTCATTTTATTGGTATGTTTTTATGTAGTATCAGTCGATTATTATTACATTTTAATAATTCTCTATTTAAAACTTTATATATATATATATATATATATATATATATATAAACACATACATACATACATACATACATACATGCACAATGTGTTGATAAGGAAACCGTACTTCTATTTTATTGTCGAAACTTGTAACACCAGACACGACCAAAATGAAAAAATGTATTTTCAGATTTCGCGAGCGAAAACACTGTTGATTTATTTTGATGAATCAAAAAAATATTTACAATTCATTGCGAATTCATTTCGGAATTTAAATCTGTCACTGGTAAATATTATTTAGGTATTAAAGAGCGTTTGTGGCAGAGGATAGCAAAAATTAGGTCAGAATATCGAAAATTGGAAAACTGGTACTTGTCACACGACAATTCACTATCTAACAAAGTCGTTGTCGTACACAAATTTTTAGCAAAAAAAAGCGTACGTCATCCAGCATCTATCAAATCCACCAGATTAGTCACCATACGACTATTTTCTTTTCCCAAAAATGAAAATGGTGATAAAAGAAACGTTGTACGTTGACGTTAAGCTATATAAACCACCATAGCTAGGGTCATCGAGGAAATCACGAAAACATATTCATTAAAATACATCCATGTATTATTTCAACGTGTCCAGTTGTATTAATGTAGAAGAGATATATTTTGAATAAATGTTTAGATTTTTGACAAAATAAAAAAAATAAAAAGTTTGTTTTTCCGTCATACTATGTATATAAAATGTTTATCAAAAATTTCCAAAATATTTGATTACTTACATCTCTCTACTATTTCTTTATACAATAAATACTTTTATAAAGTATACAAACATCTATTGTAAATTTCACTTAATCAATTTTTAATATAATATTATTTTTTTCCAAAAAAACATTTTTGTAAAAAACAATGGTGTCTATTAAATAAAATGATTAATATGTCATTATTACATAAATATTTTCTAACTATGTAGTATAGAAATGATCTCTTAATGGTTTATGAAGTATTTTATATTTTTATATTACTATTTTAGCAATCAGTTAACTAATATTTTTTTACTTATTAAAATGAATGTTATCATAGGGTCACTGTATGACTCTTAATTGATTTAATATTATTGTATTCATTTTCATACAAATATATGTATGTTACATGCACTATTTCAGTACAAGGATAAATAAGTCAATAACTTTGTATCGTATCATTAACTTCCAAATGTACGTATTTCTTATCACGCTAGTGCAAGATAATTCAATTTGTTCATAATATAGATTGATTCTAATAAAAGCAATGTGTATTTCTGTATCTCAAGTATACTGCATAAAAATACTACAAAAGAATACGTATCGCTTATTTAGGAGAAAGAAATTGATACAGGTTTGTGTTCAAAAATAAATTATCGCAGGAAAAAGTTCAGTTTATTCATTTTTGTTCTTAGTTGTAAATAAAATTTGATTTTAAATATTTAAAATTTAAATATATACTACAAAAAAAGATTTTATTATAATTTATATTTTTAATTTCCTAAATTATCTGTTGGGTATGTGGCTAACAATTTCATCTCATAAAAAACAACAACATGGAATTGATAAAAAAGCCCTATTGAACTAGCACTGTCAGAAACAATGGCCCTACTAGGGTCAGAGCACCGAAAATGATGATAATATATAGTTTTCCAATAAGCGCTTCAGAAGTTTAAATTGAAATAAAACAAAAAGTATTTAATTAATTGGTTATTTATTTTTTTATTTTTAAGCATATTCTATGGCATTAATGATGGAACATAATTTCAATCATATAAACACCACGATTTCGCTTAACATAGTGCATTCGTTTAGTCCAATTTTTAAACACTCTTTCACATAATTGTGTTCCAGTTTCATGAATTACATTTCAATGTTCATTTTTAATGCTTTTATTGTTTGTGGTTCATCAGTATAAACCAATGATTTCACACAATCTCTCGGAAAATAATCTAGTCGAGTTAAATCACATGATCTTGATGGCCAATTGATGAGTCAATTTCGTGAAATAATGAACTCATTACACTTTTATTTCAATAAATCTATTGAATTTTTTACAGTTTCTAAGCGTTATTGAAGTGTTAAACGTTCCATGATAATTTTCCAAACTATACTGAATTGAAATGCCAAAATAAGTTTAAAAAGAAATTCAAACATGGCTGCTACCAACTGTTAAAGTTCTGACGTTCTTATTATAAAACCCTTTATATTCATTAGAAGTTGTTATGACCTATTTTTCATAGTATTTGTATAAATAAAGTATTGTCATTTGAATAAATATATGTTTAGTAACAATATTACTTAAATATAATTACTAAAAATACATAAAACAAGAGATAAATCCCATTAAATGTAATTAAGAACAATTTTAATGTCAATTTTAGCATAAAAATAATAACTAATATTTAATTTTTAAAGATATTTTTCAATTCAAATTATTCTTAAACTACGTTTCAAATTTAATCCTTGTTATAACTTGATTTAAAAAAATTAGAAATTATCTGACTAATCAATAAACTGTACGTAATTGCTCCTTTTTCGTTACGTGGAGAGTAGTTAATATAAAGAATTAAATATATCCATTGATTATAAATACAGGTACATTAATTCTATTAGTACCTTTTTATATTATAGCAGTCGATTATTATTGAATTTTAATAATTATATCGATTTAAAATTATTTTTCTAAGCTCGTTCCTAAACCTCAATTCTTCTTTATTAGTTATGGTCTTGGACATTTCTTTCTACAGATAATATTTATTGTATAAAAAGTAATCGCACAAAAACATATTCTATGATATGTCTAGACAGTTCCTTTTTTCGTTCAATTAATCGCATGCGACTAACACAGTAATGTGACACATGTTTTTTTCCTAAAAAATAGTAGATACGTTTCACCAGTCTACGATTTCCATCTAACATATAAATTTCCTACTTTATTTGGATATTTTCTGTTGATTCCTTTATTGATTTTTTTCTTTGTATTGCTTGAGAAAAAAGGGTTGACAAATATATCTCAAAATTAAGGAGAATGTAAATGTTAGTGTAGAAACGCCTAGAATAATTGTAAAAAAAATATTTTTTTTTATTCGAGCACATTAAAAATTTAATTTCTTGTTAGCTATTATAATAAAATGTATAAATAAATATCTCCATCCTATTCCAAATAATTATAACTGCTTTATCTCTATTTATTCATCAGTATTGAGTATTTTCTTTTCGATTCTACTTTAATTTTTCTATAAACAGAACACATGGTAAACAATGATATTCATTGTTCTTATTTGATATATATATATATATATATATATATATATATATATAATCAGTTTATATTTTTAAGAACTGATATAAAGCATATTCAGATTCACTGAATTGATTTCAACGTGTAAAAACAACGTACAAGAATTTAAACGATAATATACTTGAAACCGGCTTACCAAGAACGAGCAGATTACTCCAGTTAGATTCAATGGAAGAATGCATATTTAAATTCAACTAATCGATAGTCAGAATCGAACATAATTGAAAGATAAATTATTATTTCCAGCAATTATTCTTTTATGAACAATTAATCAACTATTTATTTAAGGCGGTTATTTGTAATATTTCACAGTGTTTTAAGTCAATAATATATATATATATATATATATATATATATATATATATATATATATATATATATATATATATATATATATACAGTAATACCTCGCATAGTCCGGCTTCGATTAGTCCGGTTTCGCTATAGTCCTGTTTGAAATTTCCAAAAAAAATTTTTACTTGAAAAAAATCCTACTAAAAAGTTTTTCTTGAAAAAAATCCCAAAAAATTAATACATAAAATTATTTTTATAGGCAAATGTTCAAGTTTTCCCCTTTATCATGAACACATAATAAAAAAGAAAACCGAAATTGTATATGCACATTATGCGCATCGCATCGCAGTTTTAGTTTTGTGGTCTTTTTTTCTTTTTCTATTAATTTTCGATTCGCAACTCTAGAGTAAAGTCGATTTTTTGATAATTAAATTTTAATAACCCATTTGAAAATGAATTTAAAATGTATTTAAAATGAATGTATAAACCTCTGATTTTGTTTTGTTGATACATACAAACATTTAAATATATTACCCTCGTTTTATTTACTGAAAAACAGGAAAAAAATTGTTTGGGACCAATAAACGTTTTTTGTATTTAGTTAGTGTTTCGATTAGTCCGGCTAATCAGTGGAACCGATTAGCCGGACTATGCGAGGTATTCCTATACATGTATATACGAGTTTAATCAACCTCTTTCTATCCACAGTTATATAAAAGACGTTTTCCACATTTTTCCACTTTCAACAATTCACTACCTTTCTCTTACCTGCTACACTGAAGAATATTTTTATATTTCTATCCCCTCTATCTAAGAGCCTCTTCTTGGATCTTTTTATATTTTTGAATTGTTAATAAACAGTTTGTTATCTATCAGTGTTATCTATCTCTTCTTGCTACATGACCAACCCATTCCCATTTTAAACTTTTCACTCCTGTTATAACATCCGTATATTTTGTTTTCTTTCAAATCCTCTCGTTTCTCTCCTTATCTATATGTTTTTCCTAACATGCATATTTTCATGCTATTCTGTAATGTCTGGACTCACAAAATTATTCTAATAAAGTTAATTTAAAAAAAGAAATAACTATTCTTTATGTTAACGTATACCAATTTAGTAAGAAATAATATAAAAATGATTTAAACTAAAACTTGACTTTTTCTCTACAATCAGAAGACAATTAATAAAACATAAAATTATAAAGACAAAAAAATTTAATAAGAATTACATTTTTATCCGATTAAAAACTATAAAATAAACACACAAACGTCATACATTAAACATCACCAACTTACGACTTAATATAAGTAAAATACAGGAATACCTCCCATAGTGCGGCTAATCGGTTCCACTGATTAACCGGACTATTTAAAACCGGACTAATCGAAACATTAACTAAATACAAAAAACGTTAATTGGTTCCAAACAAATTTTTTTCCTGTTTTTTAGTAAATAAAATGAGGGTAATATATTTAAATGTTTGTATGTATCAACAAAACAAAATCAGGAATTTATACATTCATTTTAAATTCATTTTCAAATGGGTTATTAAAATTTAATTATCAAAAAATCGACTACTCTAGAATTACGAATCGAAAACTAATAAAAAAAGAAAAAAAACACAAACTAGAACTGCGCATGTGATACGTATAATGTGCGCAAGCGCATATATATATTTTATTTTAAACCGGACTATAGTGAAACCGTACTAATCGAAGCCGCACTATTCGAGGTATTAGTGTATAATAATGTGTTAATTTGTATTAAAATATTGTTTATACTCTATACATACAAGAATATATAATTTATTTTTAATTTTCAGTTATAAGAAAATAAACATAGTTATTATAATAAAACATATCTTTAATATTTTCCTAAGTAATAAATCATTAATTCATATAAATAGCTCTATTTCATTATATAAAAGATTCGTCCATCGCTAATTCAATAATCTACTGATTTAAATTAAAATTGAAAGGCAATATGTGAGCACTAAATACATATATGCTTTGTTGTGTGTCTTTTTCCATGTGTTACATTTATTTTATCCTACATTCTATGCATTTAGCGTACGAAAAGACGCAACATCTTAACCCGTTCGCTACCAGAGTCACATATATGTGACGACCCTGTTTTCTTACTTGAGCTCGGCGTCACAAATATGTGACGGGTATTCATTATCAATTTATGATAACTTTTTGTACCAAATCGTGCCGCAAACAGATGAGTTATGTTAAAAAAACAATAAAATAGATACAAGATGTTATTGGTTTGCCGATAATTACATTTTTGATCATTTAGAACGTTATAAATGCATCACAAAAAATTAATGACAATTCGGTATCATATTTAAATAATAAAACCTCTGGACTATGGTGGTAGATTTTCTCCCGAGGCGCTGGTAGCGAATGGGTTAAGATATATGTATGTTAGTAGTACGCATCAAACGAACTGGAATTATAGAACATGTTACATTAATTTTATCTAATTCGTTTATTCCTTCGAATCTTAAATATCGAACCCATGGTTTATTCAAACGCAGGTGTTTCTTATTTTACGTTCAAGATTAATTTTCGATACGTTTAGTACTTTTTATACTGCAGAGAGTTGTGCATCTATTTTGACCTAGTTACATTCTCATTCTTGCTTCCATTTACTGATAACAGATTATTTCTGTGTTATTGATTGGTGTACTCAAAGTGTTTTAAGTTATAAATTGCTTTATAGTTTTAATTAAACAATGATGTTTGCATACCAGGTTATATATTATCATTACTCAGATGATAATAGACGATCTTGAGCTTTTATTTACTATTCAACTTTTCATATAACTTCATCAGCTTGCATCATTCACATCAGAAAAATTAAGATTGATTTAAGTATCAGGATAATTTAAGTATGGATCGAACACATCGAACAAATATTTTTTAGATTAATTTCAATAATTATTCATTAGTTTTGACAAGAAAAATCATTAATTCATATCACATATTGCTTCTCAACACATCTATCATAATTTTCAGGAATACGTTAAAAAATTCGTTTGATCGCTCTTTGAAATAAAAATGTCACAGGTCATAGCATATAGAGTGAGTCTTTAGAAATTATGATGTTTGAATATTAGATCAAACAGCACGAAGTAGACGTGTTACATTTAGTATAGTCAGTCGGTTTACTTTATCTCATCAAACTGTGAAACTAAATTTCATTGAAGAACATATAATTTCGATCACTTAATAATGGTACTCAATTATTTTCTTTCTGCAATATATTCATCTTATTTGAATTTCAGTTTATTTATTTATTTTTTTCCTTATATTTCTATCTTATTTTCAGATGTATACAATATTTTTAAATATCAATAAGTTCAAGTACATAAAAAATGAATACTCTTCAAAACCATATAAAAAAAAATCTCGCCTATATAGTAATGTAATTTTTTTCAAATTTTAAAAACATTGTCGTCTACTGACAATAATTTAACTTAATTTAACATAACCTATATTCTAGTTAAATATATTGATATTTAGTGTGTTTAGTGTTGAATTTTGAAAAAAATTAGGCGAATCCTATGAAATTGGAAGAGCAAAGTGTGGGTAAATTCCATATTATACATTTGATGCTTTATGAGTTTAGAAAGCATAACAATGCCACTAATGTCACAAATGCTGTTTATTCTGGTGCCTTGAATAGCAGAACATGTCCACATTGGTTTATAAAAATTAAAAACGGTGATTGATCTTTTCCACGGTATAAAATCTGGAAAACCTGTTGAGTTTGTAAGGATCTGTTGTTAACTGAAATTGAAGCTGATCCCAAACAAAACATCCAGGAATTAGCCACAAAACTTAAAACATCATAGTCCACAATACAACGGTGTTTAACATTTTTGAACAAAGTGCAAAGAAAAGAAATGTGGGTGTCATATCAACTTTCAGTTGAAAACAAAATTCAACGTGTAACCATCTGCAGTGCACTTTTGTCCAGGTTAGGCAAATATCCTTTTCTTCAACAAATTGTTACTGGAGATGAAAAGTGGATTCATACAGCAATCTACATAAGAAAAAACAATGGTTAACACTAGGACAGCCACCTTTGCCTGCTCCAAAACCAGGTCTTCACCCTAAAAAAGTATTACTGTCAATATGGTGGGATTTTACAGAAGTTATTCACTATGAGATTCTAAATCCTAATGAAACCATAAGTGCTGAATATTATCGTGCTCAACTTGATAGACTAAACATGGCTTTGATTGAAAAACGTCCAAGATTTATTCATCGAAAAGGTGTTATTCTGCAGCATGACATTGCAAGATTTCATAGTGCCAGAATCACCCAAGAAAAAATCAAAGAGTTAGGTTGGGAATTACTTTCTCACCCACCGTATTCTCTTGATATTGTACCGTCAAATTACCATCTTTTCAGATCTATGGAACATTTTCTTCGTGAAAAAAAAATTCCTACTGCGACAGCTATCAAAACTGCATCCGAAGAATATTTTACTTCAAAATCATCCTCATTTTACAAAAAGGGAATAGAAAATTTGTTAGAGAGATGGGCGAAGATTGTCAATAATGATGGAGATTATATTGTAGATTAAAACTGTATTAACTCTTAATCCTTATCGGTCGTATGTCACCTCTGACGTGACATTACAACTTTGCTCTATCAGTCGTATGTCACGTGCGAGGTGACAAAACTGAACAAGTAACAACGTCCTTATTGCTGAATGTACACACTGTATGTTTTTACAGTTTAATTCTTATTCGATAGCAGATAACACGTTCTGTCATATTTCAGAAATTATTTTACTTATATTATAATATTTTATTCCTCCAAAAATGAATAAAGAAAACTATAGCAATACGGAAAGTAACAATGATAGTTGTAGTGAAATATGTGAAAATTTTGAATATTCGACAAGTGATTTTAATTCTTGTGATGAAGAAAACAGTGATACAAGTGTTATATTTCAGTCAAGGAAAAAAAATTGATCCTTATTCAAAATTTAAGTGAAGAGGAAAGCGAAGTGGAAAGAGAAATAATTGTTCCGGATTGTGATGAAGATTGGATTGAAATCGACAGTGATGATGAAGACAATTTAACTTCAAGTATTCCTTTTACAAATATAGGACGCCAAATCTTCGGAAATGTTCAGGAGCCTAAAAATTATTATGCATAAAACTATCTTTTTATATCAAGTAACTTTAGTTACTCTTCTCTTACAATAAGCACTCAAATATATCTTTGACCTAGCGGAAAGTTAAGTACAAAATGCTAACGTCCGATAAAGGTTAAATAAAATAAAGTTTTATACAATATAAAAAAACGACATTACTTATGGGTACCTTAATACAAAAAGGAACGGTATAAAAATCATAGATTTGAAACTTAACACTGACTTCTTCCTTTTGTCTTTTCTACCTTTTTCTCTCTTTTAGACAGAAAAACAGAAAAAAAAGTTCATTTAGAAAAAGACGTATATTTAATATGAAAATACCTTTTTTACAGTGATTTTTAAAAATATGCTATATTTTATATTTGATATAATTGTTAACATGACTAACATTAAGTAAATAATAGATTAAATATTACACAACTTAAGCATTCTTTTATTTCGATGACGGTAAATTTTCCACAAATTGCACTACTCACTTATCAAAGCAAACGAATCGGTCTCTGTCAAAATTTCGTCATTTATTCATTCACCCAATATGACGGCATCATATACAAACAAATAACGATATAATACACGAATCAACGAGATATTATAGTTGATGTACATAGCTGTACCAAAACAGAGGGTTTATTCTCACTACGTCACGACGGTACACAATAGACGAGACCTTGAGCGAGGGTTAGGTCCGTCACGAAGGGTGCATTACAAACACACATACAGATACTGAACACGGTTGATAAGTTGAGTTGAAGCGAGTGCATTCGTACTACTTGTTAGGGCGACTGTAAACAGCCAACCGAGAGGGTGAAAAGGTATAGATACGCTTTGCAAACCGAAAACTGCATCGGGAATTCAGTTTCAAACTTTATGTCCATTTGTCTACGTTCGTTTTGTAACTTACTTTTATGTTGTTTTTCGCGATATCGATTCAAAATCAATAAGGATATATCTTTTGTAAATACAAAAATTGATTACTGTTGAAAATTACACCTGTTTGTGAAATTTTCAAATTACAATATTTAAAAATGGTGTGAGTGCAGTGAAAATATATATATATATATATATATATATATATATATATATATATATATATATATATATATATAATATTTGAATTTTATGTAACAGAAAATAAATGTCACATTAGAACATTTTTTTAAAAATAAAATGTAAATAAATGACAGTTGTCTATGATAATATTTACAATTTGTAATAATATAAGTTTAAAAATATTTAAAATTAATATATCATTTTGTTGTAAAAGAAATTAAAACGCGAATGTTAAGATATTATAATATATACATTAAATATGATACATTGAAGTTGTATTTATAGTATAGTGAAATATTGTATAAAAATAAAATTAATTAAATAATTTTTGATGAACAAAATTAATAAATATATTTTATAACGAGACAAAAGTTGAAATATAAAATGTTATGAATATTTTATACGATGTTCATGAAATTATCAGTGGAAAATAAACATACTTTTTTAATTAATTATTATTAACAACATTGAAAACATTGGAACATTTATTTCCAGTTTTAAATTTATAAATAAATTGGAATTATATATAATGATTTTAGTTAAGAAAAGTATAATCTAAATAAATAATTACAATAAATTAGTTTTATATCGAATGTAAATGAATAAACATTTCGTTGAAAATGTCTGCTGTTAGCTCAAATTTTATGCAAATAAAATAAATTTTATATTAAAAAATAAACACTACATATTTAATAATAATTCTGAACAAAAACTAAGTAAAAAATGAATATATCCGATTATTATAAAAATATTATTCTATGAAGTAAATAATTCTGTATAGATTTATAACGATAACAGATATTTTAATAAATTAAATGTTTTTATTAAAAAAAAATAAAAATGTCTTTTCAACCGAATATTGGTGTTGGTTACTTCATTTTAAAAAAAGTATTTACTTTATTAATATTTTCGGTACTATTACGACGTATATTGACAACGAAGATGTAAATATAAAATACAGCACAATTATTGAATATCACTTAAAAAATATTGCAATGCATAATTAAAAAATATATTTAAAAAAAACTGCTTTAAACAGTACTGTTGATCGGTACTCACTTCAAATTTTTAAGTGAAGTTTTCGGTATTGATTCGTGCTAAATACATTATTATTTTATTCGGTATGTCTGTGGGAAATATTACTATATAAGTGACCAAGATGCCTCAATGCTACGTTTTAAACTGCGGAAACTATTATAGTAAAACGCGTTTTACTGGCGTAATGTACCACGTGTTTCCGACATCAAAAACACGCGCGTTACAATGGGCGCGATTGTGTCGTGGTCGTGTACATACACGTGTACCTGTTTACGCTCGAGTATGTTCTAAACATTTCTCTCCGTCCAATTATCAACGAGATTTACAACATGAACTTTTAGGTTTACCGCCACGTCGTAAACTTTTACATAATGCTATGCCTGACGTTCATTTACCGAAAATGGAAGATGGTGCACCAATATCACCAGAACCAAGTGTGATGCGTAATGATCAAGATGAACAGAATGATTCTGTGTATCCCACATGTTCAGATAACAGTAATGTCAATACTGACGAATGTCGTGACGAAAAACATGAAATAATTACGAATACAGCTCAAAATACCAATAAGAAAAATCCAAACAATAAAATAGAAGAAACTATCAAAAAAGATAATTTTGATAATAATATAATAGATTCAAACAGTATTAAATTACAAAACGATTCGAATAAAAAACAGAAAAATAGAAGAATTCTAAATCATATCAAAAATAAACCAAAAGATCAAAAAGTATTTAATATCTATGACAATCAAATAAAAACGGCCATTGATATAGAAGTACCACCAAACGTTTCACAAAACGATAAACAAAATCAATCAATAAACGCAACAGATAATATAGATTCAAAAAAAATTAAAGATAAAAAAACTGATACAAAAATAAAATCTAAAACGTACTCAGATAATAATTCTACGAATGAAATTAATATTAAAAATACTGTTTTAAAGAAAAATAAAATTTATAAAGTTACTCAAAACCAGAACAACAGTGTTTTGAAAAAATCTGGTAAATCTACAGATAATACATTAATACCAAAAGAAAATAAATCCGATGTATCCAAACAAAGTATTTTAAAATCAGTCGAAATTAACAATCAGAAAATTAAATCAAATGGAAAAAAGAATAAAAACAAAATAAATATTGTAAATTTAGACAATTCAAATAAGAATGATGGAAATCAATCTGTAAAATCTGATCATGTTAAAAATGATACACTGAAATCTGTAATTGATAAAATTGGAAAAAATGTCGATATTATAATTGTTGATCCTAAATCGAATGTCTTTTCAGAGAGAACGTCACAAAAAAATTCCTCTGATAAATATGAATTAACTATTACAAGAAAAACGGTAATACAGAGTCCAAAAAATCTATCAAGTCAACATGAAGATACGTCTAAATTAACTAATAATGTTTTTAAATTACTTAAAGACAATAATATATCTACTAAAAGTAATGACAACGATCAAGAAGAAACATTTAATAATTCTGTTAATAAAGAGTCAAACGTTATAGATTTAACTGATAAAAACAGCGATTATATTGATATAGTTGGGTTATATAACATAGATTTCTTAAATTCTGAACTTAAACCTGAAATAAACGTAATCAAAACTAAAAAAAATCCAACAAATCAATACGTCTGTAATAAAAATGTAGAATTACCGAAAGTCGATCTATCTCGTTTTTTAACGCTTGATATGATTCACAAGTTAAAACAAATCAAATCATTTACTGTCAAACAAAGAAGAAGAACGTCCAGCAACATTGAAAATATTCCTAGTCTGAAAATGTTATCCACTGTAAAAAAAAAATCAGAAATAGATCAGAAATCAATAAACACTACGGAATCGTTAATTAAAATTTTCGATAACAAATCTCATACGAATTTAAATAAAAAGACAGAAGTTGATGAATTAAATCAACAAGAAAAAAATAATATTACTTTAAGTAACGAAACAAAACAAAACGATTCTCAATTTAGTGTTAGTTCTTATAACATTAGTACAATTCCTTCTCTTAATTCAAATTTAACAACGAATGAATTCCTACAACTAAAAGATGTTTGTTTAAAAGTAAACAACCAAGACAACGTATTAAAAAAATATCCTGTTAGATCGAGTATACGAATTGCAAAAAGGAAATCAATCGAAACTAGTTACAAACAGACCGGATCGAAGAAAGTGTCGAGAAAAAAAGAAATCGATGCAGATGATCTGAACAAGAAAATTGATTTCATGTCGTTTTTATGCTTGAAACTTAAAGATAGAATCGAATATCCTGTGAATTATACAAGTGAACAAAACGAGCAAGCTATTATTGGTGCAATGAGTGAAATCGAATCTATGCAGATGAAATGTATTTCCAGGTTAGTGTTTTTTTACAGATTATATAATATCGTAATATTATACGACATTCGATAAAATGTTAAATATAATGTTTAAAAAATAATTCATATATGAGCCGTGAAATTAAAAAGTGGAATAACTCCATTTCTGGAAAAAATGAGTTAATGACAGTTTTAGGTATACATAAATGTCCTCTTTTTATATTTATAATAACACAGTCAAGAGTGTACAATATACCCATAAATTAATCAAATGAAATTTTCTGCATAATTTTATCACAAAAACGTTAAATTAGAAAGCGAAATAACTCCATTTATTTTCATACATTGAGATATAGGTTTACGTTTGAATTAAACGAAAAATCGACTGAAATATTTTTAGTTATATTATATAACAATTTATAAATGAACAATAATTGTTTATTTATACATTTTTCAAAAAAATTCAAAAAACTTAAAGAAATTTTCCAAAAAATAATCATAATTTCAAAACGCAATTTTTTAAACCTTTTGATTTCATCTTTTTTTATTAAATATATTTATTTTTAGTTATAGCTAAAAATAAATATATTTAATAAAAAAAGATGAAATCAAAGGGTTTAAAAAATTGCATTTTGAAATTATGATAATTTGTTTGAAAAATTTATAAATAAAAAATTATTGTTTATTTATAAATTGTTATATAATTTAACTAAAAATATTTCAAAGTCGATTTTTCGTTTAATTCAAACGCAAACCTTTATTTCAATTATGAATAAATGGACTTATTCCGCTAAAAAAAAACAAACTGCTCAATTTGTTAAAAATGAAAGTGGAATAACTACATTTGTAGCTAAAAAATCGGTTATTTTCCCAACAATTTTATTAATTATTTTTACATAATAAAATTTAACAAGTTTATAGTTTTAAAAACATAACCCGAATTTAATAACGTTTGCCAATATTTTTTAATTCATTCAAATGCAAACCTTTAAATATCCCAATATATGAATAAATGGAGTTATTCCACTTTCAATTTTAACGGTTCATATAATAAAATTATTATTGAATTATTATTTAAATAAACAAGATTTTTTTTATGTTTGAGTAATTATTCGTATTTTTTTAACGTTAGTATAATACTATTTAAATGTTTCATTTCTATATTAAAAAATATACAGTGACTCACAAAAGACATGGGGCATGAGTATTAATAAAACATTTTAAATATTTAAAAATTGGCATTGAACAATAATTGAAATGCGATACAGTTTTGTAGTAATATTGTACTAGATACATATTTCTGTATTATCAATTTCATTTCAATTTTTATTGCTAAAAATTTTGAAGTACATATATTGTTACTATATAAAATATATTAGGTGTACAAGTATGATTACGCCGTTCACAAATAATTGGCTGAATGTTATCTCATCCAAGTACAATATTTTTTTCAATTTATATATATATATATATATATATATATATATTGTTTGTAATGACACGTATAATTATTTTTAATTTACTTTATCAAAAATCACAATTTTATTCAATCATTTCAATGGATTTCTTCCGTCCGATAAAAAAAAATATTAAGAGATAACTGCGAAATTCAAAGGCCTGATTAGATACTAGCCTGACACGGAGATACTAGAAAAAAGTCGATGTTCAAACGAGATCTTAAGTTTTTTTCTTTGAATATGTATTACAAACGATAACACCGCACCGATATAATCGGAAAAGTGTTTGCAAATATCACTTTGGCTGGTGCCTTGGTGCGCAACAAAGAGCAAAAATGGTGAACGTGTAGTTTACACCGCTGTGGAAATAACAGCGAACGATATGGGACAAGGACACGTATGATTGTGAGTTCTTGTAATCACACTATCGGCCAGTTAAAACACACACGCACATGTTTACATATATTCAGGTGACCTTGTGCACGTTTCTGTTTTTTTGAACGTAGAACTCCAGTCAGATATGAAATGTGACTAAGCGTTTATTTAAACACCTTGTTACAATAATTATTTTTTTACACGTGTACAAACATCCCGTAGCACCTGCAATAAAAATGCACTTGATATTTTAATATTTTGATTTTATACAATGTACTATTTTCATAACAATAAATTTATAAAAAATAATTCTAAGTAAAACATCTTTGTCTTCCTTTGTAATATTTAATATTGGCATACCACACACACATACACACTCACACATACACACTCACACATAGGCACACACACACATATATATATATACACGAGGGTCGTTTGATAAGTATGGTAAATTTATTTATTGTATAATTTAATTAAATTTTTCAATTTTATTTTTTTTACTTTTTTACCATACTTATCAAACGAGCCTCGTATATGTATATATATATATATATATATACATATACACAGTAATACCTCGCATAGTGCGGCTTCGATTAGTACGGTTTTATTATAGTACGGTTTGGAATTCCCCGCCCCAAATATGCGCATGCGTAGCCCTAGTTTTGTGGTGTTTTTTTTTCTATTAGTTTTCGATTCGTAACTCTAAAGTAAAGTCGATTTTTTGAGAATTAAATTTTAATTGGAAATGAATTTAAAATGAATGTATAAACCCCTGATTTTGGTTTGTTGATACATACAAACATTTGAATATATTACCCTTGTTTTATGTATCGAAAAGCAGGAAAAAAAATGTTTGGAACCAATCAACGTTTTTTGTATTTAGTTAATGTTTCGATTAGTCCGGTTTCAAATAGTCCGGCAAATCAGTGGAACCGATTAGCCGCACTATACGAGGTATTCCTGTATATATATATATATATATATATATATATATATATATATTTATATATATATATATATATATATATATATATATATATATATATATATATGTAAATATATTGTACACTTGAAATGATGTACCAGCATTGAAAATTGCCTCTAAGCAATTTAAGTTTACAAAATATTTTTTTATTTGTAAGTTGTTCCTTAAAATATTAAGACTATTACATTAATAATTATTTGAACAATTTATTTTATTTTTATATTAGTTAATTTATATAACAGTGATAAAAGATACAATGAAAACATCAATCATAGTATAAAATAACAAAAATGGCAAAGTTCTTTTGCATACTTTCTAACTAATTAATCTAAAATAAATTGCAAATTTATTTTGATTATAAAATTTGACACCTCTCTACAACAACATCAACATCTTGGTAAAAGTATAACACAGTTTATCTACTTTCATAAAATATAAATCGAAAACATCAATGATATTTGTGATGCGTGATAATGTGACATATATTATTTTAATCCGTTTTTTTTTTATTTTCAACTTATGTTATTTCATTTTTACAAGTAATAACTAATCTACGAAGCAATTTGTTCATTTGATAGATATATTTAAACCATTGAAATATTATAGTATAGTATATGGTCATCGTTAAATTTATAAATAAATATTATATTGTATATCAATAGACAAATGCATATACTATTTTTAATTCTAATTGGTTTTAATATAGCTAAATTAGTTTAATTTAGTTATATAGAATGGCCTAAATGAGACTAAAGGACTTAGATATATATTTACTTCCTTACTATCATTTACTATATTTCAGTCTCATTTGGGTCAATCTATATAAGAATGATGAAAACAATTACGTACATACACACACACACACACATATATATATATATATAGGGTGGCCCAAATGAGACTGAAAGATTTAGACATACATTTACTTCCTTACTATCCTTCATCTTCATTTGAGGTACCTTATATATAATGATAAATAAAAATATTCCTCATAGGGAATTGTTTGTGAAATTAAAAAAAATCAAATAAAATTATTTTATTCTAATGATGTATATTTTATATTAACATTAATTAATGAAATATTTAATATTATGTCCTTAGTTTGTATAGATAATGTAAAATATGTATACTGTAATGTCAGATTCAAATTGGATAACAATATTCGCCACTTACCATGCATAAGTTGTAAAATATTATATAATAAATTCATATCTACCAATGCTGCAGTATAATAAATATGTTCATTTTTTTCAAATTCCATGATACTTTGGATTTTATTACGTGTGATTTTCATTTTTATTTTATATTGTATTATCATTAAATGAGCATCGTTTAATCGGTCGTAAAAGGAAAAAACAATGATATGGCAAAGTCAAATGTTAACAGGAAAAATATGTTTAATATCAAATATAGTGTTGAGAAGTCGGTGATACTATTAAACAATAAGTTCAAAAATGATTTAAAACTGATCGACTGTACAAACTTATTGACCAGAAAAAATATTAAATACATAAAAATTGTTTAAAATAAAATCTTCAGAATAGACAGCCCAAAAAAAAAGAATTTCTTCTGCGAACAATGCATCGAGCTCTAAATAAAGCCAGGTACATTGAATGAGTTTTTGTAAAAATCATTTTTCAATAAAAACAACAAAATTAAAAAGTGTTTATTTTGCAAACTAATATTTACATAAAATTAGTAGTTTTATTTTTTGATAAAAGTAAATAAATTTTGTATTTACAAGTCGGTTGGGTGAGTATTGGTGTGGAGAAAACCCAATACAGAGTTGAATAAGAAGAACATACAAACAATTGTTAAGCCCAAAGGTAGTGAAATCGTGATGCAGGCTTGTATGACAGTTTTGAGAATTAGAGAACTTATATTTATTGATAATAAATTGGACATGCAACAATATTAACATATTTGGAGGAGCAGTTTAAAAAACTACAAACAAATTAAATCTAGAAAGTGACTATTATTTCCAGCAGAGTAATATTCTGAAGCACACATCTTATATTGTAAAGCTTTGGATTCTGTATAATACTTCTTATATCTTAAACATTTCGTCACGGTCTCCAGATATAAATTCCGATAAATATCTGTAGAATTTATTGATTAAACTTGTTAGACAACACCATATAATGTCAATGGAAAAAGTGAAGACAGTACTTTAAGTGGAATGATTCAAGATTACTTTGGAAACAATCCAAAAATTAGTTTATTTTATGCCAAATCATTTGCAATAAGTAATAAAACAAAATGGCAATCAACCCAAATACTAAATTCAGTTTTTTACTAGGATTTTTTTATTTTAAAAAAAATTGTTCGAGTAACAAATACTTTTGTTCTACGTTAAATCGAACATTTCAGTATATTTTATACTATTGGTGTTAACTAAATAAATAAAGTTAAATATTTTGTTTACCATGGTAATCTAAAATGTATATAGTTACAATAAAATGATTATATGACTTGAAATTTTTTTTTGTTCTTGAATATTACAAACAATTTCAAAATGCTCTTCATATATCAAATATTTTTGTCCAATATATATATATATATGTGTGTGTGTGTATGTATTTGTGGGGGGGATTGTTTGGGTGGATGTGGGTGGATGTGTGTGTGTGTATATATATATATATACATACGAGGGTCGTTTTGATAAGTATGGTAAATTTATTTATTATTTTATTTAATTAAATTTTTCAATTTGTTTTTTTTTAACTTTTTTACCATACTTATCAAACGACCCTCGATATACATATATATATATATATATATATATATATATATGTATGTATATATATATATGTATGTATATATATATCACATCACATCATTAAGCCCATATCAATCCACTTCTGGACGAAAGCCTCAATGAATGCTACCATTCACTAGTATTTGGGGTTATATTCACCATGCTGACCAGGCGGATTGGTGAAGATTTTTTATTCGCGGTTTACTCCCTTATTTTTTCAACAGTTATTTTTTTACAAGATAAGGTTGTCGGGCTTCATGCTCAACATTCGAAAGTAAGGGACTCTCCGACTGGGAATCGAACGCAATCTCCGCTATGACACGCGGTGATGCAAACCAATATATATATATATATATATATATATATATATATATATATATATATATATATATATATATATATATTTATGGATGGAAATAAACATTTAATTACAATATATTCATTATTATCTACATTGGTCATCTGTTACTACTTACCAATTTTATAAAAATCTGTCAAGTATAAATAACCAAATATCAAGAATAAATAAACCTTTTAAAAATATCATTTAATAGAAATATTTTAAGTATATCACACATTGTGCAATTTTCTAATTTGAAAAAATATTATAAACTAAATACCTGTAATATTTTTTAAAAAATAATATAAATAACTAATTGAATTATTTATTAAATATTTTATAATACAATAAAACAAATACAACTCAAGTTATTTTCCTATAGAATACGAATGCAACTTGTTTATTTTTTTAAAAAAAAAACAAAACTAGTCAATAACTACAATCTCTTCCGTAATTAAATATTCGCACTTCAACACTCGAATTGATAACATAAAAAGTCAATAACTAATAGTCAGTCACTTACTAACATTTTTCAAAATAAATATATGTCATATTCAAATTTTAAACATGTATTTCAGTCGATATTTCCCAAATCGAATATTTTCTTTAAAATTTCTATATATTTGTTTTTTTATTATACAAAGCATATTAACGCAATATGAAATATAGCAAAATGTTTTTTATAGGATTGCTCAAATAAGACTGATGGATAATAAATTTTAGTAAGCAACTAAATGTATATCTAAATCCTTTAGTCTCATTTGAATCACGCACGCACACACACATATGTATATATATGTATTAAAATATATAAAAGATTGTATTTTTGAATAATTGTTTAATTTATATTTTCAAATAATAAAATTATTTCCAAAAAATGCATTTATCTTTTCACAAACAAATCTGTATAATACCATGATTTGATAAAAGTGTTCAATAATAAATTGTTATATGTTTTTCAAAATTATTTCATTTTTGCAAATAATGTTCATGCTTTAATAAAATATATATAAAACTACTTCCTAAAAGTGATAATATGTTTATTGAAATACAAATTAGCGAGAATTAATAATAAACACAGTTATTTAACACTTTCATTAAATCTTCTAATTGTAGACAATGATTAGTTTATGAAAAAAAACGTGTTTACTACAATGGTTATTTATATGCAATGTTTACAATTTTTTCAAGTAATCGTTCCAACGTAAATGTATATAGATATACCCAAAATTAAATCATTTCATAATAAAATCACCCCGATAACTAATAAAACTGTTACATATATGTACTTTGTCCGAAAATATACTTTGTTATCCCTAATATTACGTTCACAATTCGTAAAGTCAATTTGTATTTTCCGATCTACCATGTAATCTATGAACTATTCTTTCTGCGTACTATTTTTATTGTCTTTTTATTGCTTGATTAAATTGGGAAAACATATAAAATTATATATATATATATATATATATATATATATATATATATATATATATATATATATAGTCAATTCTCCTATAACACGGTTTATTCGTCCCGTGTTGTATCGAAACCGAGTTAACCCTCTATGGGATTGTGTAACTTTCAAGACACATATGAATATATTGATATTTTATTAAATAGTTTAATTTTTTCCACAAAATGGCATATACATTTTATTATATAATGTCTCCTTAGTAATTAATACCATTCTTGATAACGGTTATCAACTCTAATCTGAAATGTCAAAGTAAATGCTTTTGCAAGTCGTCTGCAGATAGAAGTCAAAGAAACTATATTGTACAATTGTTATTATTTCTTCTTCTAACGGAGTTTGTCAAATAAGAAAAATCGTTTATAATAACTCTTGGTTTATATATCAATAATATCTTATTTGTTTGTACTTCAACAATCATTTTATTACTATTTTCATATGATATAGCTTTGTGACTTTCAAGTCACAATGGGCTATAATAATAGGATTTGGTGTATTTGTGATAACGTTTTGTTTTCTTTGCTTTTTAATTTATACACAGAGGCTTAAAATATGGATACAAAATCATATTAAATATTGATTATTCATGATTTTTCATAGTAATTATTCCTCTTTTTTATGTCGATTTATGGGTTACCAAGATCTGAAATGTTTTGGAAATCAGAGACATGAGTGTCTGTTGTAGATACTATGAGTCGTACGCGATGGAAAGAAATAAAATCCAAAATACATTTTAGCAGCAATTTAAAAGCTAATACAGATAATTCAGTGTTTATGGACATATTACAAAAAATAAGACCTATTCTCGGCAAATTAGTTAAAAAAATTCAATCACATTCCGATGGGTGAACACCTCTATCTGCGTTGATGAGAAAATAATACCATTTAAAGGGAAACATAGTTTAAAACAGTACATGCCGAAAAAACCTAAAAAATGGAGCTACAAAGCTTTTTTTTATTGTGCGATTCATCTGTGATCATTTACAATTTACTAAAGCACACGTGCAAACGTTGTAGGCCGTTGTTACTTCAAAGTTACAAAATGTATTCATTATAATAAAACTGTTGAAATTGCTGAATTTATTTTTAATCTGTATTTATAGGTTTAATATTTATTGATTTTACGTTACATAAATTTTTTTATAGTTAAGAAAATAATTCGACTTATATAGGGTTAAGCGAAACTTAGAAGTAATACAGATCATGGGAATGCGTTTCGTGTTATAATGAAATCATGTTCTTAGAGTGCCGTGTTGAGAGAAACTTAGAAATAATACAAATCCGAGGAATACGTTCCGTGTTATAAAATGTAAAATCATCAAGAGCGATGATATCGTTCTATAGCATAAATTTACATACATAAAAAAATATAAATTTATTCTAAATATTTTTAATGATTTTGAGATTTAAGACTTCATACATTAAAATTAAAATAAACCAAAAAATTAGATAAACAAATTCAACATTTGGTAAAACTAAACCATACAAATTCCAGCAATCACAAGAACTTGTTAGAAATCAATTTTTATCATCAATGTCGTCTAAAACCACTGTTGGTCTAAATGAATTTTTGATTTAACTTTTCATTTATTATTTTTAAAACAAAAACGTAAATTAAATAATTGTAAGTAAATATATAAAAAATATTTCAAAATAACATACACTTCTCTGATATACAAGTATTGATTTATTAAAATATCAAGGTGTTACTTTTATTCATTACTTAATTTAATTTACTTTTATTAGCACTGAAATATTTATGTCAGATAACTCGTGAGATTAAAAATTTCACGAAATGGAAATAAGACCAAATTCCGCATTAATAAACACGGTCTTTGTATTTAAAGATACAAATCATTAAGACGTTAATATTTCACTTCTCACTCTATAATGAATTGAATTCAGTAAAGGTAGATTTTTTATTTAATTATAAAATTGTTAATGCATTGGAATAATTAAAACGAATTTTTTGCCAATAAAAAAAACCTTATTCTTTGAAATTAAAAATTAATTTATTAAATATACCTATATTATAAAATCAAACTATCTTTCAGGTAACTTCATAACTTTTTGTACAAATCTCTATCCATATTTTTATGAACTATTGACCCAGGTGTAAACTTTAAAAAATCCTCTTTATAGAAACCATTCTGAGTTAATCAGAGAAAAAAATGGTCCAAAAGCACATCTGACGAATAAAAAGCTAATATGAAATTTTTCAATTAAATTTTAACAATTTGTTTAGTATCAAAGGACATGTATGACCGATTATCATAATGGAACATAATGAGCATTTTTGTTGTCAGTTCTGACTTATTTTTCAATAATTATTTTTATATCGTCACATTTGAAAACAATAATTCTTAGATTAATTTGGTTGCTAATCTAAAACTTATAATGAGTAATATTCACGAAGTGTAATTGGTATTTCAAAAATTTTTCAGACAATTTATATGATACTCAGTGTATACAAGTTTCCTTAACTATCAAATAATACATCCTTGAAAATAAAAAAAATCTGTCATTTAGTTAATAGTGTAGTAGTGTAAGGAAGAAAAATGGTTTTGAATTATCACAATTCTATTATCATTAGTGTTGGAGGGTTTGACAAAACTTAGGGCATTTTTTTAAAAAAAAACAGCGATGTAGAAAATTTTAAGCCACTTTTGATTTTTTCCAATATTGTCAATAACTTCTTTGCAAAAAAAAACACAGCGAGAAAAGTTATTTCATTTATTAGATTATCTAAACTCAATAAAATAAGTATAAGTGAAAACAATTTAAAGATTTATTTTTTTTTAAAAAAAAACAGCATACGACAACAATAAATGTTAAAATCAATTAAATTCAATATATAGGATCATCCAAAGGTGACACCTACATTTGTGTTTTATTTAAAAAAACATGTGTATAGGGTGGTGAATAGGGAAACATGTGTACAGTTACTTTTTTTTTTAATAAAACACAAATCTATGCGTCACATTTAGATGACCTTATATAATATAATGAACTTAATTGATTTTGAAATAAATATTTTACATAGTCTTGTTGAGAGAGACGTTAATTTTTTCTAGTAGAAACAAATTTGAGACGAACATTGTATATATAAATAAATTATCTCAATTTACTTTACTTATATTTTTTTAAAAAATTCAATCTGTTCCGCGGGCCTCGCAAAAATGTCAGAGGGGCCAGCAAGTTTCACAGGCCTGACTTATTAGAATCAACAGCACATACAATGTGAAATCGGCTTAGGTAGAGATTCAGTTAAAAGAAAACCAAACAATATTACAGGGGGAATTACATATTACTTTTATTTATGGCTGCTGCATTGAGATACATAGATTTGTTGTGTCGTTATCGTGTTACGCAGACCTATTCCCGTCATACATGTATTTGTTATATATCGAATAACATTTAGAAAGATTAATTCCTGCGAGTGACACTTGATTTATTTAAATGTTACATTTTATGTGGTTTTCGACATTTATAAAGTATTGGAAAGAAATCAAATCCCTATATTATATATATATATATGTATATATATATATATATATATATATATATATATATATATATATATATGTTTGCATACAAACAAACATTAATAATTGAACTCGTCAAAATATGATCCATTAATATAAGTTTCAAAACACTAGTATTATTACCTATCAGCAAAGAAATTCCCATGCATATTATTATTACGTAATTACGTGATATACATATGTATGTATGTGTGTATATACATATATATATATATACATATATATATATATATATATATATATATATATATATAGAGAGAGAGAGAGAGAGAGAGAGAAAGAATAACCTAAATGAGACTAAAAGGTGTAGACAAACATTTTCTTGCTTAACGTCATTTAGTACATTTTTCTTTAGTCTCATTTGGGCAGTCCTACATTTATATATATATATATATATATATATATATATATATATATATATATATATATATATATTCATACATTGATGTGCATAAGTATTCGCCGCCGTATGGGTAACATAAGCAACTTATTGATATAATTCAATAAAGTCGTTAAATTAATAAAAAAAAATATTTCATTAATAATTAATATAATATTCATTAGAAAAAAATACAAAAAACACTAATTAATTCCATTATATAGTAGAAATTGTTAAAATAAATGCAGTAGGTTACATTTTTGCTGAGCAAAAGTATTCACTACTGTAAACCACTTAAATATTATGCAGAAGAAATATCAACAATTTTTGTCAAAAAAGAGTTTAATATCTCGTTTGTTTCCCTTTTTTTTGGTACTACTTTATTTAAACGATTTAGCATTGAATCAATTAATTTTTTTGTTGCTTCCGATATTATATTTGCTCACTCCTTTTCGAGTAAGGTTTTAATTTGTTTCTTGGAGGTAATATGGTGCTGTTGAATTTTCCTCGCTAATAAATCCCAAAAATATTCTATGGGATTTAGATTGGGAGATTGTAGTGGTGTTTTCAGTGTATGGGGAGTATTGTAGAGAGCCCAAAGCTTCACTTTATGAACAGTATGCTTTAGGTTGTTATCATGTTAAAAGTAATATTCATTATTCAAACACAATTTTCTAGCATTTTTTTTTAAATTTTGTTTTAAAATATTCAATTATTAGAACTTATTAATGGTTTCATCGATAAAAACTAGGTTGCCAACTTCAGAAGCGGCCATGCAACCCCACCACCACTATGTTTAACAATTTTGTGTATATGATTCTCTTGCAGTTCTGTATCTTTCTTTCTCCATACCAAAATTTGGGCATCAGAACGATAAATACAGAATTTACTTTCAACCTTGATCCAAAATTCCTCATTACATTTATTTTTATAATTATTTGCAAATTGAAACCTTTTGGTTTAATTCACTGTACATATAGCTGCTTTTTTTCTGCAGACGTGGTCGTTGTAACCAGCCTTTTTAAAAATTCTTCGTACTGTACAAGGATGTAGTTTTTTTTCCAATAAATTTTTCTAACTGTCCTACGATACAGCAAGAGCTTGTTTTAGGCTCTTTCTTAATAATAATAATTATATTACGTTAAGTTTAGATGGCCGACCAGTTCTTTGACAATTTTCTAAGCTTCCGGTATCATTAAAGCGTTTTATTATATCGCGGACAGTAGTACGACTCTTGGATACTATTTCCAAAATCTCCTTATGTGATTTTTTTTTATATAAATTTATAGTTATTTTCTTTTGGATGTAAAAGATTATTTTTGTTCGCGTCCCATTTTTGAAATATCTTTGTAAAACTCACTAAATGATGAAAACTGTCAACGTAAACTGAATGGGGAAGCCTCGAAAAATATAAATATTTAGTTATACAGCAATGCTGTCACATTTATTTAACTAAAACTTTGATAGTGTACACCATTATCAATAAGTGGTGAATACTTTTACTCAGTAAAAATGTCACCTACTGTACTTATTTTAACAATTTCTACTATATAATAGAATTAATTATTGGTTTTTGTATTTTTTTCTAATGAATATTACTTTCTTATCAATTAAATATATTTTTTTAATTTAACGACTTTATTGAATTATATCAATAAATTGCTTGTGTTACCCATATGGCAAATACTTGTGCACGTCAGTGTATATATATATATATATATATATATATATATATATATATACATATATATATATAATGAATGTAAACACATAATAAAATATTAAATAATAAAATAAAATAATAGTAATGAAATGAATAATAAAATATTTCATTTTGTTTATTTTATCTAGTATCTATTAATAGATTGTTGTATTTAAAAAATCTATCTTATGATTAATTCAATCAAAAGTTGTGTTAATTCAATAAATAGTAAAATATGAATTTAAAATATGGAACATTGAAAAGTTCAATGAATTCTTAAAAATTAAAATAAAAATATATATACAGAATATTTGAGAGTAACATTATTCAATATATAGAGTCATTCAAATGTGACACTCAGATTTATGTTTTATAAAAAATAAACATGTGTATAGGGAAATACTGTATAATTTCTTTTGTTACTGTTTAATAAAACACAAATCTAGGCGTTACATTTGGATGACCATATACAATAACATCGTACAAAGTAATTGTATTCATAAATATAGATAAGATTAAAAAATCGTTAAATAAATTATATAGAAAATTTCATCAAGTTTTATTAGAAGAAAAAATTAATGTTAATTTTAACAGAATACAGCTAAATTTCGAATGAAATTATAAATAAATCTAAAATATAGAAGGAACTAATATTAAACATTAAAAATCTCTATATAAAAGTACAAAGTACATAAATATTTTACACAAGAATAAAATTACATCTAGTAAAATAATTGATTAATATGAATATTCAATCAATAGAACTAATGAATTATATTAATAATTATAATTGCAATGATTTGTACAAAAATAAAATACTATTTATTCTTTTATTAGAAATACTACTTTAGAATTATTAATATCAACAACGATTATAACCTGTAAGTAATTGATTTTAATGAAAGATGACAGCCTATAAACATAGATGAATACTCATAACCTATCGATTAATATCCTGTAGTGCGAACTACTCCACTCAATTATATTATCAATATAATTGGTTACCACTGCAGTCAATGTCAATTAGAAACAAAATGATAACTGAATGTGTTTCCAGTTTAGTGGAGCAACACATTACTAGCTAGAATCAATTTCAGTTATATGTAAACAATAGAACCCGTCTCACATTACTGTCTTTTGGTTTATTGCTTTACTTTCATTTAAAAAATAATAGAATTTATTTCAAAAAAATTTGTTAATCAATTATGAATAAAAAATAAATATATGAAAATAAAATATATTAATTTTTAATATAATTTATAATAGATAACATTTTAGAAAGGGCCATGTTTAGTATTGTTAAAGTATATATATATATATATATATATATATATATATATATATATATATATTTAAATGAAGAGTAAAATACTATTGAACTTAAAACAAAACTGCCTGTATTTACAGGTCAAAAATTTAGACGCTATGCGCAAAAATGAAACAAAAACTTTTGAAAATCCAACAAGGCAAACAAAAGTTAATGTTAAGAATTTTTGATTTTTATTAATTGCAATTATTCGATTGCTCCAAATATCAGATGTTATAATTTCGGAATGAGCATATTATTTTAATAAAAAAAAGTGGAGTGTTATATTTTACATTTTATTTATAAAATATTTTCTTATCCATTCAATATCTCAACGAATTAAATATATAAACTATTAACCCTTATCGGTCGTATGTCACCTCTGACGTGACATTACAACTTTACTCTATCAGTCATGTCACGTGCGAGGTGACAAGACGGAACAAGTAACAACGTCCTTATTGCTGAATGTACACACTGTATATTTTTTCAGTTTAATTTTTACTCGATAGCAGACAACACGTTCTGAAATATTTCAGCAATTATTTTACTTATATTATAATATTTTATTCCTCCAAAAATGAATAAAGAAAACTATAGCAATATGGAAAGTAACAGTGACAGTTGTAGTGAAATATGTGACAATTTTGAATATTCGGTAACTGATTTTAATTCTTGTGATGAAGGAGACAGTGATACAAATGTTATATTTCAATCAAGGAAAAAAAATGATCCCTATTTAATATTCAAGTGAAAAGGAAAGCGAAGTGGAGAGAGAAATTGTTCCTGATTGTGATGAAGATTAGATTGAAATCGACAGTAATGACAAAGACATTTAAAGTGTAAATATAAATATTTTTATGCACAAAACTATCTTTTTATATTAAGTAACCTTAGTTACTCTTCTCTTACAATACGCACTCAAATATATCTCCGACCTAGCGGAAAGTTAAGTACAAAATGCTAACGTTCGATAAGGGTTAAAATTACAAAAATATGAAAATATGATTTTTTTCTATAAAAAATATGACTTCCTTACTACAACTCTTTCTTTTATAAATACAACAAAATAAGTATACAACTGACTATATTTATTGAACGATATATAGGGTCATCTAAATGTGACGCCTACATTTGTGTTTTATTAAAAAGGAGCTAAAGAAACTATATACACATTACCCTATACACCACTCTATATATATGTTTCTTTTTAATAAAACACAAATCTGAGCATCACATTTGGATGACCCTATATAATTTAATTTTTTAAAAAAATAAATACATTTGTATAAGCAAATGAACCATTATTTGTTTAAGGTTTCAATTTATTTTTGTTATTAAATATTTTTTGTTAATTTTCAGTTCTATAATTAAAAATGTGCAACTCGTTTCATTTGTATTTACATAACCACACATGCATATATTACACACACGCACACACACACACACATATATATATATATATATATATATATATATATATATATATATATATATATATATATATACAAATATTGAAGATAACAATAAATCAAAAAATAAATAAAATAAAATAATCGATACAAGTAAATGTGTACCTGCATTGAACTGTTCGTAACACAAGGGCTGGACCCCACGCATCGAGCACCGATGACGTCACATTAAGGCGTTCCTTCAGCTAGAGCGTGTATAAAGAAAGCACTACACATTGATGAACATGCACGAGCGAACTAGCACATTTGTACAAACAGTGTGTCCTTTTCCATTGGAATTATCATCGTGTTTCGAACCGAAACGTAGGGTGCAATATTTTTTCTTCCATGAGATACAAACGAGATAGCAACTACTATACGATACGGTTGTGAGCTCGTACCAAATTGCATTATTTAATTCTCTTGTATTGTTTTTGCCTTAAACGCGATTGATGACACTTGCATTCTAACTGTACGTAATTTTTTTAACAGTATTACATGATCTTGATTGATGATGATGACGATGCATTAAATGAGAACAAAAAGTTTAACTGCACATAATAACATTTAAATGTCACGTCTTAATAATTATGTATCATATTAGGTTATATACATTTTTGAAATTGTTCTGTTTTAGAAAAAATATTTGATTTTGATTTAACGATATTTTAAAACTATTTTTCAATAAATTTATTACCGTCGTTTTATTTTCATTTCAAAACATTTATCTCCGAATTACCACTTCACAAATATGCATGAAATGTTTACACTTGTATTTAAAATCAAGTTTAAATCATTCACTGAAATTGTTATAATAATCGTTTTATAACCAAATACAGTTTAGCCAACCTTTCAATCAAGTTAAATGTCTAAATGAACAAATATGTATATATAGGGTAATAGTGACGCCTAGATTTGTGTTTTATTAAAAATAAACTACACATATTTCCCTATACACCACCCTATAAACATATTTCTTTTTAATAAAACCCAAATCTAAACGTCACATTTAGATGACCCTATGTATATATGCATTTGAAGAAAATATATTCTAAAGGCAATCTTAAATAAAAATTCATTCAATAATCTTAGTGTCAAATGGTTCCAAAATCAATTAATATTAACAATTACAAAACAGCAAAAAATTGAATTTAAATATATATATTTTTTCGTTGAAATATTTGAATTGTGTCTTCCATTTTCCACATATTTATACACATTACTTAAAAATGAATTATAGAGTCATATTTAGGAATAATATCTTCTTTATAACCATTCGCTTGTTACTTTCCACCTCTTTATTTTTTTCCAGATGCTATCTCGCCATCTTTTATTATAACGTCCGTTGTTTTTTATTCTTTGCTTCTCTGAAGATTCCATTTTCACTTATTCCTGAAATATATTAATTCCATTGTTCTCTTCTATCTCCATCTACTCAACTATATGTATGATATTGAATTTTCCACATATATTCATGTTTATTATTCTATCTGCCCTTGTTCTTCCTATAATTTTTATGAGTATAGTCAATTTCTGTCTTCTACATATTTTTTTTATTTTTGATGTTTCTGGAATTGTCTCTATGTTGTTATTATTGATCATATAACGATTTTGTAAACCTTAGTTATTGTTTATTTCTTAGTACTTGTTTATCCAGATTGTTTGGTTTAAGCTACCGCTTACTCTTTTTGTTTTCATTATTTGGTCTTCTATAAATTTTACAGAGCTACCATTAAATAATCAAAATATATAATCTAACTTATCACATTTTTTATGTAACTAAAGAAGTTTATCAGTCTAAACCTAAAAAATAGCACATAAATACTTTAAAAAAATACTGAATATATGTTATATATATATATATATATATATATATATATATATATATATATATATATATACTCAGAAATATCCCGCATAGTGCGGCTTCGATTAGTACGATTTCACTTTAGTACGGTTTGAAATTCTACCCCTCTTATTATGCACTTGTGCAGTTTATACGCATCTCATGCGCAGTTCTAGTTTTGTGGTCTTTTTTTTCTATTAGTTTTCGATTCGTAAGTCTAGAGTAAAGTCGATTTTTTGATAATTAAATTTTAATTGAAAATGAATTTAAAATAAATGTATAAACCCCTGATTTTTTTTTTGTTGATACATACAAACATTTAAATATATTTCCCTCGTTTTATTTAATGAAAAACAGGGAAAAAAATTTGTTTGGAACCAATTAACGTTTTTCGTATTTAGATAATGTTTCGATTAGTCCGGTTTCAAATAGTCCGGCAAATCAGTGGAACCGATTAGTTGCACCATGCGAGGTATGCCTGTATATATATATATATATATATATATATATATATATATATATATATATATATATATATATATATGATATATATCCAATAAATGCTTCAGATGTATATAATATATATATATATATATATAAATTATTATATATATAATATAATATATATATATTATATATATATATATAAATATATATATGATAAGCGCTTCAGAAGTTTAAATGGAAATAAAACAAAAAGTATTTAATTAATTAATTATTTATTAATTTTTATTTTTAAACATATTCTATGGCATTAATGATGAAATATAATTTCACTCATATGAGCACCATGATTTCTCTTGGTATAGTGCATTCTTTTAGTCCAATTTTAGTCACTCTTTCACATAATTGTGGTTCAATTTCATAAATTACACATTCAATGTTTATTTTTAATGCTTCTGTTGTTTGCGATTTATTAGCATAAACCAATGATTTCAGATAACACCACAGAAGATAATCCAATGGAGTTAGATCACATGATCTGGGTGACCAATTGATAGGTCCATTTCGTGAAATAATGGACTCATTAAACTGTTGTTTCAATAACTCTATTAAAGTTTTTACAATTTCTAAGCGTTGTCGAAGTGTTAAACGTTCCATGATAATTTGCCAAACTATACTGAGTTGAAATGTCAAAATTAGTTTAAAAAAATCAAACATGGCTGCTACCAACTGTAAAAGTTCCGACATTCTTATTAAAAAAAACAATATATATATATATATTCATATTGTTGTCGAAACAACTAAGTGTTTTGTATTTATTGTAAGAAAATATAATAATATTATATATTTTTATTTCAAAAATTTATACATTTATTGTGAAGTTATTTTTTTATAAAAATTTTCTCTACTGCAATATATTATATCTCTCAGAAAATAATTGCAATTTTTGTTATTTGGTAATAACGAATAATTTTTGTTTACAATATCCTTGTATTTTAAATAATAAATTCTATGAGTTTGATTTACACTATTTAAAAAAAAACCTGTTTAAATATGGAACAGATCGATATGAATTAGCACTTTAAGTGAAACATTTTTCACAATCCCCAGTGGTATTGTTTCGCATTGTCGACCAGTGAAGCTCAAGAGAACTAGTTAAATAGAGACAATATTTTATCTCTTAGATGTTAATGTAGTCTATTGTTAACATTTATATCTGTTTGAATAAAAATACCAATTGTAACAGAAAAAAAGTAGAAAAACATTTTTAATTCATACTGGTTTCTATAAATTTTACTTTTCAATTTTTAATTAGTAATTTACTTGATTTTTTAATCAATTTAGATCTTAATACAATACCTGATTATTTAAAATAAACTATTCTTATAATAACGGCAAACGTACATGTGTTAATAATTAAATTCTATAACAATTAAAAAACATGAAATAAATTGTTATATAATACAATTTAGATATGGAATGTGTTTTTAATATTTTATTTTAGTATGATATAATAGTGAATTTGAATTAAACTTTTTTATTAAACTGATATATATATATAGAGAGAGAGAGAGAGAGAATATATATAAAGGTGTTTTTTTTTTAGGTTAGCTAGAATTTTCAATAGGGATAGCTGTCAAGTCAGTTATCAGTTTATACGCTATAAGTGACATTTGGATTCAGTATACTTTGGCAAATCATTGTGGAATGATTTACACCTGGAAAACGTTTACAAATTGTAGAAATTTATTTCAAAAATCAGTATTCTGTTCGTTAAACTTATAGTAAAATTTTGTTCAGTGATGAGGCTCATTTTTGGCTTAACAGGTGCGTTAATAAGCAAATTTTCTGCATTTGAAGTGAGGCCAATCCTAAAATGATTCACGAGTTATATCCAGAAAATGCACCAGTATGGTGCCGATTGCACGGTAGTGGTATCATCGGACCTTATTTCTTTCGAAATGAAACCGGAGAGCTCGTTACCGACAATGGTGTTCGTTACAGAACGATGATCAATGATTATTTGTTTCCAAATTTGCATGACATCGATCTGAAAGAGATGTTTTTTCAGCAAGATGGTACCACGTACTATATTTTGACCGAAACAATGGAGTAATTGAAACAAAAATTCGGCGATAACGTTATCTTCAGAAATTGACCTATGAGTTGGCCTCTGGATTATTTTCTTTAGGGATATGCGAAGCCTTTTGTTTATGGTGATAAACTAGCAACGATCAACGTATTAGAAGCAAACATAACTTGCGTTATTGCTGACAAAAGACCTTAATTGCTTGAAAAAGTGACCCAAAATTGGACTAACAGAATGTGATATGCCAGAGGTAGACATACCATGGTGTACTTATGCCCAATATCATTTTTAAATATTATTGCCATAAAATAATCTATCGAATAATACCAAATAAATGGTCATCCCGTCTATTAATATGTATTTTATTTTAATTTAAAATTCTATCACGCTTGAAAAAACACTGTTATATTAACTTACATCAACCCAATGCTGGACGAAAGCCTCATTGAATGTTGCCATTCACTAGTATTTGATCATATTCACCAAGTTGACCAGACAGATTGGCGGAGGATTTTTATTTAAGGTTTACTTTCTTAGACAGCTGCCTTCACCTCATGTAAAAAGTCCCGTTTACCCTTTTTCTCTAACTGGAGATCGAACGCACTGTCCCGTATAACAGTCAGTGATGCAAACCACTACACCACCCGTCTGTTTTTTGCGTGTCTGTATATATAGGTAAATATGTATGTGGATAGATATAAAATAACAGATTAAAAATATTTAAACACAAATGAATTACTTACATCCAACAACACAATATTTTGTGTGTCTAATTTTATTTGCTTAAAAGTTGATGCTCATCTCTGATGATGGTGACATGGCTATCGAAATTCCCATCAAATTTTTAAACAACTAAAGTAAACAATAAATAAATTATTGGACATTCTTATTAAATCTTATGGTATTGAAGTTGAGTGATTAGTTTGTATTAATTGAATTTTCCGCAATATCAAAACAAATATAATTAAAATAATTAATGTATAAATAAAACGATGTACTAAATTTATTAATCCTTTTTTTAATTGAATATATCATCAATTTAAATCGATCTATTTCAGCATGTAAACTTTTTCGTAGATATTTTGATTGACATTTCATTTGACTTCTTTACCCTTACAATTTCCGTCATTTATCATGCTTCTTTAAATAAATATCAATTGATTTTTTCAAAAATTTCATTTTACACGATTTTCCCTATACACATATGTTATATTCTGTTATCATTTAAATTTTGTTGATTACAAAACTTTTTATTTATTATCTTATCAATGAGTTTATATTTCAAATAGTCAGTGTACACAAGAATACACAGGTATACACACATACACTTATATGTGAGTAATGTGTGTTTTGTGAAATTTGATTCATCATAACATGGAAGAATTTATATGAAAATTTTTCTAATCGTGTTTATCTTACTAAATTAAAAGATTTTATATATTGTGCTCTTGATTACGTCTTTGCTGTCGAAATTCGCATGAGAAAAGAAGAAGGGGCAATATGTATTGAATACTATAAAGTTTCTATGTTGTATTAGAGTAATGATTTTTTTATAAAAATAAATTAAACACAATACTAAACTATATTATAATAAAAATACAATTGAAATGTTTGTCAAATAATTTTTAGAAATATACAAAATAATTTAATGTTACATATGATAATTATTTTTTTTATTTAAAAAAAAACTCCCTAATATTATAGTCGTTTACAAAATAATTAATATATCAAAAAGCATTATATTTTACACATCTCAATATATATTTCAATATCTTTTCTTTATTATTATTCCATGTTCCTCACCTCTGATCCTTTTGATACGATAAATCTTTTTTGATCACTTTTTAAAGATATTTTATAACGTGTGGAATATAATCGAATGTTTCTTTTTGTTAAATTTTTTATTAAAAAACTCTTATTGATTATCCTTCTACCTTTTTCTTTTTTCGTGATCAATGATTTAAATTTTTTTATACGAAGATCTTTATTTTTTACATTTACTCTCAAAGAGTTTTTACAATTAAATTTCATCTGAAGGGTAGTAGTTAATTAACATTTTTATTATCTTTTAAAGAGTATATTGTAATTAATATTGATGTATCTATTTCTCATTTTTTTCGAAATTTATACTAAATTAACTTAATATTTAAATGTGTCAACATATCCTCTAATTTCTGTATTGAAATTTGCAATCATACCTACAATATACACATAAAAAGAAATATCCGTTTCTTCAATTACAAAATTGGTACTGCTGTCTGTGAATGTTATCCTGTTTTGGATGTTATCAGCGTTTCCATCCTTCATTTTCAATGCATCATGGCGATGTCACGTTAAGACCCAGCTTTACGTCTGCAATGGTACACCCACCCTACGACGCTGCGCAGACACACAACACTCTCACACGCCGCAAAGGCAACAGCCCTTCCGATATGCTCACCCTTGGTTGCAGCAGCCAGTTAGCTAGACTGCCTACGATCAATACCGTCAACGAAGACCCTTTCCGTTAAAGGGTCTAATGATGACCGTCGCGACTGTTGGTAAAGGGCCAGGATTTCCATGCATGTGCACGAGTGCTATTTTTTAATTTATCTTCCTCGTAGACATTCAATATGAAATACCACTTTTGGCTCAATATATTTGATTAATGTGGGACACAAAAGAGGTAACGTGCAGATGACGAAAACGAATGCGATGTTAGAGCGCAGAGAAATATTTCTAACTTTTTATGTACGACAATACATCAATCTATTATATATATATATATATATATATATATATATATATATATATATATATATACATTTTTTCATATATTTTCAGAACTTTTCATACAGTTTTATTTAATTACACAGTTTTATCATTTGATATCACTTAAATTCTCATAGAAATTTTAATTTCTGTATTTATACAAAATACAAAAATAGTTAAAAAATAAAACCTCACTGTTTTGTTTATATATATATATATATATATATATATATATATATATATATATATATATATATATACACATATATATATATATATATATACAATAAATAAAAAAACGTTCGTATGTTACACATAACGTCAACGCAATTATGATTTTATTAGGGCATTAAATGTTCCGTGTCCACCTCAACATTTCGTGTAACGTTAGGACTTATATCCTTAATCTCATTAATAGTGTTCACTTTTATCTAGTTTATTTTTTATTTCCAGTGTTATTTTTGAACGTTTTTATTCGTGTATTATGAACCTCGGGAAGTAATAAGTTCGATAATGAAATATAAAATATATTATTAACAGTATATGTAATTTATTTCAGTACTATAATCTATTGATTCTTCTAAGATATTGCCAATTTTAGCAAAATTGGCATTACTCTATATTTAATTATTTATACTCTAAATATTTCTTGTATGTAAAAGGAATTTTTAGCAATTTGTCTAAGAATATGTTTAAAGTTAAACATGAGGAAATAATGTTAATATAAGAAATTTGATTAAATTTAATAAATATATATGAAGTATTAAGATTTTATTTAGGTTTATATGAAATTAATTATTAAAGATTGTAAAATTTCCAATTTTAGTAATAAAAGCAAAATAACACTAATTTTCTATTAAATATGTTAGTGAAATATTAAAATAGAAAACAATAATCTAGTGTTTATTGAAAAACCAATTTCAATCACGTTTTTTATATAAATTCGTTTACATTTTCTTTCATTCACGTTGAAATCACTTCATGAAACATACTTCAATGGTATAAAAATGAAATATTGGCAACTAAAAATAAATTTTAAATATTTTTTTAATTCTTCTCCTTCTTCTTTTACATGATTACAATTACCTTTCTTTTTTATAATCCTACTATTATCATTATTCCATATAGTCTATTTATTTTTGGTATTTTCACTCATTTATTCTCCTGATATATCTTTTTAATATTATATTTTTTTTTTATTTATCAACCGTCATTTTTAACATACTCACTGCTGTTATTTTTAATATTTTTCTAGTTAAAGATATTTGTGATTATGTCTTTGTACTAAATGTCATTACTTGTTTCTTTTTTTAGATGTTTGTCCCACATAAAGTAATTTAAATGATTGTTCATTTTTAAACTTTACTTTCAGGTTATAAAAAAATTCATAACATTTAATATTTATTCTTAGATATTTCATTCTCATTTTATTTTATTTTATTATTATATGTTACTAGTTTACATCCAGTAGGTTCTTTTGTAAGTATTATAATTGTACTTTTTATAATTTTTATATTATATTCCTTATTGATTTATTTAAATTCCATTAACAATCTCTGAAGATCATCTTCGTCCTTCTTTATTACTTTTCAGCATCTATAATATCTGTTCTATTAAATACTTTTAATGGTTATTAGAAAAGTTAATATTTTTAATCATTTTTTCTTGGTTTAATTAAATAAAAATGAACTTAGTCTCCACTCTAAATTCCTTTTCATACAAGAATATACTTTCACATAGAAAAATTCTGATTTTGATAACTTTTTGTGTATTACAAGAATTTATATATATATATATATATATATATATATAGAGAGAGAGAGAGAGAGAGAGAGAGAGAAAGAGAGAGTTGAATGATGCTATATGAAATTATTATTTTAATAGAATCTTTATTAGTATTTTTTTGTAAAAAATACTATATTTAATAAAAATAAATTGCCTAAAAATCAACACCTTTAATAACGAAAAGTAAATTTAAAACAGATAAAAAGTCTTATTTTATATATTAAAAAGGTCGATTTTTATCCTCAAAAATAATTAATTTTAGAATTAGGATTTACATTTTTTAACAAGTGTATATATATATATATATATATATATATATTAAAAGTAGTAATCTGTAAATATCCCCCAAGCTGGGGGAGAGGTCGAGAATGGAGGTAACAATCTCATCTAAAAGCAAAATGATCTTCATGGAACTCTGACAAGAAAAGCTCTTCTAAGCTATTATTGTCAGAGAAGCCAAAGCCTTACAAGGGCTATATCATCGAGTATAATGATGAAATGTAATAAATAATATTACATAAAATAATCTTCGCAACATGTGATTTATTAATATATCCACTTATCTTTGAAATTATTAGAAAATTATCATTTTTTTGTAACAATTTTATATTAAAAATAATATTTTCATTTATTACAAATTTTCTGTTATATTTTATTGAAATATTCACGACTGTTGCCTTCTTCAGCAAAAAAGAAAATAATACAACATTTTTTCTTATTTACTATTTTCTAATCATGCTTTTCAGTTAGTTTATTTTTTTTTAAATGTAAACAAAATGAAATCTAAAAATTAATTTATAACTCAAATGCATATTAGATGCTTAAAAAAATAATAATGATTTTTTTCTCATGGAAAGAAAATAAATTCTATTGTAATACGAGCATATTACTGTCTTTTTATTAAAATGTGTTGATTATTAAATCTACTTCTAAAATATAAATTACTTTATTTTGTTGGATATTTCTTTTAACTCTATATATGATATATGAGGGTCGTTTGATAGGTATGGTAAATTGATTTATTGTTTTTTTTAATTAAACTTTTCAATTTAGTTTTTCTTTTTTTTACCATACTTATCAAACGACCCTCGTATATGTATATATATATATATATATATATATATATATATAAATGCATCTATAAATATACTGAAATAACTCAAATAAAATATGTCTTCAGTGAATCTTACTACCAAAATATATTTTGTTTTATAAATGAATACATGAATAATTGTTTAAGTCTGAGTTTATGTACATAATGTACGATTGTATGCATTAAATGAATGTACGTGTTTTGTTGAATTGCATCAGAAAAAGAGAGGGGTAAACAGAGTCGAACTGCAACAGAAAAAAGAGATAGCTGTTATTATTAAAGAAACGCTCCATGACAACTTCACATATTTAAAATAAGTAGTCAAAATACAATCAAACATCTCTGTTATATTGAATCATGATGTACATGTACATGTCTGAGACAACTGATTTTTTAGCACATCTAGTATTGTGTCGAATTATGTACGCTCTTTTCAACACACGACTAACCAATCAACATAGACGACGACTCAAACATCCTGCCATTATTAAAACTCCGGGATCAAGGTCCTGCGATACGTGCATCTAGTCGCTCCCCTCGATGACGCGTCATACACCCTCGTGATTCATACCTAGCTCTGCAGCAGCAGCTGAGGGCAGTGGCCCCTGAGCTCAGCCAGTCACTGATCGACCGGTACCATTAGTAAGAGAGAATACGATATTGTTGCATGACACGCTCATCAATTATCTTGCTTATTTTATGAAATAAATGGTACCGCCGGTACATTTGAGGGGTAATGCGTTCCCGAGATTCAGATAGAATAATCGAACTTGGAACTGTACCTTTTTAATATTACAGTATTAATTATTTTATAACGTACAATAAAGTGAAAATGCGAAGTTTACCGATTCGATTATATGGATGCGTTTTTCATAACGCGCTCGTATGTATAATCGTTTATGTCGCATAAAAGATTCAATAAAAGATAGATAATCGTGATGGTTTGGCGAAGTGATGGTATTTAAATATTTCATATTTAGTTTAATTTCAAATTCAGTAACGAATAAAATGTTTTTTATAACGTGATTAGAAATTATATATATATGAGGGTCGTTTGATAAGTATGGTAAAAAGTAAGAAAAACTAAATTGAAAAATTTAATTAAATTAAACAATAAATAAATTTACCATACTTATCAAACGACCCTCGTATATATATATATATGCAGCATCTATGTTCAAAATATTTTTTGTGGAACAATAATGACATATCTAAAAGTTTTATAATTTTTGCAAAAAGTTTAATCCTCTTAATCACTTAAATATTTTCCAATTAATAACTTGAACATAAAAAAAAATATTGATTGGACAAAACACAATATGGAATTGAATCCTTCTAAAAATATCTATTCAATTTATTTGAAAATAAAATTACTTAATTTATTCTACTCTATCAAAATGTATAAGTTTCAGTATCTCATTCATATAAATAACTTAAAACCACACTACAATAATTTATCATAAAATGGACATATTACAATTATTATAAAAGAATCAATAAAAATCTAAATTTGTCAACAAAAACAGTTAAAAGATATAATACTAATCTAAACGAAAAAAACATTTTTGATTTGATAATTCATTTTTTAGAAATTTGAAAGTATTATATTAACCCTTAACGGTCGACAATTTTTTTTATAATATATAAGAAGAAAGAATATTATCTAAATTTAGAAAAAATATTCGTGATAATAAAAACAGAAACAATACTTATAAAAGTGATTTACTTATGTGCAAATTTTGCCTTTTTTATAGCAAAAGTGTGATAAGCCACTACATGTGGCCTTTCGACCGTTAAAGGTTAAATTTACCTTTAATAATAAAAACGTGAAATGTGGAGTCTAGATGAATGTTAATCAAAGTTTAGCTTTTTTTCTCTCTATAGCAAAAATGGTCAAACACTAAAAATTAAATTGAGAAACTGCAAAAATCAAATTAGTATAAGTCCAATCTATTATATAGATGTCTGAACTTGAGCGTCTTTATTCATTTTTCATTTTTATTAAATATTAATAAAGAGGGTAACATGAAATAAAGATCATTACAAAATTGAAATCTCTACTATTCTAACCTATAATCTTTACCAAACGTATTATTATTATTATGAAAAGTGTGTTAAGAATCAACGATAAAATTATAAATATTCACTTTATTTTTATTATTAACGAAATTTTATCTATAATATAAAAAATATATTATTTATTTAATCAATATTTATTACATTTTTTCTAAAGTGTATCATTGAAATGAAAAAAAAATTTTTTCTTATGTATACACTTAACCTTATATTACTTTCTATTAATATTTATTATTGGGTCACTAGAAGCATTTTAAGCTTAAAATAGTTTGCCACAACAAATTACTATTTAACAAATATATATATATATATATATATAAAAAGAGAGAGAGAGAGAGAGAGAAAAGAAGAAGAATTCTGTTATAATAATCATAGTTTGTTAAATTGTCACCGCATATACAAAGAAATCGTACAAATGTGTACAATCTTAACGAATAGGTTTGAAAATATATATACACTTAGAGGATCAATGTTTACACATCAGCCTATCCAACACTCGTCATCGTTCTAACGGCTCCTCGTTGTCGCCTTTTACGACAAATAGGAATACTGTGGTTGAATTCTGATCCCCGGTCACACACAGAGACATGAATCTGGAATTCTAACTAATATATGTATTGTATATACAAACATTTATCCATACATGTATTTTATATATATATATATATATATATATATATATATATATAATAATGTACATACATGAGTTATTCAATAGTCGAAAATAAATTTTCGTATTTAATACATGTAAATACATATATATTTATCTATAAAAATAAATCGAAATAATTACATCCTCGTGAAATTTGACTTATAATTACAATAAATGCCTGCTTTACATATATTTAGCATGCTTTTTTAATTTGTAACCATTATGAAATACTCATACATAAATGTCTTATTTGTATTATCCTAATATGGTGCTAACAAATAAAAAAGTCAAAATATTTTGATATAAAAATCATTTAGTCTGAAGATGTAATAAGTTTCAAAAGTCAAATATTGTTTTTTTTAAAAAAAAAAATTATCTATAAAAATAACGACAAAATATGTATTCAAAATCAAAAGAAATCTACACTTACAAAGGTCGTTTGATAAGTATGGTAAAAAAGTAATTAAAACTAAATTGGAAAATTTAATTTAATTAATTAATTAATTAAATTTAACAATAAATAAATTTACCATACTTATCAAACGACCTTCGTATAAGCTTAACATTATGATTTCAAATAATTTTCATGAAAACTTAGCTATGTACTATATAAGATTTTACTAACATTTGAACACTTAGTCTTAGTTGCTGATCAATCATTTTCCTAACAAAAAAAAACTTGTACAAATATAATAAAAAAATCAATTAACAAACAAACACTGATATAAGACAATTCAAGCAATTCTATGATTACGAAAGATTCAATGAAGAAATGTTAAAATGATCTACAATAAAGAATGGAGATAAAGAATAAGAAGACATTTAGTAATTACTGTTACTATTGTCTACAAATTAAATTCATTAATATAATGATATAATTAAAGTAATTACTCCTATACACCACAAGATCTCATAAAAATATTCAGTAAAACTTATTATTTACTTTTCCACTAATATGCATTTGAGTGCTTATTTCAACATCTTTAAAACAGACATTACAAAATCTAGATTATTTATGATTGAATCTTTCTTATACTTGTTATCATTTATTTTTAAATATAAATAGTCATATTTAATCAATTAACTATATTTATTTTGTGTCTACCGAGATGAGTACCAAATAAATAAAAATTAATTTCAACATAAAAAGATATTTTCTTAATTTTTCAAGTATAACATTGATGAATTTATATTATTTTAGAAATGGCCAGTTCGATTGCCAATAAAATTAATTAAGTATGCGTACACACACACACATATACGTGCAATCAAACTTAAAAACTTATATAAATCACAATAATTTATAGTACGTATAGCGAAACTAGATTAGACTAATATTATTATGAATAGGAAAATTTTAATCGTAACGTACTATTTTTACTTGAGGTAATTTTTACGAATTTCCGATTCGAAAAACTTAGCTGATTTAAACGTTCAATCGCGTGATATTACTAAATTCATCATTGGTTTTGTTGTGTAAGTTTCAGAATATGTTAAAAAAACATGCACATGGATTGAAAAACAATTTATTGAATATACAAAATATGGAATACGCAAAAAGACGATCAACTGATAAATTTCCAGCCATTTTTTAAGTAAACGGTAAAAGTATGAAAGTACAGTAAAAAAGTGTATATATATATATATATATATATATATATATATATATATATATATATATATATATATATGTATATATATGTATGTATGTATATATTAATTATAATGTTTTATCAATATTTATTATTAAATGTATTTATATATTATTAATTTTTTCTATTAATTAACAATTTCGAACACTTCTAAGTTGTATTTATAAATAAAATGTCGAATTTTAGTATATGAGAAGCTCAAAATTTATTTTTTATACAATATTATACTAAGTTTTGTGTATAAAAATATATAAAATTCTACAATGAAACATTGACCTATTAGAATTTCTATATTTTATAACACATGAGTTTTGATAATGTTTTGATCATCCAAATGTGACGTCTAAATTTGTATTTTAGTAAAAAGTATCTATACACATGTTTCTTTTTAATAAAACACAAATCAAACGTCATGGATGACCTTATACAATGTGACTCTTTATGTTGGTAGTATTACATATTCATTTTAACATAAGTCACTAATATCACAGAATTTTATAGAAATGTTCAATAATCACTTACTGTTCATTTTTACACTGGCATGCATATCATTAGTCATAGTATTATCATCAGAGAGCTACATTACAAAATCTAGCTTTGTAATGCAAACACTCTGATTATAATAACATAAATATTGAAATACACAATAGCATATAAAATGAAGAATAACTTATTATCGAACAAACTTCATAAATTCTTGTGATATTGAGATAAATGATTCATTCTTGCTATAATAAAAAATGGAAAAATAAATTAATTAATTAATACTGTTTTACAAATAAAATCTTCATTGAATATTGAAATAATTTTAAATAATTCTATTCTTAAAGTACTGAATTTTCTTTATAGCCAAAATAAATTACGGAAAACTTATAATAAGTTGCTGCGGGGGAAAAGTAAAAAGAAATATTAAATAACCAATAAAAAGACAGAAAGGTTCGTTATAGGAAGGACGCAAGAAATTTGCATATTGGAAGACGAAAAAAACTATATATATATACATATAATCGTGAATAATTTGCTTGATTTAGTGGAACGGCAGGTACCAATGACCAAGGTCGATGTCCGTTTCAACAAGTATTTTAGAGTGAAGATTTTCCTCGAAGCGTAGACAATAAGTTGCGTATAGTCTGAGGCTTGACTCAAACAGGTACATAATATATTAATTGACTAAATATTCCAGGTGAATTTAAATTGAAATAGATACATAGTAAAAACATAAAATACGTTTAATAACGATTAAAAAGCAAACAATCAAACTATATATTGATTAAATTTACAATATATTTTTAAAATGTGTACATTTAAAAACTAACTATAGTTTCCTATTTTTTAGAAATTGCAAGATAAAAATAAAATATAAAATTATATAAAATATTTGCTTATAATACTTAGGTATTTGATTTGAATTTAATTTAAAAATAATTTCCATAAATATAAATCAGAAAAAAGTTTTATCACTTTCATACAAACGAGATTTAATTTTACAACATATGTGAAAACTATCTAACATGTTAAATAATATCTATAAAAAATAGAAATAGTATTGAAAAAATACTTTATCAAAAGTGGTTAACAAACATACGATGTAATTAATTTCAGTCAATTACTAAAGAAAATCAATTTATTGATTACAAACTGCAAAAAACATTTAAAATCGACGTTCAATACTTAAATTACAATACTTTATCGGATTTTAATAAATGGTTTACCATTAATCTGTCATCGACAGATTTCAATTATTTTTAGGAATAGTTTTTGGAGAGGAAATTTAAATCAAATTATTTCAATAAGAATAGTATTTTTAAATGATTATCGTGTGACAGGACGCAAGAAATAATGTCGCATAAGTGAATCATTAACTTCATATTTCTCTGTTAACCTACTCATTCGTTAAAATTGACAGGAAATATTTCACAATATAGTCGTAGAGAGGTAAAATAGTTTTTTTTTAAATAAAAAAACATACAATTATAAAGACCGTAGCTTTAATTTGTATGGACCATTAGTGAAAATATTAGAAAAAAATATAATCTGACCATACCATTAGTCTAAGCACCAATTTCTAAAACTTTTCATGAAGCAATTGTTACCTTAATTAAAAGAAGAGTATTTTATTAATATTTAATAATTACTTATTACTCTTTTTTATTTCTTATGTGCATTTTGGTAGTGATATCATTATTTTCGAAACTCGGACACAAAGAATATTTTATACCTTTACGCTTATCAGCTTATAATATCAGCATATATCGACTACTGCTGAATGAAGGTCTCATTGAATGTTACCTCTTACTGATATACGGTCATACTACATTGACCAGGGCAAGTTGGTGAGAATTTTTATTCAGGGTTAACACTCTTAAGCAATCTATCTCCATCTTAGTTTACGAACCCCATTTACCTTATTTTTTGGACCAGATATTGAATATACTATGTTGCATGACAGACTATAATGTTAGCCACTGCACCACCAGTTGGTTATATATATATATATATATATATATATATATATATATATATATGTATGTATGTATGTATATATAGGTCATTCAAATGAGACGCTTAGATTTGTGTTTTATTAAAAAGAAACAACAGACACTATAGAGATGTTTCCTATACATTATCCTATAGACATGTTTCTTTTTAATAAAACACAAATCTAGGCGTCTCATTTGGATGATCCTATATATATATATATAAATATATATATATATATATATATATATTAGTTTGTTATATTGTTATATATCAGGGGTGGTCAAGACGTAGACCGTGGTCGATCGGTCGACCGCAAGACCTCAGGAAATCGCCTGCGAAACTGTCGTGAACATTGACAAATTATAGTAGTAAATTCATATTTCATGCATTTTTTTGGTTCAACATATTTGTGCGAATCAGCATTTGTGCCGATTCGCAGGATACGATAAAAATTAAACATAGATCACAATTATCTGATCTACATTTGGAATCGTGTTTAAGAATTAGTTTAAGTTCATACAAGCCAAATTTTGTCAAACTTGCCAAAACTATGCAATGCCAAGTGTCATCAAAATAAAAAATTCTATTTTTTTTACTTTGTATTTTTTTTGTAAAATTTGCATCTAATTTATTTTAATACAATTCTAAAACAATAATTTTCTTTTTTCTCTACATTTTCTTGAATTTTTTTTAAATTCAGGACCAGTTTCAGAAAATAACTATTTATAGGTAATTTAATAATAGTCATAATAAAATGTCTTTGTCAGTTCATGTCTTATAGAAAAAAAGTCACCAATTCGTAAGTACATTCTGAAAAAACGTAGTCATCCTCAGATACACTATCATCAAAAAAGTCGCCTCCAACGTATAAATGTTTGGCCGCCCATGTTATATATTTTTATGAAGTAGTATATTCCTCTATGTCTCATTAATGGAAGTTAAACATGAATTTTGAATCCAAAATAATTCAGCTACTTCAAACAACACAAAAAATTAGAAAAACCCATTTTAGAAATAACACGTAGAGGTAGAAAAATAATTCTTAGAAATGTTAAAGAAAAAGTGATGAGTTTGAAGTGAAAATAGGTCAGTCATATAGCAAGGAGAGGAGACCATTAACAGACAAGCAAAATTATTGATTAAGAATCTATCTATCTATCTATCTATCTATATATCTATATATATATATATATATATATATATATATATATATATATATATATATATATATATACATATAAACAGAGAAACCGAAGAAACTCTTGAATAATGAAACAGAGACATAAGAAAAAATATTGGATTGGATTAGATTAGAAGAGAAAGGCATTGGATCGTTTGAAATGAAAGGTTTGGAAAAGGTATTCATTCTTCAGGGATTATATATATATATATATATATATCAAGAGAGAGAGAGAGAGAAAACAATTAGAAAAAGAAGGGGAGTTAGAATCTTCTTTATTAAAATAAAATATTTATGAGAATTTCTGTTACAATGTTCACTTAAGTAATAAAACGTATTTCGCAAAAAAAAATTCATAGTGTATCAGGTTGATCGGAATTAATGTCAGATTTTTTAAATAAAATAAATGTGATATTTTAAATTTATTTTATTTTTTTAACCCTCAATGTAGTGACCCTGGTTTTTAATAACTGTGCGCCATCTTTCTGGTAATTTATTAATTCTGCTTGTAAAAAATTGGGCTCTTTTGATGAAAAATATTGATCTAACTGCTCCATTACTTGATTTTCGTTGACGAATTTTCTTTCACTTAAGTAGCTTTGAAGCGACCTAAATAAGTGATAGTTCGAAGGTGCTAAGTCTGACGAATATGGTGGGTGAACTAAACTTTACCATTGAAATTTATTTAATTTTTGCTGCGTTTTTAAACTGGTATGTGGTCGCGCGTTATCATGCTGAAACACGACCCCTTTTCTATTCACCATTGAGGGACATTTTTGATGAATAACTTGGTTTAAACGCTTTAACTGTTCACAATATACCTCAGCTGTAATTGATACTCTTTCTGGAAGAAGCTTGTAATGTACAGGTCCTTTCTTGTCCTACCAAATACACAGCATACGCTTCTTTTGATGCATTGGTGGTTTCGTTGTTGTAGGCACTTGTTGACCGGGTTTGATATAAGCTCTTTTTCGTTCCACATTCTCGTAGTAAATCCATTTTTCATCTCCTGTTATTAAACGACTCAAAAATGCCTCGGAATTCTGACCAGAAAGTAAAGAATTGCATACACGTACCCGGTCAAGTTCTTTTCACTTAATTTGTGTGGGACCCACCTTGAGTTCTTATGTACAAATCCTAATCTGCCTATGTGTTCAACAACGGTAGATTGAGCTACTCTGAAGTGTTCTGCAACTTCTCTTATTGTTTTGAACGAATCTGATTCTAATGCCGTTCATAAGAGCGTCATCATCAAGTGCCGGTTTTCTTCCTCTGCCTGGTTCAATTTTAAGGCTAAAGTTTCCACCACGAAATTTCGCAAACCACCTCTACACCATACGTTCAAATATACCATCTTGCTTAAAAATTCAGATAAATTTCTTGAAGCCACACTCGCATTATTGCCGTTTTGGAACTCATAGAATATATAATGCTTCAAATGTTTGTTGTTGACTTCCATGTTATAACGCTTCAAAAATTTTGCAAATACTAACTATTAGAAGGTCAAATCTGAGTGTTTATATAGTATATGATTCATACTTTATTTGACTAAAAAATTAGGGAATATCCGTCCATACATCCAATACGAAACATTAATTTCTGATTAACCTAATATTTTAAACAAGTACTCTCTATTCTCTTAAATGTACCGAAAACATAACGACATCCAAATGACTTATTGCATTTATAAAAAAATATCAGTACAGACTAAACGATAATTTAAGCCCAATAGCTTTTCATAAATTATGAGTAATCGAGTATTATGAATAAATAATTTATATTTTAATAAATTCAAATTTGTACTAAGTACCTATGGATTCATTTAGTAAACGTACTATAAATGAAACTTCTCTGTGTGGATAAGCAATTGAGCTAACCGCGTCGAGCAATTAATACGTAGTAAAGCGTCGTAGGGAATGAGATGGTTGAGATTGCGTTACATAAAATTAATGAAACGATTTAATGACAATACTTAACAAAAATACCGTCACATGGGAACCATGTTTTTAAAATCTTTCATTAAAGTTCGATTGTTTGATTCGAAGAAACTGAAATATAACTGGGAAGCTCCTCAAAAGCATTTTTAAATGTATTTAATCAGTTTTTATTTTCGATCAAAAATCTCAGATAAATTTTCTATTACGTTATTTTAAATTGAATTATATTTTAAAAACCAAACAAAATAGGTACAGAAATATATTTTTTTTATTTATTGCCTCATTTTGAAATTACTATGTACTTTTATGTTTTATTATGTTCTGTGGTATTTTAAAAATATTAATATATTACTTTCATTATTTATCCATCAAAAATATATTAATAGATCTAATTCTCATCCATTTGAAAATTCTTTTTATTGATAAAAAATGTATATTAAATATATTCTACTTTGATTTCATCATTGTATAATATTTTAACACAAATGAATGAACACCACAAGATTTTATAAAAATGTTCAATAATCTGTTCACTTTATTCGCCAATATGCATTTCGAAGATAATACCATAATCGTCAAAATTCTACATTATACATCTGTACTAAGTAATAAACCCCTTTAATGGTGATAGAAATAGAATAAAATAAACAATAAGTGATTTTTAAATACTTTTATAAAAATTTTGGGGGCAAGTAATTTATTTGTATTAATGGAAATTTGTTACGTAACTAAAATAAATAATTGTATAACACTTTTTTATAATAAAAAATCAACAAATATTATTGAATAATATAAATTCGATAGGTTAGTGTAATATTTTATTTTTTGAAGTTTCATTATATAGGCTGAGCCAAATGAAACCCAAGGGCATTAAACAATAATAAATAATAGTAAGTAAACAAATGTTTGTCTAAACCCTTCAGTGTTATTTGGACCACCATATACAAAATAAAAATAATATTCTTGGCCACAGAATCGTAATCAAATTTTTGGTGAAATTGTCAATGGACAATTCCAAAAAATGAAGGAAATTTTCGGAGTTACTGCCATATCCATATCACTAGACAAACCACTTAAGCAATAACCAAGAACTCAATGAAAATTAAAAATACTTTTCGATTTTTTTTCTTGATGAAAATGTTAATTGTCTGCGATGTTCTGTAGAAACTAATAAACAATTAATCGTTATAAAAACTGCTAAGACACCAAGCATTAATCGAAAGAAATGAGTTAATTTTAACTGCCAATTTTTCGAAAACAACGTTTAAATTTGTTTTGCATTGAAAATAAAACAGTTTTTTAACTTCAAAATTAATTTTTACATTTTTCGTTTCTGTTTCTGTATGTGTATATTATCTTCCTCTTCCATCCAGTTAAAAAAATAGAATAAATTTCATTTTTAATAACTAAAACAGTGTGACCAAGTTTTTGAATAAAATATCGTGAAATAAATAACAAATATTATAATACAATACAATCAGCAGATTTAACATTATTAAATGAATGTAAAATCCAAAAAGGACTGCCTTAAAAGCGTTAGCCTTATTTTTATGTATTTTTTTATTAAAAAAGGAAATATTTTTTTGAAACTGGCAAATTCACTTTCACACCAATAGATTAACACCCCAACACAACAATATATTATTAAATGTTAAATAAAAACTTATTGTTCATTTTGTTCGTTTATAACAACGATAGGCAGATGCAAATTTCGATGACAATGCCATCATCACTAGAGGGCAGCGTTATAAATTTTATAACGTAGTGCTCTGATGATAATAACATTGTCATCGAAATGCACATCAGCCTATCGTTGTCATAAAATGAGCAATAAGTAATTATTGAACACTTACTAATATACTATGGTGTTATATTGATAATTCATTTGTGTGAAGAAAATATTGATTTATTCTTTAAATATTATTGTCATAGACAACGATCAGTTATATATCCAACTAATTAAAATATAGATTATCGTTGTAAATAATCTCGTGTGTTTAATAATTTTCTTGATTATTATCTATTTCTTCGTCTATGTGCCATTTCAGTTCCCCTTAACGTTGGCGAAATATCAATAATTCTTGTACTCGAAAATATAATTTAGTTGAGGTGGTTTCTCTTTGCTTTCCTTATGCTATCTACTAAATTGATTTTCTGAATATTGGTAGACGATTGGTCTGTATATGAGTGTCATTAATAGATATTTTCGAATATTAATTACGTTAAATTAATTGAAAGGTATGGGAACAGAGTTAATTAAAAAATAACAATACATAATTTTGTTAATTTCAATAAGTTAGCTAATTTAAACAGATTACATTTTGTTCATTAACGATAAATATCTGAATAACTGATTTCCTTAATCG
>CP092088.1:17827506-17860006 GCA_029203775.1 Neoneuromus ignobilis | reverse complement strand
CTGCACATGCGTATAATTATTTTTTTGGAAATTTCAAACCGTACTATAGTGAAACCGTTCTAATCGGAGCAGTATTACGCGAGGTATTCCTGTATATATATATATATATATATATATATATATATATATATATATATATATATATATACATATACGAGGTCAGACAATTAAGTAATGTGACAAAATTCAAAAATCGAGTATATTTAAAAATTAAGGTACATCGCTACGATCCCCTTCAAAGTAGTCCCCTCCCGCATCTATACACTTATTCCAGCGAGTTTTCCAGTTTTCGTAACAATTCTGGAACACTTCTTGTGGGACCTCTCCGAGTACCCTCGTCACAGATTCTTGGATATCTTCAACGGAGTCAAAATGTCGACCTTTGACGAATTTTTTCATATGGGGGAATAGGAAAAAGTCGCAGGGTGATATGTCCGGTGAATAGGGCGGTTATGGTAACGTTGCGATGCCTTTAGACGCCAAAAACTGAGAGACACTGAACGCACTGTGACAGGGAGCATTGTCGTGATGCAGAACCCAAGTCTTCGCGATCTCTGGACGCACTCTGAGCACCCTTTTTCGTAATTTTTCGAGCACATTGCGGTAGAATACTTGATTTACGGTTTGTCCAGGTGGTACGAACTCTTTGTGAACCACCCCTTTGCTGTCGAAGAAGCAAATCAACATGGTTTTCACTTTGGACTTGCTCATTCTCGCCTTCTTTGGCCTTGGTGCTCCAGGGGACAGCCACTGTTGGCTTTGTCGTTTAGTTTCGGGGTCATATTGAAAGAACCAACTTTCATCACCAGTAATAACTTTTTTTTTTAGTAATAACTTTCATCACCAGTAATAACCAGTAATGAATTTCTCTGTTCCATTTTCGTGACATGCACTACTCGCGCGTTGTTACAAAACACTAAACAGCTGGCGAAGAAATGATCGTACGAGGGTGGTCAAGGTCTCAATCGAGAGAGTAGGGATCTGCTATTACGGTGGCGGAGTTACAGGTTCGCAGTGTTACCACAGGCCGAGAAAAAAATCGGTCGCATTACTTAATTATCTGACCTCGTATATATATATATATATATATATATATATATATATATATATATATACATATATAATTCTAAGAAGAAATCCATGATTAGATGGAACAAAAACATAATAAAATTCTTCACTCTATTAAAAGAGAAGGGCATTACGTTGGTCGAAATACAAAATTTTGGAAGATGTTTTCATTCATTAATTGATAAAATAAAGCTGATGATTATCTTTCTCTTTTTGTATATATATATATATATATATATATATATATATATATATATATATATAAATTTCTGAAAAAGTTCAATTAAAGATAGTTATTCTATCACTCATGAGTAGTAATATATATAAGAATAAAAAATTGTAAATAAATATCTACGTAAACATTCTCTTTTTAATAAAGACATAAGTTGTTTTGGAACTGTGGCTGATTCACTTTACACAAATGAAGTGTTTAATAATCACTTATTGTTAGTCATATAGTGATAAGTGATTATTGAACACTTTAAATTATTGTGGTGTTGGGGTTAAAATTCATTTGTGTAAAGACATATAAGAACGTAAAATAAATTAAAGTCTTATATATTCTGGTAGAACAGAAAGTTAGTTTTATAGGGTTAGTTTATTGTAGTTGATTATGAACCCATTCACCGAACATTTGACGCAAACAATGGTCAGTTCTTGAATTAATTAGATCTTGCAAGAGTGCAGACCATCATTATGCAAAATTTTCCACGCAATGGGCGGACAAAGCCCAAGTTGCTGCAAACGACGACAAATCGACAAATTCGGGTCTTCACTCACACTAATGTTAACAGCAGCAATATTTTCTTCGGTACGCACGTTTCTACGATTTGTTTGTGTTATTGTATCACGTAGCGAATAAGTTGTATGAAATCTATCGATGGTTCTGTGAATAGCCTGCTCCGATGGCCGGTTATTTACACCATAAAATTCACTAAGTGCTCTATAAGTTTGACGAACAGAACACTGATTTTTGAAATAAATTTCCACAAGTTAGAAACGTTGCTCAAGTGTAAAATGTTTCATAATGAATTGAAAATGTATACTGAATCCAAATGTCACTTATAGCGCGTAAACTGACAACTGACTTGACAGCTTATCCCTATTGAAAGTTCTGTCGAACCTAAAAAAACATTTTTTATAATTACCATGGTTCAAAATAATCATAAATATAAATCATTCACATTCAAATTTTTTATAAAATAACCTAAATAGTTACTAAAAAATAGTTGTTTTTCTTTTTTGCATTCAAAATCAACTAGATATTTTTAAAATCAGAAATGATGTAAAATCGAATCAAAGAAAATAAGATCCAATAAACTAACACATTAAGTTGAACAAAATCGCCACGAGCAACAATATAATAATAGACGCGGACAATTCTATAATCACAAGAATTAAGAAAGTGTTACAATCGCTTTGTCTAAACAAAATACAACATAGTTTAGGTTCGCGATCGTAGACGCTAAAATTATATTTTCATCTCGTCTATTTTTAACTAATTCTGTTGTGTATAATTGAAATTTTTGGATGATTAATTTTTTCGCGATTCTTTTTTGCTTTTAATCTTTAAAAATAAATTCTAATGACATTTAAATTATATCATTTGAAAATAGGCTAATTAGATAGTACACGAAACCTTCGCCTAATAATCGAATCCAATTTCTGAACACGATATATTTGGAGGCTAATTCCCTATAGAAATATACGTACACATGGTCAGTACTGCGCAATATATATATATATATATATATATATATATATATATATATATATATATATATATATAGAAAGAGAGAGAGAGAGGGTTGTTTGATAAGTATGGTAAATTTATTTATTGTTTAATTTAATTAAATTTTTCAATTTAGTTTTTCTTACTTTCTTACCATACTTATCAAACGACCCTCGTATATATATATATATATATATATATATATATATATATATATATATATATATATATATGTAAGTATATATATGTAAGTGCATGTAATGTAAAGAAAAAATATAAATAGCACCATATTTTTACTACAATATTTAATTTAATGTGGAAAATATTTTTTATACTTCTATTCGAAAATATAACTATACTATACGAGAGTCGTTTGATAAGTACGGTAAAAAAGTAAGAAAAACTAAATTGAAATATTTAATATATTGAATAATTTAGAAGAGGACAATAGATAAACTTTTTAATTTTGATTGAGTGTATTTGACCTTTATTTAAAATTTTTCTTAAGCATTTTTTATAATAAAATATAACACTTTATAAAACATTTGTTGATTATATAATTCACCTTTATAAAATTTTAAATCTAATTATGTATTACAATTATTTTTAGTAGAAATTAATTATGTATCATCAATTTCTATTTATTTGTCGATATAATGTATTTACAACAAACTAGAATTAAATTTTTTTTTCTTTAAGTATATCACAGTTTAAGTAATAAAATATTGTATAATTTATATAGTCTTAAATATAATATATATATATATATATATATATATATATATATATATATATATATATAATTTATACAGTATTTTTAACACATGATTAATCGTTTTATTGTTAATAGTTTAATCAGAAAAAATGGATCAATTTAATTATATAAAAAAACCTCTAAATCAAATCAATTTAGATCTAAAAGTTTCTTATTAATTGTTTAATAATTTTATAAAGTTAATATTATAGTACAACATCTATTTTTTTCGATATTTGATTACAAGTCTAAATATTAACCGAGTGGTTACAAATTAATATTTTTTCAACTGTAACAAACAGATTTAAATTTTATTGAAAAGTGATTTTTCATAATTAAATGAAATAAAATTAAATATCTACATATAATTTTCAAAAATACAACACTAAATTCAGTATTGAAATTACTAATACACCATTAAAATTTTAACTTTTTATTGTATATTAATTAATACATATTCTTTCTTATTTTATTTTAATTCATTGTCAAATTTCACGAAAAAAAATTATTTATTTATAAAAAACATATAATTCAAATTATAACATTTATATTATTTTAAACAGTTCGAAATACGTATTTTTCTTGTTTTAACAATATTAAAAATTTTAAACGTTTTATATTCTTTACTAAATGAAAAATTTATTTACAAACCAAAACCTTGACACAAATGTTTCAAGCAGTGAAGAAATACATACTAATTTATATGATGTTGAATTGGTACTCAAATTTACCGAATTCAGTTTTTTCATATTATTTATCGATTTTCTTAAAGGCTATTTATTTAAAATTGTTAATTATTTTATTCTAATACAAGTACTTCGATTTTAAGATGAATACACAAATAATCGAAAAATACCTATAATTTAAAATATACTGTACAAATAAGTCTCCTTATATCACAAAAAAAGCTATATGTAAATCAATATTCGTATAAATAATTCTTGTTTGTGCAAAAAAAAACTGTTGGGTTGTTTCTGAAAATCTATTATATACATTAATTTTTTCATTATTACTGCAGATTTTCCTAATTGTTTCATATTATTGTATTGAAAGTCTCATTGACAAATGTACTCTATTACAGTAATATCACATTCTTCTACCATAAAAATTACATATAATAAAAATGAACTAAATAATAAATATTAAATCTTCATGTTGTAATGTTTCTTTCTATGTCGATGGACACAGGTACTACAAACTAAATTATTCGAATATAGATAATCGAAAGTGAACTGTATTCCTCTGCGAAATACATTCTTTTATGTTTAGTAATCATTCAATGAAAACTTAATGCCATATAATATAAAATTTAATTGTACTGCTTGATAATTCTGCGAATTTTGTTTGAAACGTATTTCAATGATGTATCTTATCATTTAAATACTTCTACTGAAATAAATTGTAATTTTGTATCTTATACATTACAAAGAAAAATTGTAATTATTCTTATTTTTTTCTTTTATTATATTCTCGTATTGACAGTTTCAGTTGGAAAATATCTTTATTAAAAACTTTCCATCTGTATGATTTTCTCTCTATAATCTTAAACATTCGTTTCTATTTTCATAGCTATATTCTATTCCTGTCTGTATTCCAATAAAAATATATTTATTTATAAATCTAAACATTTTTAAAACAAGAGATTTGCACTTTGATCACGCGAAGGAAATATTTCACAAAGTTAAATGAACTTATTCAATACATCCATTGTTTGCATTTACTTTTGTTGTGCTAATTAATGTTGCAAAATGTTTTATGTTATATTGTATTTTACATATAATTAATTATTATAAAACAGACATTTTTAGGAATTTTCTGTTTATTTTCCATGAAAACATTTTTATTTTAATATCACCAAAAATATAAGATTATGATAAAGAATAGTTTTATTAATTTATTTAAACCTAATTCATATTTTATTTGTAATAAATTCCATTATCTATGAATATTACTATTAAATTTTCATTAAATATAAACTATGCATTTCACAATTGCAACGATACCAGTTTAACCGTATAATTATTAAATATCCATCTATATTCTGTGAATTGCGTCTAGCGCTTAGTGTCACTGGGCAAAGATCATTGAGCACCAACTTATCGGTGCCACACAAATATATGTATGTATATATAGACTGTTATCTGTATTTACTATTCACACAAACGTTCAGTTCGTAAAAGAACGACGTTTCACTCGCACGTTCCTAGGACATTTTAGTTGTAGTGGCTCAGTCATTGCGCAGAACTGACAAATTGTAGCCTAAATATAATGTCAGATATCCAGGTGTCGACTAGTCGTAGGAAAACACAGTTATGTTTCTTGCAACATCCAAACGTACGCTTATACGAAAGTCAATGTAACATGTGCCATGTAAATCATGTGCGCGCTTTCTTTTTATATTGTCTTAACTCGATATAAACATACATTCTGTTAATATTCTATTAATTTATTATAATATTTATAAAAAATCATCTTGTTACTAACTAAAACAAATATAAAATAATAACAATACGAGAAAAATTGAACCTCGTGATAAAAATATTAGAGTCGAAAAAATGTCAAGGACATTAATTAACTACATGTATTATTTATAAATTGAGTTAATATTACTATTCTTTTACGTCTCTGCGGTGTTCGTCACGAACTCTCTACCTCAGTTTTCACGTACGTTTAATATTCAAACGCACAACACACATTCACAACTATATAATTAATACTTTTTCATTTCTACAATAACTAATTGAAATATAACCTTATTGAATTAAATATGAAAGAAATAAAATTACATTATTAATTCTTTTAAAACACTGTCAAGATCCAAGTTCAAAATAAGATTAAATGAAGTATGTGTATATAGTAATAATGCATATTATTTCTTTAAAAAATATTAAAATATCACTATTATTATTTCTATAAATTGAATTTATCTTCGTAATTCATGTGTTCACAAATTTATATATACACTACCGTTTATAAGTTTAATTATTCCACGCAAACCTTGAATTAGAAAATGAAATAAAATAGATTACTTACTTTTATGGATATTTTATTTGTAGAGTGGTGATTTTATTTAATAATAACAGTTTTACATAATTTATATTTTTTGAAAATAACGGCGTTTAACCAATATTTTAGTCCATTTAATACCATTAGTCCTTTAATGTTTATGGGTAATTGATTTAAATTTAAAATGTTGGTAATATTACTATTGCATCTTAGTACATGATGAATTATAATTTTTTACTCTGAATATTACAATAATATAACAGTAATGAAAATTAAGACAAGTATTTGAAATCCTACTGCAATATATACAGCATATATACCTCGCATAGTCTGGCTTCGATTAGTCCGGTTTCACTATAGTCCTGTTTGAAATTTTAAAAAAAAAATGTTTACTTGAAAAAATCCTACTAAAAAGTTTTTCTTGAAAAAAATCCCAAAAAATTATTATGCAAAATTATTTTTATATGCAAATTTTCAAGTTTTCCCCTTTATTATGAAAACATAATAAAAAAGAAAACCGAAATCGTATATGCACATTATGCGCATCGTATGCACAATTCTAATTTTATGGTATTTTTTCTTTTTCTATTAGTTTTCGATATGCAACTCTAGAGTAAAGTCGATTTTTTGATAATTAAATTTTAATAACCCATTTGAAAATAAATTTAAAATGTATTTAAAATGAATGTATAAACCCCTGATTTTGTTTTGTTGATACATACAAATATTTGAATATATTACCCTCGTTTTATTTACTGAAAAATAGGAAAAAAAATTGTTTGGAACCAATTAACGTTTTTTGTATGTAGTTAGTGTTTCGATTAGTCCGGTTTCAAATAGTCCGGCTAATCAGTGGAACCGATTAGCCGGACTATGCGAGTTATTGCTGTACATATAAATAACTATGTAAGAAAGCAATGTGAAATGTTAATATTTTTTATATATGGTGTAAATTAAAAAAATCTCAAAAACGAATAAAAACTAGATAAAAAAGTAAAATTATTAAACATAGGCATTAAAAAAATAATATTTATATTTCAAATTGAGATTATAATTTTTTGTCTAAACAAATTTAACGTTTTAAAAAATTTCAATTCTTTACCATGACATATCTGGTTTTCGTTTCGATCGTTGTATGTTTACAGGAAAGCACAATAAAATTTTTCTTGTTTATTTATCACAACTTCGTCTATTTGTTTGACATTTCTATCCATGTACAAGTTTCTTCGTTATCTTGACAATCATACAAACTCGCGTTTATTTTTCTGTTGTTGTGTATAAATCATTCTCCTATCGTCTTGTGTAATAAATTTCAACATATTGCTATTTCTATTCCAGTTTTTTTTATAATTTTTAAATCATGTTTAAACTTTAATTCAAACTTCTTACTTTTCACAAAAGTTTATTTTTCAATGTGTATCAAATATATCTTCTTCGATGAGTACTTTTTAACTTATAATTTGTTTTTGTTCATTTGTTGAAATAATATAGGGTCATCTAAATGTGACGCCTAGATTTGTGTTTTATTAAAAAGAAACAAGTGTATAGGGTGGTATGTAGAGAAATATGTGTATAATTTATTTTTAATAAAACACAAATGTAGGCGTCATATTTGGATGACCATATTTATTTTATATATATATATATATATATATATATATATATATATATATATATATATATATATATATATACACACACACATATATATATTCCTCACCAACCTGCCTAGACAGTCTGCTGGCTATGACCAAATGCCATGAAGGGTAACATTCAATAAAACTTTCGCTCTACAGTGAACCGATAAATGTGGTTGAAATGTATATATATATATATATATATATATATATATATATATAGAGAGAGAGAGAGAGAGAGAGAGAGAGAGAGAGAGAAGGAAAAAAAATGCAGTTATTTTATTTTAATTTATCTAAAACTGTCATATCAAACGTTTATTACTTAAAAGTTTATTATAAGAAAATATTCAAATTTTTCGATTTTCAAAATAATAATATGTAATACAGTTTGACGTTTGACAAATTATTATTTTCAAAATAATAATTTGTAACACTAGATTGACGGAGCGAGTCAATTTGACTCATTTAAGATTTTATTGCTATGTATATGGAAAAAATTAAATAATTTTCTTTAAAAACATATGTTGGTTTTTAATTACATTATGAAATATATACAAAAAAATATTTAAATTTTTCTATATATCTATCGCAATAATATCTTAAATGAGTCAAATTGACTCGTTCTGTCAGTCTAGTGTTAATGATAATATAAATAAATTCGTATAGAAATTTGGAAATAGCATCTGAAATAAAAAAATATTAGTAATTTATGTAACAATGAACAAAAATTCATTATTTTTATTGGAACATTAAAAAATATTTTTTTAAAAATTACATATCAAATGATTATTAGAATTTGGTGGTATTACATTTTATTCACTCAATCGAATAAATTCATATATTACATATGCAATCAAAAAATATATTAATGATATTAAATTTTGCTCATATTTTTTACAATAAAATACTGTAATTGAGTTTAGTTTAAACTCAGAGATAAAGCCGAATAATATTAATATATCAATTACATTTTCAAAATATTTCCAATTCTTAACATAAAATCAATTTAATTTTTGTATCATCTAAATCAAACCATATTATATTTATTATATTAAATTTATATCACATTTTTACTTCTGATTTTAATTAAAGTAATTTAAGATTTTTCTATTTATAAATTTTGTAATTTTTTGTTATATAAAAAAAATATAGATCAAAATTACTTTTTTATATGTACATGAGTATCATAAATAGTGAATTATTTTATAAACGATATTTAATAATCAATACCAAATAAATCTAAAATGATGATGAAAAGTTATATAATTGAAAAAGTTTGATGAGTACAAATCGATGCTAAGGTAGAATTAATATAAAATTAATGTTTATATTTTAATATTTATTCTTTTCAATTATATTTTTGTATTAATAATTTTGATTTTTTTTTCAAACATAAATATAGGTATGTGGCCATAATGATATACTTACTAAATGAATTATTTTTTAATCCAAATTTTCATATCATTTTTAATATATAAAAACTATTTGATGTATTTTTGAAAAATCGAATTATTACATTCTAGAGATATTGTTATGTATGTATAAATCCATAGTATATATATATATATATATATATATATATATATATATATATATATATATATATATATATGTAATCATTCTAGACCTCTTCTAAAACCTTGAATTTCCAGAAATCCAGTACCTTTTTCTTCCATTCCATACTAACGAATTTTCTTATATTTCTGTGATATCTACCAATTGATCTCTTCTTTGTCCTTTTTATATATCTGAGTTTTCAAACAATAATTTATTTTTTTTGTTAGTGGTCTTATATTCTAGCTATAATACAGATCCACTTCCATTTCAAATTTCCCAATTTTGTTATAATGTTCATAACTGATTTTCTTTCAAATCCAGTCTTCAGTCTTCTCCTTTCCTGTCTCTACATGTGTTTGTAAACATGCATTTTTAATGCTTCTCTTTGTTGCTTAGAGCCTGTGAATTATCCTATTATTTAAGACTCGTATTTCATTGCCATAAGTATGAAAAGTTAGAGTACATTGATTAAAAACTTTCTTCTTCGAATATTGAGTAATATTCGATTTTGTAATATAAATATTTCTTCCAAATTGGCAGTATCTCATTTCTATTAATATTTACTAAACGCACATAATTTAATTCGTTTTTCCTGTAATCGACAAATTCATTGTTTACATATTGTTATGTTTTATCGTTAGATCATTTTTATCTATTTTTTTGATGATGACATTATTTTTTTTAAGTCTAGATAAACTTGAAAAAAGTTCATTTAGATTTGGGAAAATAATAATGATGTCATCAAATTTTAGATGACTAAGTATTTCGTCATCGATTTTTTGGTTTAAATTTCCTGTTTAGTGTATTAAACACTTCTTTGAATACCGCTATAAATAACTTTGGTGATCAAAAAATTATCCTGACTCACTTCTTTCAAAATCCTTACTTTTTTCTGCTTACTTGAACGAAGGATATACCATTTCTGTAAATATTTCTCAAAAATTCAATACGTGTTTCTTTAATTTCTTAATTTTTAAATGCATTCAATATCGCTCATGTATTCACTGTATCGAAAACTTTTTCATAATTTGTAAATTCAGGACTAAATGATATATATATATATATATATATATATATATATATATATATATATATATATATATATATATATATATATAGGGACATCCAAATGTGACGTCTAGATTAGTATAAGAAACATGTGTATAATTGCTTTTGTTTCTTTTTAATAAAACACAAATCTAGATGTCACATATGGCTGGCTCTCTCTCTCTCTCTCTCTCTCTCTTTATATATATATATATATATATATATATATATATATACACATACATATATACTTACATACTTACAAACATAAAAAAGTCACATCAAAACGAAACTGATATTCTCAAATAACTTTTTTTTAAAAAAAAGAAATGTACAAATCAATCATCACGTGCTTTAAAGTATTTCTGTTAGAGCATGTATGTATGTGTAGTCATTCAGTGTTTCCACTATTGAAAATATCGTCACAAGTCTTTCTCTTTTAACCCTTTAGTAGTTTACATTTTTCTTTTTTAATTCCTCAGTATTTTTAAGTAGTCCGTTTTAATATTTTTTTAATTTATTTTAAATTTAACAAATACATAACAAATATTAAAACAAATAAATAAAAGATGTAGACACATTTATTTATTCTGACCAAAACCTGTTACCAGAATATATATAAGCAGGTGATTTATTTTGATATAGAATTCAATTATACGATCATTTTTCTTTACACGGTCTCGTAATTTTAATGAAATATCTTTCTAATAATACTAATTAACTGTCTGACCTTAGAGTACCATCTCCACCAACATCACGCCTTGTATATCAAAAAACTAATATTATGACCTTAATGTTTAATTTGAGAATAATGCCATCCAATGCCTTACTAATTATATTTTTAGAAATATTAAGTTTTCATAAATATTTAATGTTTATTATCCGTTCAATTTTAATATCCATTATTTCTCTCAATCTGGAAAAATTGTATAATTTTCTTTATTATTATTTTTTTATATGAACTTTTTTACACAATGTACATTGTTTATGCTTTAACTATAAATTTTTTGAAGTTCTGTAATGATAATACATGCTTAATAACTATGAATTTGTCCATTGGTTTATACCTAACATTTTATATATACATATATGTAAAGAAAAATACTCGCCTATGAGTGTGTATATATATATATATATATATATATATATATATATACATATTGAAATATATTCGATAATATTTGGCTGTACAAGTAAATAAAACGTATTTATATGGATAGACAGCATAACATCATTGTACACTATGAAATTTAAACACGTAGTACGTATGTATGTATGTTGAAATGTTTAACGCAAATGAAAGATAATGTACGATTCTTCGACGCAATTCTATTGAAAATGAACATTTCGAATGATTAATACTTTAGATAATGATTAATACTGTTTTTAAGAGATCCAAAATGAAACTTCGATAACTACAGAAGTACAGCTACGATACAGATTTAATTTTATAACAAGGTCAAGAGATTGCAATTTATATCTATGTGGGGAAGACTCCGATATTACTAAATATATTTGGTACTGGTTGTTTTTACCTTGACATACATTAAATGCATTAGTTGTTTATTTCCATTCATAGTGTTGAGAATGCATTTGACTTTATAACAGACATGTTTACAAGACTCAAGAACTTGCTCATGCTGTGAGTGTAAACATACATTTATATTTAATAAATCGACCTATTTTTTTTGTACGAACTTCCTACTTCAATCTACGTCATATTTCACGAAAATTGTTTATATGAAATTCTTTCCAAAAACATTGTAATCAAGGAAAAATGGTACAAAAAGAACTGTTTATAAATGAGATTTGAATATGAAATGGTTAACGATTGTGTTTTAGTAATTTATTTCCACGTCGATACATACTTTTAGAAATTTCCTAGCTTTATATATATATATATATATATATATATATATATATATATATATATATATATATATATATATATATTCGTAGGAACAACATTTTTTAAGAAAACCCATTGATATTTAATGATGCTTTCGCTCAGTAGTGGGCTGATATAGGATTTTATGATGTTGATAATTCTCTCTCTCTCTCTCTCTCCCTCCCTCTCTCTCTCTCTCTCTCTACATATATATATATATATATATATATACACAAAATATTTTTTTATAATCTAATTTTTTACACTTAAAAAGAAATAGTCTTATAGATAAATATGTTGTTAGTGTGCAGTATAAAAATTAATTATTACCATATCGACTAATTAATTGTCGAAGTTAAATAAAATTTATTGAAATATATTTTTCTGTTTTATAGATATATTTTTACTATTGTTTTTCTTCTTAAAAAATACAATATTTTGACAACATGAAGTATGTCTTGACGATTATACTTACAGTTTATTCTATTATAAAAATGTCTGATTTTCTTAGAAAATTCAATATTTTCTGTCTTGAAAATGTCAACTGTATGAACAACAACATTTCATCGTGATTTAACACTAGGTTTACGAACGTTTCATGCAGATCTATCTCTACGGACACGCGTCAATTTGACGCATGAACAAAATTATACATTTTCTTTAAAAAACAACTTAAAAACAACAATTATACAATATTAACTTATAAATGAAACTATAAGATATACATTTATATAAAATTTATAATATTTAACATTATATAACATTACATTTATTCTGCGTACCTTTTACATATATACTGGTAAAAAAATGATCAGTTGTTATACTCCTGCCTTGATGTAAATATGATTCTGCTAGCTTTAATACTACAAATTCGTCCAAAAGTGTTGAAGTTCGTATTTTGTCTTTACCCAGATTAGGGAAACCATTTTTTAGATATTTTGAATTTACATCTACTGCCAACCAAAACTTTATGCCAAATTTATGTGGATTATTTGGCATATATTGCGTGAATCTGCATAGGACTTTCGTAGGGAACAGTTGCTCGTCTATTGAAATATTTTCATAAGGTTTATAACAGGATTTACTATTATATATAAATTTGTTCCATAGTTCAGATATCAATACAGATTTATCTGTACGTAAACGTTCGAATCGTTCTGTTCTTTTATCAAATCATATGAATCGAAGAATTTGCATAAATTGATCTCCAAGCATTGTGCTCGAGAAGAAAACAGGTCCCCATTTCTTCGACCATAAATAAAAATCTTTTAGTGGCTTTGCTTCATATGCTTGCCGAGCATACCAAATTGCCTTTTCTGTATCAGGGTTTTCCAACTAATATTAATGCTTATTTTACGATTGCGTCAAATTGACGCGTATCGTAGAGGTAGGTATACCACATACATAATTTCTAAATTAGAAGGTTTTGAAGAAAATTAATTTCGCTATTTTATTTGTCTCGTTAAATAAATAAAAGTCAGTACAAGTGGTAGAAGAAAAATGTAAACGGTTTCTGTAAATTACCTCACGAAATTCAAAATGCGTCAAATGACGCGTCCCATAAACCTAGTGTTGAACGGAAATAGCGTAAAAATCTTTATTTTTCTTATCCAATCTGACAGAATCTAAAACATTCGTATCATTGTTAGTTATTATTTATAGCTTTACCTTTAATTGTTATTTTTGTCTTTTGTTAGAAATAATATATAACAAATAACATATTTTCATTAAATTTATTTCGCAGATAATTCATCTGAAATTATAAATAATTCTAAATAATGCGTTTTTAATTGCGAAAAAGTATTGTGTTAATAACGGATAATCGCTAATTTATGTTAATATGTAATTAATTATTAATTGCATTTTATAAAGCGGTTTACAAAAATGATTAGATACTTGATTTTTTTAAAAAAATACTTGTTACTGAAATATTCTTAATTAGAAAAGATTAAATAGTTTTATATATTAATGTATTTAAACACAGTACATTAAACATGAGTAAAATAATTTATATTTGAAAATTAAAGAAATTCATTGTATTCGTTATTATTAAAAATTAATTTGATAAAATGATTATAAAGTTGCTTAAAAAGGAAATCCATTTTTATGTCATTCAATGTTTTATAGTGTTGACATCAATTATAAGTTAAAATATTCTAGATATTAAACAAATAAAATGATCAAAATTGTTGACTCGATTTTATACTGTTCTTATAATCCACGTTCCACATTACATTTGTTACAAATATTTCGTTGTTGGACTCGTTTTACTCATTTTAATTAGAAACCGTTTTTATTGAGATTTATTTCTAATGATTGTAAAAAGTTTTGAATTGAATCTTTATATTATAAAGCAAATATAATTTTATATTTAATACTCTATGTATTGAGATTTTCCTTTATACTTTTTTTAATTGAATACCGATGAATTTATATTACTTTTTTATTTAATGCATATTTTCTTAAGTAATTTTGTATCTGCTTATTATGACACAATCATTCTTCTATATAAATTAAACACATTATATTTGCTATTATCACTAAATATAATGTTTCTCCAAAAATATTTATCATTCGTTGAATAAATTTTAGTATATATTTTCGATTTTGCTATTTGCCTTGTCTGTACACGGATTTTCCTATCATCACAATTGTGATATAGAGAATTATGAAATTAACAACAAACTTATATATTATTGTTAGTATCTTTCCAATAAATTTCAAGATAATAAATTTTAAATGTTTATAATAATTTATTCGTGTTAACTTAAAATGTTGGAATAATTTCTACTATTTTTACTGAAGAATGCACTATTATATTTAAATTGTATCATCATATTTAAATAGTTCTTTACTTTGTTATATAATAACATAGACTTTCATTAACTAAATTGTTCTTATGATAAGTGAGTCAAATTTTTGATTTATTTTATAATTTTTATTATTGATTATCCAAAATACATCTTTTGTAAAGAAAAACAATGTTCGCTATTTTTAAAACTCTGCTATTTTTGAAACTCTTCGTTTGAAAAGGCTGCAATGAAATCGATTGAAATGTTGTTGAACTGCTATTCTTTTAGTTTCATGATAAATTTTGGACACAAGAACTAGTCACAAAATATCAAATCACCCTAACAGCACTACATCTTTTGATACAAATAAGTTACTTACAATAATAGATTTGTATAAAATAAAACCCGCGCTGACTTTTTTCATTGCAAATGTTTGTCCAAAATAAATCATATTTTGACCAAATTCTATTTTCTTAATATTAATTAAAGATACCGCTCATATTTATAAGTGATATCTTTAATTGATATTAAAAAAATCCAACGTTCTTTTTTAATTAATTCAAATAATTTTTTTGAGTGGTAGAAACAGGCTTGTTTTTTCAACATCTTCCAACGACTCTGATTGTTGTATTTGATAAAACTTCTTTCTCATAAAAATTATTTTATACAAAATTTAATATTTGCTCTTTGTTCTATACAGATTTTTCAATGAATGCTAAAAAGTACTGTCACATTTAACATCAAAACACATACATCAAATTTCAACCAAAATGAACATAATTATAAATGAAGTGTTAACGAAAAAATACTTTTTATTTTAACACGTTGACGTAAATGACGTCTATAGCCGTCCAATGCTCTTGATGGTAGGTGCAAATGACGGCAATGATCGTCCTATATTCTTAGTATTATAAATAAATGATTAAAATGTATATCAGTGTTAAATCCATTTCCTTCTAAATTCTTTAATCTTCCTCCAAGTATGAATGATGAAATGTTTCTCATTAAGTGATACAGTCATTTTATTTCAATTATTCACAGAATTGGAAACTGGTTGCGACAAGCGTGCTCGTGGAATTTAACGACGTGCATAGCCGCAAACATTTCATACATTTTGTCTCGGTCTCTTTTCGAGTGTAATTTGGAAGCTTCAAAAATTTTGTTTGAAATTATTATTGGAATTTTTTTATAAAATTTGCTATTCTGCTTTTTTTCGTTACAAATGTTTTTCAAAATTGAATTTTGTATCTCTAAATGGATTTTTGAATTTCTGTTATGTTATTATAAATTTTTGTTCTTGAATTTTTTAATTTTGTGTTAAAAAAATCTAGTTATATGTTTATAAAAATATTTTTTTCCTTTTTACTAAATTATTCTCAAAAAATATCGTTATAGTCTATACAACTACCAAAACTTCTATAGCTGTCTTTTGCGTATCAGAGAAATCGAGCTATTAAAAAAAGGCTCTAGACGTCCATCATTTTTTAGGAAAATTTGTTAGAAAATATAATAGTTTTATTCTGTAAGTATGAAATCTTGATTGAACTCCCCAAGAATCAACTAATTAACAAAAAAAATTGTTTTTGTCGTCCATCACCGATTTCAAAATGAGCGTCAACGTGTTAAACAACGTTTATATTAATACCATCTGTATAATCCAAGTTCAGATACTTTTACAGAAGAAAACATTTACATTCATTTATAATATTTCAAACTTGATAGTAACTTATTCTTTTCTATTCTTATGTCCCTATTGTTACTTATCAAATATATGAAATTAATATTACTCTTGAAGTATTAAATAAATTGCAATCGACATTGAAACTGTTTTAATAAACAATTTGTAATTTATATGGAATATATTTAATTTTGACATTGATGTAAATGCTTGTCAATTTATTTGATCTTATCTATGAACTGATATTTAATAATATTTATATATATATATATATATATATATATATATATATATATATACATATATACATATTAGTATTCTTTATTCTCGTAATATTTTAACGCAATTGATCATTTAACAAATTGGATTAAAGAAAATTCCATTTTAGTTGTAATTACTTTTCGTGCTATTTCACATAAACTCATTATGGATGTTGTTCAATAATGCATGTAATTCACAATTTCTCACAGAATGGTTCATCGTTGTTAATGGCAAAACTTCAAACTTGTCCTATCTACTTAAATCTTTTGATCATCCAATTGATTGTCTTATAATCGGGTACGAATCGATTCGCACATTTAACGAAAAATACGTCACGCACATTCTCGAAAACTATTTCCGAGATACACAACTTTATCCACTTTACTTTTTTCTCTTGAGAGTTGAGTTATTTGCGAGTTTCTCATTTTACTGATAATATTCGAAATATTGCCAATTCGGCGAATTTAAAATGAAATTGATTTAAGTAAACAAATGATTGTTTATCGGCTTAGGTGCCAAAGTATATATGTATGATTCATTCAATGAAATAAACATTTTAACTAATTCAGTTTGTGTTTCACTAAAATAGTTTTTTGAAATTAATTTCAATCTTTCTAATATTTTATTGCGTTTTTAAAAATAGATATGTAATTATTATAATTATTTTATTTTATAATGTATTTATGGCATTTTTTCTTACGTTTTGTGTTTTATTTTATGATACTCTTTATAAATAGTACATTTTTTATATATTGTTTATATTAGAATTAAAAGACATTTTGTATAATTTTCTTACAAAAATAAATATTTCATCTAAAAAAAGTGGGTATAAATGAATGTATTTTGATTTGAATACAATACATTTGTGTACTATAAAAAAGACTATATATACTTCCATAGTAAATAATAAATATTTGATAATAATAGATACACGTATTATATAAGTATATATATATATATATATATATATATATATATATATATATATATATATATATATATATATATATATCATCATATCATCTCCAGCCCACATCAGCCCACTGAGAGATAAGCCTCGTCGAATGTCATAATTAAAAAAGAAGAGTTTTCCGAGCCTCTTCCATTCTAATATATATATATATATATATATATATATATATATATATATATATATATAGAGAGAGAGAGAGAGAGAGAAAGAGAGAAAGAGAATATATATATATATATTGAAAGACAACAAAAGATAAAAATAATATAAGTATTGTCTAAAAAACAAGCTTGGCTAGTACCCTAACCTAATTTTATAATTTTATGAAAACTACTTAACTGAAAATTTATAGACAATTTTTTTAAAAACTTTTTTTATTAATATTTGTATTTAAATGCAAAATATTTATCGTCAAAATGATATTCCATTTTAATTTTAAGGAAGTGAAGTAACTTATATTTTCTTCACTTAAAAATCGGAAATGTATTTTTTCAAGTACTATAAATCACTAAATTAATTACAATTCGTTAAATATTTTAATTTATATATATATACACATATATATTTATATATATATATATATATATATATATATATAAATTCTAATTTATATATAAGATCGATTAAGGTATTTTTCTAAATGAAATATTGTACAAACACACATAAAAATATATCTTATGTATAAGGCACATTTACAATATAGAATTTAAAAGTAAATATAGAATACCATATATTTTCTGTTCGACTATATTGAGACAAATTGATATACAATTTTTTTTCAGTAATATATTTATAGAAATAAAAAGTATAATAAAATATTTCCAATCTACAAAATATAAACCGAATGAAACTAAATATAGTTTGATTTGATTTTCTATAGAAATACATTTCTTATATACAGACATATATATATATATATATATATATATATATATATATATATATATATATATATATATATATATATATATATATATATATATATATATATATATATATATATATATATATATATATATATTTATATATATATATATATATATATATATATATATATATATATATATATTTATATATTTATATATATATATATATATATATATATGTTGTTGCGCTAAAATTTCATTGAATATTGCCATTCTCTCATACTTCATCATACTCACTACATTGACCAGATGAGTTAGCGAGGATTTTTCATTCAGGATCTACTTCAAAAGGCCAATTATCTTCATCTTGGCAAAGAGACCTACCTATTGTATTTCTCCTACCGGGAATCGAATGCATTCTCCCACGTGACAACGCTAATGCGTGTCACTAAATCACTATGTTTACTATATATATAATATATATATATATATATATATATATATATATATATATATATATATATATATATATATTTATATATATATATATATATATATATATATATATATATATATATATATATATATATATATATATATATATATATATATAAAGAAAGACAGATAGAGGAAATTTTAATAAACCATGATCTAATCGCCTCGTCACAGTGAGATTTATGTTTATTTTAAATTTATTGGCAAATATACAAATATTAATGGAGTAGATCGTTGAGAGATTTAAAAATGATAGTTTGTCAATAAATTAGCATGTTGAAAAATTATATACATTTCAAAGCAACTATATGTTTGGATAACAGATTTATTAATTTGAGAAGATTTAATAGATTAAATTTCGTGTTTTTAGCGGAAATAATCACAGAAAAGAAGATCTATACAATAATTTAACGCAATAAATGATAATTATTTAGTAAATCCCTAGAGATATGCGAAAATATGCTTTTTTGTAAAATTTCAAAGAGTAAACTATGATTTGCGTTTAATTGACTAATCAGTGTATTTGAACAAATGTTGCAACTAAAGAAAAACTTCCAATTTTAACAAATTAATTAAATACTTTTCTTACAATAGTTGTACCAAATCGTATGTAAAACAAACAAAAATTGAAAAATATAAACTGAGACCATATATTCAACCATGTTTTCTAAATATAATTCCACTAGATTATTATATTTTCTAGTCTTTACAAAACCGTATGAAAAGATAAAATTTCATGTATTTAAAGAACTTGAAAAACTATGTAGATCACTATTTTCAGTCATCAACTATAAATTTATTTTCATTTATGAAAAAGCTATTTAGTTACTATGTGAACGTCAGTGGATACATAATGGATTTTTCAATTAATTGGATAAATCATTTTATTTCCAAATAAACTAATTGTTTTAACAAAATAAAATCGAATAGTATTTTTGTACTCTCCATATATATAAAATGACTAACTGATTTTTTCTTTCAATGATCTATACACGTTCGTGCACACATTTAACTCCAATGGGCCTTTGCACACTAGTCAACATGTATACAGTATTCACGGCCCATTATCACTCATCCCACACGCTCTTAACCGAAAACTAATTTTTTTAGGTGGGTGAGTTTGACGATAAGAGGGTGTGAGACGAGCGGTAATGGACGTGAATACTGTATACATGTTGACTAGTGTGCAAAGGCCCATCAAGAAGCACCTGAAAATTTCACAATTTAAAAGTTACTTTTATCAACTATTTGGTATAATTTAAATAAAGAACATATTTTAATAAATAAGCAAATTTAAATGATTAATAAAATTGTTCATCTACCAGTTATGATATTAAATAATTATACTGTGATATAAACATGACTTTTTAAATTTAGTAGTTCTATTAGATATCTTAATCATATAGATTACGAACTATCATTGAAATTTCTATAGATTTAAAAGTCGATAAAACATTTTATATTTTACTTATTGTCTAAAAACTATTTTTAATTATTAAAAGTTTATTACATTATAATCGATAAAAATATTTTATTAATGGTTTTAAATAAAAATTAACATTTTTATACATTTTAAGATTTGAACATAAATAACATGAAAAATGCAACGACTTAAAATTTATTTAATTAAATACAACGTAATTGAAAATATATGAAATATTTTTTTATTTCTATACGTTGCTTTATAGACAACCGTAAAAAAATTATTACTTGTGTATTTAATTTAATACAAATGAATTATCGCTTGAACACCACAAGAATTTATAAAAGTGTCTAAGAATCACAAGTTGTTGATTGTATTCGTTTAAAAACTGATGTTTTTGATTCCTATGCTATCATCATCAAAGTAATGTATTATAAAATCTAGATTTTATAATACAGTACTTTGATGATGATGGAATTGCCATAGAAATGCACATTTGCTTCTAAGAAAATAAAGTGAAAAATAAGTGATTTTTGAACATTTAAAAAAAAATATTGTTATGTTTCATTTGTGTTGAAGTGAATTTGCTAGAGTATCAAAAAAAATTTTACATATTCACTTTCAAAATGGTTTATATAGTCGATAGAATTTTTTTTAAAATCATTGATGTTTACTTCCAAATGATTTTATTTTTAACTTCTTAACGTTACTAAAACCAAATTACTCCAATTACCTAAAACAAATCTTTTATTCGTTCCCAAGTCTGTTTTTGCCAATATGTTATTATTATTTACTAACATGATGACAAATTAATATGTCCTTTAATATATATTTATTATATGACCTTTAATGAAAATTACAAGTAATTATGCATTGTTTGAAACAATTCTCCAACTAATGGCAATGAACAGAACGCTGAACTTTTAAATTATTTCTAGATATTTCGTATATTATTATTTTTATCCAATAATACTTTTAAAACACTGAATTTTAAAAATCTATCTTTATGAATGTTAATAATGAGTGATTAATTAAAGTAATTATAAAATAATACATTCAATAAAATTATATTCACGAGTATTTAAATTAGTGGACCATCGTTTAATTTGGAATTAGCGATGCGATCAACCAAATAGTGACCCAACCTATATCTCACAAAATAAAGATATAACCTCGTTTGATTTTAAATTATAAATCTTTGTTCCATATAATTTCATTCAAATTTAATTGAAGATAGTTACATACAGTATTTAAAAAATATATATACTTATAAAATAATAAAAAATGAATAATTAATTTTATATATATATATATATATATATATAAATATGTATTAATATATATATATATATATATATATATATATATATATATATATATATATATATATATATATATACATACATACATAATTAATGTGGTAAGTTTGACTAAGTACAAATGAAGGTAATATTTAATGAGACTGCACAGCAATGAACTGATATAAGTTAATATAAATATATATTTATTTATTTATATATATATATATATATATATATATATATATATATATATATGTGTGTGTGTGTGTGTATGTGTGTAAGTATATATGTATGTATGTATGTATATCAGCCTCTTTTTATCTACTGCTGGATGAAGGTTTTCCCAAAACTTTCCACTTCAATCGATCCAATATCCTTCTCTGCCTGTACATTCCGACTAATTTTCTATATCTCTGCCCCATTCATACGTGAGTATTTCTATGTATTTTTAATATATCTTATAGATTCACAGTCATAATTTCTCGTGTCCATCAGTGGTCTTCTTGTTATACAATCGGCCCATTTCCATTCCAGACTTCTCACTTTTGCTAGAACGTTTGTAAAATTTATTTTTTTCTTATCCATTCTGTTTTCTTCTTATTTCTACATGTTATTCCTAACATGCATATTTCCATACGTATTTGTGTTGTATAAAGCCCTTAAACTACTTTCACTTAATAATCATTATGATATTAGCTTATAGTTCTCTCTAGAGTGAAGGTTTTATTGAATATTACCATTTGCTGGTACTTAGTTGTACTTACCACTCTAACCAGACGAGTTAGTAAGGATAAGACAGATTGCTTTCACCCAACTAAGCACCCCACCTCAATTTCTCCGACCAGGGATTGAAAGCAATCTTCCACATGGCTTACAATGATGGATAATACTATGTCAACAATTTCTACTTCCAGAGATCCGATGCTTTTCTCTTCCATTCCATACCAGTAAATTTTCTCATTCATCTATTCATCTGCCCCTTCTTCTTATTATTTTTTTTTATATTTCGAGGTTCTCAATCAATAACTTCTATTGTCCATTGTTTATCTTCTCTTCTTGCTATAAGAATGGTCCATTTCAGTTATATACACACATACATACTCATGATTGGCAAATATCAGAATAATTTAACAGTTCTAAGTGATACGAGAAACTTAAAAGAGGCATGTTTGGACAAGAAAAATTGTTGGCTATGAACCTAGAGATATAAAAAAAATCAAAAAAAGACATAAATGTATGGAATAAATACATACATTGATGGAAGAAAATGGAAAAGCACTGAATCGCTCGAAGTAAAAATTTTTAAAAGAGGCCTTCAAACAGTGGATAGATAATGATGATTACACACACACATATATATATATATATATATATATATGTGTGTGTGTGTGTGTATGTATGTGCATATTTTATAAAAAAATGACCATTATTAATTAAATGAATTCAAAGTAACAGTTTACTAAGTATCACACGCTTTGACTACTTTAACTAAGTAACATAAATATCAAGAATATATTTAATAATGTAACATTTTTTTACTATCAATGTACGAGGGTCGTTTTATAAATATGGTAAAAAAATAGGAAAAACTGAATTGATAAATTTAATTAAATTAAACAACAAACAAATTTACCAATCTTATCAAACGACCATCTTATGTTGCTAAAATCATTTAAGTTTACTATTTTTGATACTCACTTTCAGTCCATATAGCTTTCGTAAAATTATTTTTGTACTTTTCTGTATATATAAAATTAGTAGCTACATTTCTTTGAAAATTATATCTCACTTAAGCGAACAAACTATAAAGTACTGTCTAAACCACCGGTCAAATGTAGTCCTTAATTATTTTTATAGAGCATAGTAGTATATAATTTTTTTAAAAAATGTATGACACTATCTTGAGGTCTCAAAGAAATGTAATAAGATGTTGTAATTGAGTAGCTTTCATCTAAATGAAACCTCTCAATATTTTTATAATAAAGATTGTACTTTATTTATAAGTTTTATTTTGTTTGCAAAGATATTATTTTTATATTACAGACATACACACACAAACACACACACACATATATACATATATATATATATATATATATATATATATATATATATATATATATATATATATATATATATACACCCACACACACTAGCGCACACATATTATGTGTACACATAAATATATACGTTTGTGTGTGTATGAGAGAGTGAAATGTACTGTTCGTGTTTCTCCGTTTTCACAACCAACTGATTTCGGACTTATCTTGTTCCGATCAAGTTTTTCTGCGCCAGTTTCAGAAAAAAAAACGAACATTAATAATGTACGCCCTATTTCTGGTTACACCAATTGGATATAATATCCAATATATACGATTAAATTGTGTACAATGCTCATCATTTTTACATTATCAGCTATAATTTTTGTAACCCGATCGCTTGTCGACAGTGTTTATCAAAATGAACAGTCACCTGCAGACACTTCGCAATATTCTATACGCTATATCACGACCTGCAGACATACACGTTCTCACTAACCTTGTAACCTTTCTGTTAGCCAAGGACGCGTATTGTAATTGTGCTCCGACTGACGTCAATCTCAATGCCTCACGCCCAAATGGGTATTTGTTGATAGAGGGAATTGTATATTTTATTCATTACTCTTTCGGAATTTACAGAAAATATACTTGTGTGATGTTTAATGATATTAATGTGGTGTTTAATTTTATATATATATATATATATATATATATATATATATATATATATATATATATATATATAATAAATAGACTACTTTAACATCGGTTTGAATGACTTTAGTATCGGTTTGAAATAAAATATGGATTTATATAAAATAGTTTTTTTAAACAAAAAAAATGAATAAACATTATACATATACATATATAATAACAATTATTAGAATTTGAATTTATTAATATATATATATATATATACACAGTGATTTCAAGCGAAACTTAGACATGCATATTAATCATTTATGTAAAATATAAAACAATAGTTTCATTATGAGAGAAATATAGTTTTTTTATTAAGATACACTGATATAAACTCAAATGAAACAAACATAAAAGCATTATTTATTTATATTTTTTTTAAAAAAAAATGAAATAACCTTAAAACTTACCCCAAAATGGAACTTGGATAGTTGTAAATTCTATGTATATCCGTCAGTTTAATAAAGAAAACTATTACATAATTTTATATGTTTTTACATATACAAATTGTCACCTTTGCATTAAAATCTTTTTCTGTTAAAATCTGATTATTAGGAGTTAAAAGGTTCTAATTAAGTATTTTCGATGAGAAAAATCAATTAGTGATATATACAACCATTCTTCCGTTTACGATATCATTTCAATCACATGATATCATGCATTTAATTTTAGGCTTTCTTTGCTTTTTTAGTAATCCAACGTTGATCGCATTTACTATAACTTGCGGGTATTCCTACTTCACTGTTTTTTAAGAGTTTTTTTAGTTTGAAAACGTTTTATAATATGTACAATAGAATGATCTCTGTTTATTATGTTACCTATTTCAAAAATTGCGTTTTCCTATTAAAAATACTTAATTAGAAACTCTCGAATCTTAAAAAATATTTATTCCATTAGCCCTTTTTTTAAAAAAAAATCCTTTTCGAACAAACAGAACGAACTTAAACACAAGAACGGCATTAATACAATATATTCATTCAAAAATAATATAAAAGTTTATTGTGGAACTACGTTATTAAATTGACAGTCATCCATAGACAGCCTACTTTCTGAGAGTCATTTTTAAATAAATTTTGAGGTTATTTCATTTTTTATTATTGTCTTAACTTAATGTAAATGAATTATACTCTCGTGTTTGTTTCATTTAAATATATGTCAATGTATCAATAAAAACAAATTTGTTCTTCCTTTCAATAGAAACTATTGTATTTTTTATTCTATTAGGTCGTGTATATAAAATATCGGATTTTTAATTGGAAATCAAAGAGAAATCCGACATTTCGTATTGCACGACCTAATACATAAACGATTAGTATGGAAGTGTCTGAGTTTTACTTTGAGCAACTGTAGATATAATTTAGATATATATATATATATATATATATATATATATATATATATATATATATATATATATATATATATAAGAAATGTAGAGAAATTCATTGGATAACAACGTAACACATAATAAAATTGAAGAAAAATATAATTTAACAGTTATTTTTTATTTGTTTTTTTGGATTAGTTGTATTTTTCATCTAATTATTAATAAAATAATAATATACGTAAGAATATTGATGTATGCGTATATATATTTATTTATTTTTTCTTATACACACACACACATTGTCCATTTTATATGCATCGATTAAAATAAAATATAATAAATACTTTTTATGTAAAAATTATTACAATGTACAATAGCTCTAATTCCGAAACCAGTTGTAGAAAAATAATAAGGCTTTAAAGATCTTTATTCAAATACATTCATGTGCATATATATATATATATATATATATATATATATATATATATATATATATATATATATATAATGCGAGGGTCGTTTGATTAGTATGGTCAATTTATTTATTGTTTAATTTAATTAAATTTTTCAATTTAGTTTTCTTATTTTTTTACGATACTTATCAAACGATCCTTGTATATAATCGAAACTCAGAAAATAAAATAAATGTTTATAAATATATAATATAGGGTCAGTTAAATGTGAGGCTAAGATTTGTATTTTATTAAAAAGAAGCATGCGTATAGGGTGATGTATAGGGAAAAATGTGTATAGTTTCTTTTTAATAAAACACAAATCTAGACTTGACATTTGAATGATCCTATATATAAAAGACTTTATAATATTTATTTTTAATACAATATGAATGAGAGAAAATAGAACAAGTGTTAAAATTCGTCTCTTTGATGTAAAGTTATATAATTGTTACGTACAATTTTCCTTTCATTACGCTACAACAAGCTCATTACTTTATTAATAAGAAATGTTTATTACATTTATTTTAAAAATGATGAAACTTTTTGGACTGTAATTAATACGTTTTTGTCTATTTTTGTTCGAAGTTTTATGAATATTTCATTCTTTTTGTAAAATTAGCTTTATTTTCTGTAATTACAATTGTTCAGTTACGCAGTTTTTTTTTATTCTCACTTTATATGAATATTTTGGTCTCGTTTTTACTCTTCCTAGATATTTCTCATTTAAACAAAAAAATCAATGAAAATTATGTTATAAATTAATTGAACATTATGTTTATTAAGTAATATTATTGAGATAGCGAAAATTTTCAAGTTGATACATATTTTTTATAAAAAAATCCAGTAGTGTTCGTTCCACGTAAGAATAAAAAAGTACGTTATAATGTCGTATCAACATGTTTTCAATTTTTTGTATTATAGATTTCATTCATATGCCAGTATAAATAATTTAATCTGCTACTTAAACATATACGTTTTTTGGATATATTAAGTTTTCGAGTACTAAAAATATTTACTACATTTTTCACAGTTAGATTCAATTAGATTTATACTTACGTTACTTGACATTTGTTTTCGTTAAGTTAAATTTCTTTTTCTTTTTTTAGAAATATTTCTTTCGATTTTTTTCATATTACTTTATGTATTCTAAAAGGTAGCAACAATTTTAACCTAATATTTTAATTATTTCTAGTGAAAACAATACTTTTTTTCGTTAAATCAATTTAAAAAAAGTTTCAAAAATATTTTTAATTTGCTACTTTTTCATAATTATATTTAACGTTATTGTTTACAAATACTTTTTTAAAAAAATTATAGTTATCTGCAATAGTTCAAAACTATCAATAAAAAATCATCAGATTTTATAACACATTTTCATATAAAGATCTGAATTTTCAAATAATTTTAGTTGCGTATTTTTTTAACAAAGAAATAGTAAAATGAGCGATGGTAATTAACATCACGAAGATAAAAGAATTGAATCATTCAAGTAATATTTTTAATAATTATATTAATACAAAAATGTTTATTTCAAAATTGTATGGATTTATAATTGAATCTATCTACTTGATGTATTCATTAGGATAGCTTTGTATCTTTTTGTATTTTTTTTTTCACAACCGGTTTCGACTTTACATCCCATCATCAAGTATATTTTTATTTACTGTATATTGGATTATACATTTTTAAAGTACATTCAATAGGAAAAATAAATTCAGAGTCTCATAAATTGGTTATATGTGACAAATATAAATCATTCGTTTTTATAATTAAAATGTGTTTTTTTAAAAAAATTAAATATTCAGTTACTGTATTTTAATCAATTCGGTGTTTGCTTTTAAGTCATTTTTTCTATCTTTTCATATCTGCTAGTTTATAATAGAAAAAAAGATCAGGAAACCCTTTATTATCTCGGATAATATTTTTTCCACATCCGTAAAAAAGTGCATATGAATTATTTACAGTTTTATGTATTCTCAACGCTGAAAGCATCGAACGTATGTCTTTATTGAGTATGCATGCATAAATAATAGATTTGTGAACGAAGAACTCTGATCGTAAATATTTACTGTAAATAACCGCGAGTGTTTAGTCAGTCAGTGTACGTTGTGGCTGTTACACGACGAGTGTCGTAAACACGTGTAATTCATGTGGCATCTCGGACCGACTTTGACCATAAGAGACGAAACGTCACTCGCACGTGGCGATTAGAAATTACTATGCCGCAGTGTGCTGTGGCCAGCTGCACCAACTCCCACCGCAAAACGAAAGGTGGCACTGTACGTTACCATCGTTTTCCCAGCGACGCGAACGCTCGCGCCAAGTGGATACGCGCATGCGGCAAGCATCCATTTAACGCGGACACCGCACGAGTCTGCTCGCGCCATTTTTCGAACACGTGCTACGAACGCGACGTGCAGCACGAGTTACTAGGTTTGCCCAGCAGATCGCGTTTGCGCAAAGGCGCCGTTCCGCATCTACACCTCGGCGCAACAACGCCGACATCCGCGCCGCCAAACCTAACCGGCGCCGGCAGCACCGGTGCACCGAACCGCAAAGGTCCAAAAAAGAAGAACTGTTTCGATATAATCGAGAGCTGGAAAGGCAAAAAGTTTCCGGTCTTGTTCGCGCTCGGACTTATACCCATCAGGAAAACTGCTGGGAAATCACTGAAGAAGTAAGTGTGTTGTTATTCTTAATTATTAAAGAACAACAAACGATGCTGTGTACGCTGTAAACGATTTTAATAAATAACATACGCAACATTTTCACACAAACCATACATACATACACACATACACATACATAACAAACATACAGAAAAAATATTATATTTATAAATCTTCTACAAGTTCATTTAATTTATCTCAGCCGCATTCACAACTATGCACCGTTGTTATAAATTGCGATAAATAATACAATATGCAATTTTCATTTTTAAATTACTTTTTTTTAAAAAAAATATATTAAATGAAATTTCAAATTGCACGCAAATAATAAATGAAAATATGTCATATATATATATATATATATATATATATATATATATATATATATATATCAGCGTGGTGAATATGACCAAATACCAATGAATGGTAGCATTCATTGAGGCATTCGTCCAGTAGTGGATTGGTATGGGCTAATGATGTGATATATATATATATATATATATATATATATATATATATATATATATATATATATTATAATCATCATTAACGGCTCTACAAACTATTCCATTCCCAAGCCTCTTTGACAATGCCAGCTCAATAGAGCCTTTTCTTGTCAGAGCTTTTCGACAGTTGTTTGTTTTACAAGATGAGGCTGTCAGCCACATACTCAGCTCTCTAAAAATGAGAGACTATTAAATTATTTGAAATAATCGAAAGTACGATTATTAAAGAAAACATATTTATTTTTATAAATCTATCAATCAATCCATCATTTATTAGTTGTTCTTTGGAACTGTTGCTGATTCGATGTTACACATAGCATATCTACTCGAGAACTGATTTTATTATTTTAACAAATGTTCAAGAAACCTTATTGTTCTCATTATCGCAGTATTTTATCGACAATGAAATTGATTGTGGCGATACCATATTGAAAGGTTGACGATAATTACTATCGGACGAAATTCATCAGCCGATATAATTATGAATAATTATATAATTATAAAAAACAAGTGAACAATACATGATTATATGAACACTATATATATATATATATATATATATATATATATATATAATTAAAACTCATTTCTTTCGAGAAATAATGCCAAAGAGTATATACAACCGAAAATACAAAATATGCTTAAAATATAAAAAAACTTACAAGAATATATTTAAAATATAATCAATAATATTTAATGTGTACATAAATTCTGTCAATTTAAAAAAAAACATAGCAATGAATTTTATTTTAAAAAATATACATATAATAGAACATAAATGCATTATGAAAATATAACATAAAAATCAATTTATTTATTTAATATTTTATTAAAAAATACAAATAATAATCCTATTAAACCTGTAGGATCAAAAAAAAAAACATTTTTTTCGTTTATTTATTTAAAAAAATATATATAACGTTTCAAGTTAAAACCTATAAAAAAATAAAAGAAAACTTAAAAGTCAGTTTTTTTTTATTTGCAAAAATACAGAATGAACTTATAATTAAAACCTGTAAATTAAAAAAACCACACACACACACGTACATGGAAATGGGTTTCATTATTTTGAAAATGCACAAAAATAATTTATAAATAAAATAAACAGATACATAATGAATGTTTTTTGGAAAAAATTATTATAAAATTATAAAGCTTCTTATATATATACATATATATATATATATAGATATATATATATATATATATATATATATATATATTCATAAACTGCCATTCTATTCTTCTTCAAACTGTTACATGTGCCTCCAATATACTTCTTTTAATAAAAATATGAATAAAACAATATCTTGATGGAAAATAACATCTTATTAACTATTACAAAATGAACCAGTCATTTTAAAACCATTTAAAAACAACTACATTCATTATATATATATATATATATATATATATATATATATATATATATATATATATAATATAATATAATTATTGTACTTAATTTTTAAAATTATATACAGATATATAAAATTCAAGAAATGGTTATGTATAAAAAAACAAGTACCAACCTTCATATCAATATATTAACACGATCTAATTTATTAACAAACTGTTTTTTAGATTTTTATGCACTAATAATGTACTAACCTCGTGAAAATAAGAGTGTGTTTATCTTTATTTTATAATAATTAATACTTTTTTACTGCAATATATTACAGACTCTTTTAAATAACTATATATTTTAAAACTTTCTACATAACAAAAGAACATAGAAAACAAGTACCTATATCTTTTCCATATGATATTCTCGAACTAACCCCCTCATTCCACTCCGAAAATATTTTTTTTAAAATAAACATATTAACCAATGACCATGCTTGAATATAATACAAGTAATTGAATAATAATAATAAAATTCAAAAACTAATACCAACAAATCGTTGACTGTAAAAAAGTACATGATATTCAATATAACTGTATACATATATATATATATATATATATATATATATATATATATATATATATATATATATATATATATATAATAATTATTGTACTTAATTTTTAAAATTATATACAAATATGTTATAAAATTCAAGAAAATTTTATATATATAAAAACAAATACTAACCTTCATATCAATGTCTTAACACAATCCAATTTACTAATAAACTGTTTTTTAGATTTTTATAAACTAATAGCGAATTAACCTCGTGAAAATCAAAATGTGTTTATCTTTTTTTTATAATAATTAATATTTTATTACAAATTCTTCTAAATAACTACATATTTCGAAACATTCTACATATTTTTTACATCAACAAACAAAAGAACAGAGAAAACAAGCATCTAAATCTTTGCTA
>CP092088.1:17697506-17822506 GCA_029203775.1 Neoneuromus ignobilis | reverse complement strand
TCACTTAAAAGTTCAACTTTAAAGAATTAATTACTATTTTAAAGAGGTTAAATGTCGTTTAATTCATGCATACGAATAGAAAATGGTTTTTATTTTTAAACCTACAACTTCGTTTTTTTTACTAAATGACGTGATCAGAATAAATAAAAAAATATTTAAAACACTAAGAAATGTGTCTAAGTTTATTTTATAACTAAGAAAGAATCAATAAAACAATGATCTTAACCTTGCTACTATCTGACAGACCCAAATGTGTATTATTATGTAATAAATTATGTGTTTAATGTTTTAATTCAATAAAATTACAAAATATTAAACGCGAATGTTTTTGAAATTTAAAGCATTCGTAGAAGTTGAGTCAGAAGATACGGAAAATCACTTATCTTTAAAAATGATAGTTTCTGAGAAAATAATGAATAAGAGGTGCACGTACTTTTTATTCTCCACAACCATTGCAGGTATAAATCCATGTCGCATGAGGATTAACGAATTGATTTTATGTAATATTCCAAAACATTTTCAAATAGGTCATATATGTTAACGTTCTTTGAAAAAGTAATTAGGTAATTAAAGAAAAATTAATAATTAGTAATCCATCTCTAACTCAGAAATTATTACATTTTATTGCAAATAAAAATAATTATCATAACAAATAGTAGTTCCATTAACTACTAATTTGTGTCCTTTTATAATACATTAATTTTTAATTATTATTGTTCAATTACTTTTAAGTACACTGTCTTCGTATATTCATTATTATTATTATTGTTATTATATATATATATATATATATATATATATATATATATATATATATATATATAATATTTGGATATAAATATTTTTTGTATCTAATACTATTTTTAATAGAAATATTTGAAAAATTAATTAAAAATATTTTTTATCAAAATTCTAATTAATATATCTTCAGATATAAATACAATATAACTAAATTTTATGTTTAAATACTTTTTTGAACCACAATCTATCAGTGAATATATATATATATATATATATATATATATATATATATATATATATATATATATATATATACACATACACACACACAGTCAATTCTCCTATAACGCGTATAATTCATACCGCGTATAAGAAACTCAAAATCAGTACAATCCATATTAATTCGTATCGTGTTATATGGAAGCCACATACTTGAATCAAGTTAATTCGTTGTGTGTTATACAATATAAAAATTTCATTCTCAGAATTTTATATGTTAGGATGAATACTGTTATGAAATAAAATTTTATAGATGCAAAAGACAATTACATATTTATCTACTTTAAATTATTTTTATTGAATTTAGGAGTTAAAAAAAAATTAAAACAAGAGAAGTTCACTTCAAAAATAAAGTGAAATCCAACAAAAACAATGAACATTAAATTCTGTTTTAAATTTTACACTTCGCACTGTTAAAGGATCATTTTCAATAAAATAGAGTTGTAATTCTTTACCCAAATCTAGTCAGAGACTTGACTGACCAGCTGACCGACATTTTAAAATAAAATTTCAAAAAAAATATCGCAGTCATTGCTAAGTGAAAACCTTAATAAATGGCACCATTCGTGGTATTTGAGATGAATTGGTGAAGATTTTTTTAATTAGGGTTTACCCCCTTATATAGGTTGCCTTCACTAATGTTAAAAATTCCGATCTGCCCTATGTCTCTGACCAGGGTTTGAATGCAATTTTTCTGTGTGGTAAACGGTGATGTTAACCACAGTTTATCGGTCGGTATATACGATAAATATGACTCGTATATGATATATTACTTTGTTAAAATATATAACATATAGGCTCATCCAAATGTTACGTCTAGATTTGTGTTTTTATTAAAAAGAAACATGTATAATGTGGTATATAAGGAAACATGTGTATAGCTTCTTTTGTTTCTTTTTAATAAAACACATATCTGGGCGTCACATTAGGATGACCCTATATTTGAAAATTATTTTGATAAAAAAATATGCTTGAAATAATAACTAAATGCACTTGTTCTTACATCAATGTTCGTGTCTATGTATGTGTGTATATATTGGTATATATATATATATATATATATATATATATATATATATATATATATATATATATATATATATATATATATATATATATATATATATATATATATATATATATATATATATATATATATATATATATATATATATATATATATATATATATATATATATATATATATATATATATATATATAAATAAATACATGGTGGAAAGGGTTATGTTATATATATATACGTACATATATACATGTTTATATTTATATATTAATATAAAACCATGTGAAATTCAAATGATCTAATATGAATTCTTTTATTGACTCAATCTTGATATATTCCTTTGTGTTCTTATTTAATGTGGGAATATAAATGTTTACAAACATTACGAGATCTCAATTTAAAACAATGAAAAAGAAAATTTTATATTAAAGAAATATTTATTACACAATGAAGAATAAAATCATGATAAATAAAATATAGATTGTATGCAAACCTCGAAATAAAAGTAAAAGTGCGTTTTTATTGTTACGTTTATTTATTTTAATTTCATTTATATATTATATAGGTTGACCCAAATGAGACTGGCAGATAGTAAAGAATAGCAAATAATAGTAAACAAACAAATATATTTACACAAATGAATTTTAACTCCAACACCACAATAATTTAAAGCGTTCAATAATCACTTATTGTTCACTTATTATTTATAATTATATAATTTATAATTATAAATAATAAGTGAATAATAAGTGATTATTGAACGCTTTATATTATTGTAGTGTTGGAGTTAAAATTCATTTGTGTAAAGTGAATCAGCCACAGTTCCAAAGCAGCAAACAAATATATGTCGAAACTCTTCAGTCTCTTTTGGGGTACCCTATATTTTTTATTATTTTTATTTTGTAATACTTTATACAATTCACTTAAAATTATATGAATATGCCTATAATTATGTAAAATCAACTTGATTGAACATTATGTTTAGGAATTAAACATAGAACCAATAAATATGTAACAATAAACATATCGAAATTATGTAGAAAGAAGAAATAACCCGAATGGTTAAATATGAATCTAATAATAATTAATAAACTATTATCATTCGTTCTAAACATTTTAATTGTAATTATAAAAGTAAAAGACACTCACATAAATACAATTACCATAATTGTACTTTATAAATACACTGACGCATATAACTCATGGCTCACATGAGTAGCGTAAGCAATTTATTGATATAATTCAATGAAGTCGTTAAATTAAAAAAATATATTTAATTGAAAATAAATATAATATTCATTAAATTTATTCACTATATAATATTCATTATATTTATTTTCAATTAAATATATTTTTTTTAATTTAACGACTTCATTGAATTATATTAATAAATTGCTTGTTACCCATGTGTGCCATGACTTATGTGCGTCAGTGTATATAGATTTTGTTTAATGGATTTTAATGATTTATTTGTTTTGTGTATAATTCATTCTTTATTTCTGCGAATTGATGTTTGTAAATAATAATGTACCTGAAATTAGTGATTATCAAATGCAATTCATGAAAAAAAATTATAAGAATATATATGTATATCATCCTCTTTCTATTCATTGCTGGATGAAAGTCTCTTTAAAACTTTTTCCACTTTAACCGATCAAATGCTTTAAATGATTTTCTCTTCTATTCTATTCCGACAAATTTTCTTATATTTTTGTCTCATTTATTCATAAGTTTCTTCTTACACCTTTTTATGTCTAAGTTCCCAATCAATAATTTCTTTTGACCATCGGTGATCTTTTGTTACTATATGACTGGTCGATTTCCATTTTAATCTTCTCACTTTTTATAACGTTCTTTTGCTTTCTGTTATATATATATATATATATATATATATATATATATATATATATATATATATATATATATATATATATTTAGAGAAAGAGAAGAAAAAAAATGTTCAAATTTATTTTTCCTTTGACATTTTGAATTTTTTAAAAAAATAATAAAAGGCTGTATTAATATTATGACATTCTAAATATAGTGTCAATAGAAATATATGCCATAATTGATTTTTTTTTATTTGGTAGTAGCTTTAAGTCGTCTTTCTTAATTGTGTTATGTTATTTTCAGTTGAGTATTATTATTAATATTATCATAATATTCAAATTTTAATAGCATGTACATTTAATGATTTTAAATAATGACTGTCTAAAGGTAATCAATATGTTTCTTTCTTGTAAAATATAAAACTACGTGAAATTTCTATTTTTAATTCAGGATATTATTATAAACACGCAAATTGTCATGGTTAAGTACAAATGTTTTATTTTTTATACAGTTTGTTAAAATACTTATTTGTGTGCATGTTTGTTTTTGTATAATCGTCATGTGACCGAATGTGTTTTCGAATTATCCGTGCATTTCACATTTGCCAATTAGAAAATAGTCATGCTGTCACACCCAGCACAATTTACAAAATATGTACCGAAACGTATACATCCATGCGAGACAAACAATAACTTGTTTATTTTATGTAGTATAACAATTCGAAAACCAAGTCACTCGAATGCACCATTGCGAGATGCATTTTGTAAGTGCGATGACCGGACGTGCTGTTTCATCCTGCGGACATAAGTTCAGTGACCTCTAAATGCAAAACTTTCTCCTGTGGGACTGGTACACTTGTTTTCTGAATGCTGATATGAGTACTGCGACCTGAACGCTTCTTGTCACAACTTTCGCAAGCACGTTCTACTATTAGATCGCTAACCTCGTCACAGGTTTTTTGACCTTTATGTGTATATATATAACTTTTCGTTTTGTATTATATGTTTGTGTTTGTGTGTATTTATTTTTTTAAAGATTTTGTCGGTCGTTTTATATTTCTTGATAAAACTTACATTTATGGAAAATATGATACTTATATTAACATACATACATACATTTTATATATATATATATATATATATATATAAACAATACATAATTTTATTTTTTTTTAAATATAGAAAATATAATTTTCATAACAATGTGTTTTAAATATTTTTATTTACGAATTATTTTAAATTACTTAGTCAAATAAACAATAAAATCTCATTTAAAAAATAAGGTGAGAATATATATAACGAAATTCATTTTATTTTTTTACTTTTTGTTAATTTAATGCATTAATTGTATCATTTAAATTAATAGTTCGTTGAATATTTCATATTGATTCTTTAAGGATACTTAAAATAAATAAACTGTGGATCATTTAGCACAAAATCCTAATAATATGAAAATTATTTACATTTTGAACTAACTAACTCAGTTTTATCTGTATAAGACTACCATTTTTTTTGTTTTTCTTTTGTATTCAGTTTAATCTCTAGAGAATTATTTATTACATTCGTTTTTATATTTATGGATTATTTATAGTTAACATATTTTCAAAATAATCATTTGAATTAAACGAATATTACAAGTCAAATCAAAATTTAAAAACACATACTTAAAAACGTCTTTTTATTGTACTTTCTTTAGTACAAAATACAAAGTACTACATGAAACTCAACAGTGATTTTCAATATATAATCAATATTTTTTTGCAAATGTTTATATTTTTATAAACATCAAAAGTATTATTATATTTAATAGTATAATTTTTTTAGAAACAAATTGTTAGGTTTTATATCATCAATTATTTTTAGAGACTTAAACGTAATCTCTAATAAAAAAAATCAAATTTGTCCAAAAATATTTTTTTTTAATATTTTTACTTTTTGATATGTGTGTATGTGTATGCGTGCTTGTAAATTTATACACATATTAAATTCTCATTTTTTATGAAATCACTTGATATCTAATAATATTACTGTATATTTTTTAATTCTTTTACAATTAAAAAATATCTGTATGGACATGATTATTTCTTATATAATACTACCTATAACGTAATACAAATAAATTTACCCATGATATACATATGTTATCTATAATTTAATATTTTCTTTTATGTATTCAACGATTTTATTATTTGACGTTTTGTGTTATTTCTATTAATTTTACATGACGAACAATAAAATATATATTTTAATGTAAAATTTCGTTCATAAATTTTAAATATAAATCAAACTTTATACTTTTGAAATTAAACATATAATCCGTAAAAATGTCTTCGTCTCTTTATATAGATTTTTCATATGAACTAATTAAATAAGTTAAAAATAATAATGTATTGAAATTAACTATTATATAGGGTCATCCAAATGTGACGCTTAGATTTGTGTTTTATTAAAAAGAAACATGTGTATAGTTTCTTTTGTTTTTTTTTTAATAAAATACAAATCTAAGGCCTCACATTTGAATGACCCTTTATATACATACATACATATATATATATATATATATATATATATATATATATATATATATATATATATATATATACATTATATATTATATTTATAAAATACTCTTGTATATTTATAAAAGTATATATTTTGCAAAAATATGAATACTTTTTAAAAAATACTCTTTTCAATAATCGTAAAAATAATCTTTCATTTCTATTTTTAAATATTTCTTATCATAGGTTAAAATAATATCATATGTCCTAGTATTTTCTTTATCATAATTACATACACATGCATATATATATATATATATATATATATATATATATATCTGTGTGTGTGTGTGAATACATGTGTATATGTGTAAAAAAACAATTTTAACTTATATATTAAAACGAGGTCGAAAATCTTTACATATTTGAAACATTTTTTTTAATATTTATGTTTTGGAACGCTGACAAGCTCGGTTCATATTAAACATTCAAAACTTTTTGTTTTTTTTACTGAAAGAGGATGTTTTTGCAAAGCTTAAACTCTTAAACGTTATTTTATATATTAATCAATATCGTTCTATGCTAATATAGTTAAATACAACTATGTTAATCGTTATACTTTTAATCATACATGCATGCTATGTACAAATTAATTTAAATTTTTAGTATATTCTTGGTAAATTTAAGTTTCTTTGTAACAAATGTGTATTATAATTTTGATATTGTTTCCAATTATCTTATATATCGAGATTATGATATTATATATACATATACATTATATATATATATATATATATATATATATATATATATATATATATATATATATATATATCCCAACAATAATAATGTGAAATACAATTTTAAACATATTTCAATATTATTATTTAAAAAAAAATTCAGAAAAATGTTTTATACAAAGTTAATTTAAAAATACAAATATGAAATTCATTGTTTATGTTTCAAAAATATTTTCATATTTTTTTTGTCTTTAAATATTTTATTGACGAATATAAGTTACAAAATGGTAATGATCGAACCAAATTAATTTTGAAATATAATATTTACGAAGATTGTTAAAAATATTATTTATGCATTTCTCTAATATATATATATATATATATATATATATATATATATATATATATATATATATATACATACATACATATGCATATACATATATATTGTAATATATGTGAAAATAAAATCAACATCCGTTATTAAAGAAAAAATAATTGCAAAACAGATTTTGTGTACGATTTTGTCATATTATAAAAAAGTACTGCACTGAGACTGAAATGTCCATACTACTTTATTTATTATGATTCAATAGCAAACTTTCATAATTCATCATTGCAAATAATGAACCGTACCTGTCTGGTTATAATATTTTCATGATAATTGCATGAATATATGTTCATAAATTGTTTATAGTAAATATACATTGTTGCGATTTCGTATGGAAATATATGTGCCTCCTGTTATTATGCACTCATAAATAAATAAAATAATATGTGGACAATCGTATTCGCATATTGTGTTGACATACTTTGCGTTTTGCGCGCGCTACGGCGACTTTCTCCTGTTAGGCGACGAGGTGACCGTTTTGACCCCAGCCAGACGATGCTAGCACGGTAGGAGGCCGGCGACCTCGCATCACTGTTCAATGGCTTCATCATCTAACCCAGTGCTCACTAATATATAACGCACCCTGTTCTATCTATCGGCCATTGCTTAATCACAAATTGGAAAGTCTATCATCACGGAATAGCGTGTCCAGACGTCTAATCTGCAATTTGTATATTTCGTTTGACGATTCAATTTCCTCTGATGTGTCCCACATTATACAATCTTTTATTTGATATATCTACTCAACCACATGTGTATACACAATGATATAGTGCTTTTAAAATATACAGACCTAATTCTAACAAAAGTAAATAAAAGTTCAGGTTCGTTGATGTGGTGAATAAAATTAACGAAAAGAAACGAATAAGAACACAAAATTTTAAATTGGGATGCAACATATGTCTAGATTATATATGTGAACAACTTCATTAAAAATATAGTACAAACTATTTACGTACATATTTTTTTCATTATAAGAGCTGAATAAAAATGTTTATGTATAGTGAAAAGAACACATTATTTAAAGTCCCCACTTAAATACTAAACTATAATTAAAAACGTCCATCCTAAAGTCTCTCAGCTCTAAAATCTCTCATTAGTTATTTAATGAAATGAAATAATAATATATTTTACTATTTAAGAAAACAGACAATCTATCATTTCCCAGAAAAAAAATGATTAAATATTTATACAGATAATAAATAAAATACAATTTTTGTGGAAACGTACAAAATTCCTAAAACAAACAATTCATATTACCCAGAAAATAATTTTTCTTAAATTCAATATACCCATCTAATCTCACTAGTTTCAATTTGCCCTTCTTAGAAAAAGTCTTGCGTTTTACAAACATTCTCTATTCCCTTTTTTACTGTTTGTTATCAATAAAATGTCAGTCCTTTAAAGCCTCTTTCATTGGTCCGAAAAGAAAGTAGTTGTACAGCAACAAGTCTGAACTATAAAGTGGATGTTCTAGCACTTCGAAATTCAATTGTTCAAGCAACTCTTTTGTGCGATTGGCCGTGTCAAGTCGAGTAATGTCGTGCAACAAGATTACTTCGTGTAAAAGCCTTTCTCTTCTTTTCAATTGAATTGTCAGCATCAATTCGTTTTACAATATGTCACTGTATCGTTCACTACTGATTGTTTCCCTTTTGTGTTGAAAACAAGTTCGTCAAAGTCCCAGAAAATTACTAAGCAGAATGTATTTACAAGAAGTTGATTTTTTTTTTTAATTTAACAAAGAAAATTTCCATACATACTTGCATGTGTTTCATTTTAGTTTTATGGTAAGGATGTATTATTTTTAATGAATATCTTTAAAAAAATATCATTCTCTTCTAATACATTTGGAATATTAAAAGTCCTTATTTTTAAAATTTATAAGTAATAAAACTACTAATAGATAATAAATAGAAATAATATAGTTTATTTGCATAAGAGACCAATATACTCCTATAAAGATTTTTTAAAAAATAATAACTTGTTATTAAAGAAAAATAACATTTTTTAATTTTCTGTCCACAGACTGTTACAACTGAGAATTAAAACATTGAATAATTTAAAAAATATTCAAACTTGATAAAATTTTTAATATTATAAAAATTAAAAATGTTGAAAAAAAAAATTAATTTATATATTGCACTTAAAAAAAGAACCAATTTCAAATTTCTTTACATTTCATTCAGAAATATTTTCGTAGTATTTTTAAAAAGTGTATTTTTAATTTATTTATAAAAACTAATAAAAATCTTATCTTTTGAAAACATATGAACTAAAAATGACTGTATACCACACAATCCATGAGTCATATAAGTACATATTTTAATAAAGAAGGGTGTGACGTTGTTGCCACGTGTCGTAAAAAAATCAACTTACTCTGATATTAGAACACGTTACGTTCAATCAAGAGAACAAATATTTAATCGATTTTAGTCGTAAAAATAGAATAAAGCAGTTTTATTTAACTGTTTTCAGTTGTATGATTCCATAAATATATATTTTATTTATAACAAATGAGAAAACAGTAGCGTCGATATCTTTTTTGGCTTCAAAAAATTATATCAATCCCTTACTTACCAAATATCAAAAGTTTAAGTAATGTATGTTAACATAAAATGAATATTGATTAGTCATAAGCGAGGTTAAATATGTGAATAAATCAACTATTTTTAATTAATGTAATCATTTTATAAGAACGCATTTTTCTATATTAACTTCTCTAATTGCTTGTTAAAAAATATTTATTTGTCTATTATTTTTTTTTAGCAAATTTAATCTTAAATTTAATTTCATATCGTATTAAATGAATACATAATTATGTTAAAAATTATTTTTAAACAATCAATACAATTTTCTGAAATGGAATTGATCTAGTATTTTTATAAATGCATACGCTTATGTGTGTGTGTGTGTATATATATATGTGTGTGTGTATATATATATATGTGTGTGTGTATGTGTGTGTGTGTATGTGTGTGTATGTATATATATATATATATATATATATATATATATATATATATATAAATTCTCAAAATACCTTTATATTTTTAAAACAATAAAAATATTTAACGATGTAATAAAGTAGCTTTTTTTAAGAAAATAACTATTCATTGCCGTACCTAAATATAAAAAAAGTTTAATACTATTAAATCTTTCATATATAGAAGATAACATGTATTTAGGTAAAATATTATAGAGAATTTATTTGTATAATTCTTTAATTGAAATTTATATTGTAAATTCTAAAATAATTATTTATAGATTATAAATTTTAAATGTATTTATAATACTTTAGTTGGAAATATATTCTATTGAATATTTGAAAAACTAATTTAACTGCATATATTCTAATATTTTTATCCTACAAACACACACATACATACATATATAATTCCGTAAACTCAAAAAATAAAAAAGTAAAAATAATAATTTATAATTTAATGATATTAAAATATTTTTAAAAATAATTTGTAATAAACATATATTTGATTTTACTACACTATTCTTTTATTACTACACGAGTTCTTATTTTCTAACAACAAAGAAAGAACTCGAATAAAGGCATCTACATATGAATATCTAATTTATAGGAATTGGTTAGAAATATATAAAAATAAATTAAAAGGAACAATAAAAAATAAAACAGTTATTTGCTCAATTAGTGTTTTCTGCAATTGAATGAAAATAATCGTATATAATTTGTCACAAAAATGTGAAAATAATACTTTATTTTCATATTATCTGAAAATATTAACATCGATCTGATTAAGAATTATATTTTTAACTCATTTGTTTACTTGAGCTATTTTAGAACTGTAACAAAATCTAATATCATTGTGAAACAGCGGTTCTTAGTATGAAATATCTATCAACAAATCGAATTTGAATTCAAATATATTAGTTTGTAGTTGAGCGTATTTAACAATTTATTTCATTAAAGAATTACCACCAAAAAAACATTTTTAGAAGTTATTCAAATGTTAAAAATATGTGTTTTCAATTAATTTTAATAAGATTCGTAAGATTTTTCGAAAAACAGTAATGTAATTAAAAATACTTTCAACTACAAAAAAATCTCAAAATCCTTTAATTTTTAACATTAACATTAATCAATAACATCCCTTTTTCATTCAAAATAAAATAAATGATATTTTGACAAAAAATTTCTTCAACATTTTATTGTACTTTATTTTTTCAAATCAACACCACCAGAGTCTTACGTGTATATATATATATATATATATATATATATATATATATATATATATATATATATATATATATATATATATATGTTGTTTGTATATAGGGTAGGTGTAACTGTCGGTGAGATCGCAGAACATTTGTGCAAACCGGTACCAATTTATACTTTATCTGTATAAGGGGTCGTTGATATATATATATATATATATATATATATATATATATATATATATATATATATATATATATATATATATATATATATATATATATATATATATATATATATATGTATATATATGCACTTGTATATTAATGAGCATGAACTATAATAATCTAACATTAAATCGCAATGAAGCTTAGTAATTCATTTAACTGAAAAGCTTGCGTTTATTTATTCAAAACTTTGTATGATATTAACGTAAATATTTTCATGTTCACATAAAGCTTTTACGTATAAATATATATTACATTTAATAATTAAAGAAGCGTTTACTTTTCATTTTAAATCATAACATTGATAAAACACCTATCTTTGCCATTGGTGAACATAAAATTGACTTATTCGCATTATATGTTTTGTATTTTATATTGAATTGTATAATCTTTATGAAATGAGTTTTGAAATTCTGATCATTTTATAATTATCATTTTGTCAGTTGATCGTTAACAATTCGATTATTTATTTAAATGAAATGCGATTCATAGACGATAATCCATTTCATTAGTAAAATGAATAGACATTAAAATTAATTAACAAATATCATATGCTAATTTGCAATCGAGTAACTCGAATAATAAAAAAATATAATATTCGTAGTTGTTAATTAGTATTAGATATATAAATAATAATCTTCATTTATGATCTCTGATATACAGCTGGGTTCAATAGAATAATAATACAGTGTTAGACGTAGTTTTAAGCAAATATTCTTTTTCAATAAATATTTTTATAAGTGCCTCATTGTACACTTAATTTTTAAATTCTCTGTGTATATTCAAAAGTTGGTCATGTAATCATTGAAATAAGAACAATCATGTATATTTACATCCCCAGAAAAATAACTGAAAAAATATTATTGCATTTATGACATTACAAATTTTTCATAACTTAATATTCTTAAAATAATTGAAATTATTAAAAGATGTTCTAAAGTTATATGATTTTAATTTTTTCTTACATTAATCAATAATAAAAAATATTATTTGTTGTTTTGGAACTGTGGCTGATTCACTTTACACAAATGAATTTCAACCTCAACACCACAATAATTTAAAGTGTTCAATAATCACTTATTGTTCACTTATTATTTATAATTATATCGGCTGATGCATTTCGATGGCGAACAGAAAAACACTCAGTCAGAACAGAAAGGTTCTGACGATGATGGCGTCGCCATCGAAATGCATCAGCCGATATAATTATAAATTATATAATTATAAATAATAAGTGAACAATAAGTGATTATTGAACACTTTAAATTATTGTGGTGTTGGGGTTAAAATTCATTTGTGTAACAAAAATAATCTTAAAACTCAAAAAGAAAAATAAAAAAATATAAAGAAAAATGTCAGTTACTAAAAAAATAAAGAAAAACGAATCAAATAAAATTGTTTTGTAAAGGGGCATTTTAATACACAATTGATTTTGAATTAGTTTTTAGCAAATTTTATAACACCACATTCTGAAGATGATGGCACGATCATCTTTATGTTTATTAGCGAGTGGAGTAAACCATATATGGTTATTGATTTTTGTAACAAAATATTGTAGTATAGGCGAGTGATTCTTTAATTCCGAACTTAGTAACTACAATACGTGTGAAATTATATTAAAAAATCAACCTGATGGGAAAATAATATATTTATATAGATGTTTTTTTTAAGTGTGATAGAACTTTAAATTGAATCCTTATCAGAAGTTCTATCTAACCTAAAAAAACACCTATATATAAGTAAGGGGTTTTATATATATATATATATATATATATATATATATATATATAAAACACCATTTATATATAAGTGTGTGTGTATGTATATATATATATATATATATATATATATATATATATAAAGAGTGTTTTTTAGGTTAGATAGAACTTTCGATAGGAATTCAGTTTAAAGTTTTATCACTCTTAAAAAGAACACTATAGTCTAGATTAATAATTGTTTGGTATTATTTTCGTAAATAAAATAAGATATTAATGAAATTAATTGTTACTTTTATGAAAATATTGTACTTTTAATTAAATGTCATTTATATAACCGAATTTTTAAGAAAAAAAATTAAAACGAAAACAGTTCACTTAATTGTGGTATAAATGGTTTGTTATGTGGAATAAAAAAAATCATGAACAAGCTTCATTACAAGAATATTTTTAAGAATGTGTTTTCTACCTTTTACTTGGCAGTTTCTGTAAAAAAATAGTCTCAAACATGCGCTGTATTTAACAAAACACAAACAAGTTGTTAACAGCATTCAACTGAATAATTTAAATGGCCTTTGTATAACTTAAACTAAAACTCGATCAAAAATTTCTAACTTGAAATAAAACATTTCATTAGTCACAAAAAAGATCGAAATTTATTAAAATATGTTTTTTTGTCATATACGTATATATATATATATATATATATATATATATATATATATATATATATATATATAGTAATAAAAATAAACAGTTAAAAATAGAATGAACTACTAATATAATAAAAAGATAATACTACCTATGGGCAACAAAAATTATTGGCTGGAAATATTGTACATAAATCTAAAAAGGCCCAAGAAAAGATTTGTGGATATATGGGGTAAAAATATGGGAAAATTCTTTAATTTAAAATTAAAGAAAAAAACATTGAACCGCTGGAATAAAAGTTTTAGAAGAGGTGTTCATCTAGTACAGTGGTGCACAACCTGTGGGTCGCGACCCTTCAAGGAGTCGCAGAAAAATTGTTGGAGGTCATGCAAATTTTGAGAAATTCTCAAACCAAACGTTCAAAAAATAGAATGGTGGCAACAAATAATGGGTCACGTAAAATTTCAGTCTAAGTATGGGGGACGTAAATGTAAAAAGGTTGCGCAACACTGATCTAGTACAATGAAAAAACGCTGATGATATACATCTATCACAGTTTATCTATATCTATCATCATATCTATCACAGCTTATATCAGCCCATTGCTGAATGAAAACCTCAATAAATGTTACCATTCACTGGTATTTGAGGTATATATATATATATATATATATATATATATATATATATATATAGATAGATAGATAGATAGATAGATAGATACATAGATACATAGAGATAGAGAGAGAGAGACGCGTATGTGTGTGTGTATATTTAAAATAACACGTAGAGACAGAAAGAGACCCAAGTGGATCAGAAAGAAAGCACAAGTTAAGGACTTGATAGTAAAAGTGAGAAATTTACAATGAAAATGGTTCGGTCATACAGCAAAAAAAGAAGATTTACAAATGAAAATGGAAATTATTGATTGCAGAAACACTTAAGAAATTACTCATGGATAGGAAGGATAAAATGTAGGAAAATTCGTATAAAAATTTTTGAGATAAACCCTTATTCAGCAATAAATAAAAAGAGACCGATTATGATTATATAAAAAGAGATTGATATATACAACTGTGATTTTTTTTTAATAAAGTACCTGTGTATTTATTTGATTTCTTCTACGAATTTGTTAAAATATGTAATCTTTATTTACTTTTAATGCATCTATGTTATATAATAAATGATACAAATATATAATAACAATAATACATCAAATATATGAGGGGAGGAAGAACGATTTAAATCATAGGTTCCCAACCTTTTTTGGCCTACCGCCCCCTTTTCGAAAAAAAATTACTCACCTTATATATTGAAAAACAAGGACAGATTTTTAAAATTACTTTATTAAAAGATATTAACAATATTGGTGTATTGCTCAAAGTTTGATTAACAAATATATATTATTAAAAAAATTAATATAATATTATTAGTGAGAGGGCTGAGCTTGGTGTAACGACACTATTTTTTCGATATTTGGTGCCATATTTGTCATCATCAATCTTAAATCGCCGCGTTCCACTATTGACAATCTATTTCTTTTCTTTGTGAGTAAATTGATGACTACGCTAAATCCTCTTTCAGCTAAATATGATGGTGGGAATGCAATGAAAAACTTCTTTGAGACAGCCAATAAAGCCGGATATAATACTGTAATTTGCCTTTGAAGCCAGAATTCTTGATATCCATTTTTTAATTTCAATTTTTACTTTTCATTTGTTGACAATTCTATCAACTCCTCCTGCAGTGATAATTCTGCTGTTTGTGGATTTGAGAAAGGTTCTAGTACCCAAACTGGAATGATCATGTTAAGGACATCCTGAAATCTATTTGTAAAATCTTCTTTAAGTGCTTCCAAATGCTGGCAGAATACCAGAATATCGTCATCATTTATTTTCACAGAGGAAAGGTTCGGAAACTGATAGAATTGTCTTCGACCCAAATTTTGTTTGTACAAGGTAAGTTTTGACATTAATGCAGAAATAGTTGCCTTTGCTTTGATCAAATTCAAATATCTCCTTGCAGCTGTAGATTCATTTCATCAAATTTATTATATAAATCATTTAAATAAGCTATATCATTCTTAAATTTCAATAAATTCTCTCTTAATGAATCATCTTTGTTTTCAAAAAACGTTATAACTGCGTCAAAGAGGTCATCAAATCTTTTTAGACTGGTACCCTTTGATGCGTTAAACATGCGTTCGATGATTTTTAGTATTAATCAAACTTTTCAGCGCATTCTTGCGAGTATTGCTAGGGGAGCGGTGGTTGATCCTCAACGTCTCTTAAATTTGCCTTGGACCAAAAAAAAGAACCCTTAGATCTCTTCAACGCCCACCGGTGGGCGGTACCGACCCCATTGAGAACCACTAATTTAAATTGTTAATCTAAAAAAATATTAGAATATCGCCAGGAAAAGTCACACTAAATGATAAAGAAATCGAGTGGCAAAAATTAGTCAAGCACCTGGGTATGCATCTTGATAAGAATCTCACATTTAAGGAGCATATCAAGAATGCAGCTAGAAAAGCGTGTGGTGCACTGTCTCAAATTTATTATCTGATGAACAAAGATAGCGGATTATCAACAGAAAACAAAGTGATGTTATACAAGACAGTGGTAAGACCCACAATGTTATACGCGGCCCTAATTTGGAGAAATACGTATAACACGTATTTAAAGAGGCTCCAGCCCATTCAAAACAAGGCATTAAGACTAACGCTGAATAAAGAACGCAGCTATAAGATAAACACACTGCATGAGGAAGCAAATATAGATACGATCGTAGATTATATAAATAAAAGAGCCTGGAAATTCTATTCCAGGAAACATCATGATAACTCGATAATAAAAAGACTAGGAAAACCCACAGTGGTACCACCCTAAAGTAACCGGGTAGGTAAATTAAGGAGAAGAAATCTCTGTCTACGACCATATAAATTCCAGAAGCCGTATTTTAATAGTATGTGTAAAAAGTATATTAAATAAATTAATCCAATAATCAAACGAAGCCGACGCCAAATACCGGCTACCAGGGGGGGGGATATATACATATTCTAACAAGATACTTGGGTTTTTTGACATTTTTACCAGGTTGTGTATTTCATGGCTAACACCAGAAAGGAAGATTATCTAAAAATGACAAGACACACAGCTGGCATCGGGGGTTTCCTCCAGGAAAGCTATCGAAATCAAGAAACAATGAATAAAATCTAAGTTAGACCAATAATTGAAAATGCAAAAAAAAAAATATATTAAAAACACTTTTATGTAATCTCTCAAAAAGTGTATATATATCAAAAAAATAAAATTAAAATAGATACCTCAATTATTCAATTTATTTTCAATAATATACCCTACAACAATCTAAAACTTTACATTATCGAAACACCAGTTCAGTAGTATCTGCGATTTTCTACAGCATTTACATACAAATAACAGCGATAAAATTGTAGTTTTTTCAATCGCTTTAATAAAATCGTTTGAAACAAAACGTTCCATTAAAGCGTTTCCAAATAATTTTCATCAATATTGTTATTTGTTTTTTGATAAAAGTGTCAGTTTATATACAAATAAAATAATATATTATTTTATATTAAAAAAATACTTTATTATTTTTACTATGATGTCAATAAAAATATATGTACATATTTAGACAAATTAATTTTATTTACTAGATATGTGAACAAGAATAAGAAAAACGAGGGTCGTTTGATAAGTATGGTACATTTATTTATTATTTAATTTAATTAATTAATTAATTAATTTAATTCAATTTTTCAGTTTAGTTTTTCTTAGTTTTTTACCATATTATCAAACGACCCTCGTATATAACTTTTTCTAGAACAAAATCATTAAAGTGATATATATTTATAGTTTCATATTGTTTTTAAAAAGTTTGTCAATAATTCACAACAAATCATTTATTTTGTAACAATAGAAATATGTATATTCTATTGTAAATACGAAATATACTCGACTAAAATGTTTTAAATATTTTAGAAATGATTTACATATGTACATATTTGATTTTATTTACGCACTTGTATGAAGTTAATTGCATATAAAAATAGTACAATCAACTGTTTACATTGTACTGTTATGTCGCAATAGTTCTATTTTTTTAAAAAAATATATGTAACAAATGAAATATGGTCCCGTAAGAAACCTATGTCATTGATTAATATTTAACGAGAGTGAAGGTTTTACGTGGTTATTAGCGATTTAACAATAGAACTTGAATATTCAGAAGAGTAAAACGTATATCTGTACTATGTTGACATCTGGTGTACTCTCTCGTATAGTTTGCCCATGACCGTTTTATGACCCTGGTCGTATAAATTGGGCCAATAACCATAGAAGCGCCTCTACTGTTGACTGCTGATAACGACTATCATGTGCGTACCTACCTCTGTGGTATGTACACAATTACGTCATCGTTGTACAATACTTTAAAATTTAATATACATGGTGTGCACGCCTTGTTAATAAACATTGTGCATCTATTTTTTCTATTCTATATTTATTTTTTCAATATATGTGAAACCAAGGACAAGAACAATTCCTTTTATGATTTATATTATACGGAATGCAACTAATGTCTTGTCATAAAATTTAATTAATTTTTTAATATTGAAAAACATTGTTCTGTTTATGCTACTAGTGTCATTTTATAAAATTCGTATTCGTTTTAAAAAAATTAAAAATTCTCTTTTTTTTGCTCTCTAAATTGATATTAATATTAGATTGTTCGAAAAGTGTGTAGGAATTTTAAAGACAAATTAAAATACATTTTTTTAATATTTACATCTACCTTTATTAACAATATATTAACTGTTTTTTTAATGATCTATTATTTTCCCAGTAATTTCATAGTTTCATCCACTTAAATGTTACTGTTTTTTTTCGCTTAAATTTTCTATTGTGGTTTTTGCAGTATTCCAAACAGCTGAAAAAATAATTTTGTAGAAAAAAAACATGTTTAAGTAAATATGGTAGATGAAGTAAGATATTTCAACTAAGTTGTAATAATTTTTGCCAGATTTGAAAAGAACCATGAGATCTGGCAATCATAATGGAACACAACGCCCTTCCTATTGGCCATTTTCGGACAGTTTTTATCGATTGTTATTTTCAGATGATCTATTTAGGAACAATACTTATCCAAATGTACCGTTCCCTTATATAATAAGAACTCACAATGGATGATCTCTTCCAATCCCATCACATGTATGACATTTTTTTCAAGTATAAACTAGTTCTGATGATTAATGGTAGTTCATTTTACTTATCCCACGATTTTTTCCATTCAATGTTATTGATTCGAAATTATTTTGTGATTCGGTCTATTTTTCATTGCCGGTTATCAGTTTCAAAAATAGTTCATTTTCATTTAGTTTAAGCACCAAATTGAATATTGAGATACGATTCAATAATTTTTTTCACTAAGATTACCTGATACCCAAATATCGTACTAATTCACATACTTAAAATTCTAAAGATATATTAGTGAAGAAAAACTACCTTAAAATACGTATTCAAAATTCGTAATTTTCAAGTTAGCACACTAAATATTACAAATTAATAATTTTTTAAACAGGTAAAAAAATATAATACTATGAATATTATTGATTTTCATCTAAAAAATGACAACAAAATGATAAAAGTCATGTAAAAATATGTTGTCTGATCGTATTTTTACGTATCTCAAGAAAACTTCACTTTTTTAAAAAAATATGCTATTAATTGCATTAATCTTATTCATTCTACCATAATCAAAAATAATCCACAGATTTTTAAAAGTCCATATCTTACTACTATTTTTTATATTCTCTCTTATAATGCATCTGTCATTTCAAAATTAATTATTTTGTGATTAATCGTTTTTACTGGCTTGTCTTCACATAAATCTTCAATATTTTTTTTCTTAAACGAAGTAATTTGTCATACTCTTTTAATATTTAATATTAAAGAGAAAAATCAATTCCAAAGAAAAAAAAGAAATATTTTACCATTGCTGAATTTCTATTGACCTCTCATTATATTTTATCAGAAGTTTTATTCTTCCCAATCGATATTTGATTTTGAGCATTTTTTTAAATATGAATAATGAAATACTCAACGATAATTCGTACATAACAAATTCCATCAATTTAAAATGTTTGCTACAACGTAACAAAACATTCACAAATTATTTAGTAATAAAAGAAGCTGTCAATTCCTATTCAATTTAATTCAAGGCGAAAACATTTAAATCTTATTATGTATAAATTATTAAAAGAATTCTTTTAAAAGAAACCCAAGAAAACGATGAGAAAATTTTCAAATATTTATTGTTTGTTTTACATTTTATCAGCAGACCAAAACATTATACATTCATAGTAATGTGTTTTTGATAAATTTAAGTTTATCTATTTTAATAAAGAAGGAAATTTACAAGAACAATATATATATAAAAACTGATTAAATGAAAAGATTTTAAACCACGACATTTTTTTAAATAAAACTCATATTTATACAAAGGTCGTTTGATAAGTATGGTATTTTTTTATTATTTAATTTAATTAATTAATTAAATTAAATTTTTCAATTCAGTTTTTCCTACTTTTTTACCATACTTATCAAACGACCCTCGTATTTTTACTGAAAAAATGTACATTTTTTATTGGAAATAATTAGTTTTTATTTACGTTATTATTAACTTTCAAAAAAATTAAATTTCATTATTTTTTTAAGTATCTAAGATATATATATATATATATATATATATATGTATATATGTGTGTGTATGTATGTATATAAGCATACTAAAATACATTCATTTTTGTTTTGCATTTAATAAATATAGGGTCATCCAAATGTGACGACTAAATTTCTGTTTTATTAAAAAAAACATATGTATAGTTTCTTTTCTTTCTTTTTAAAAAACACAATTTAGGCGTCACATTTGCATATTTTCTTTACATATAAGAACTATATGTAAGGGTTATCAATAAAACAATGCGTTTTTGTGCTCTAAATTCATTAATATATTTATAATATAAAATATTTAAAATAAATAACAGTTCAAATAGTTCCATTTTTTATTTTATATATGAAATTTAAGATTGAGATATTCTTTTAGTATTGTAGCAAATTCACTTTAACACAAGTCATTACCTCCATCACTGATCACTTTTACCCCCAATATCCCAAGATTTCATAAGTGTCCAATAACTACTTATTGTTCACATTACTTGTTTAAAATCTGATTCGCATTTCAATGGACTTGCAATCATCTTCAAAGCATTGCATTATAAAATTTGATTTATATGATTTATATACATTATAAAATCAGTCACTTTATAAAAACTTGTGGTGTTGGAGTAAGTAATTCATTTGCGTTAAGATGTTATATTTTGAAAAGAACTTTTATTTAGTTTAAAATATTTTTAATTCGAATTGTATTCTTATAACAGCTAATAAAAAAAGTGTTATTTAATTGAAAAAAATATACTAATTTCAAATTTAGTAATCACGATGTCATATTTTTAAACCAAAATTAAAATGTGCGTTTTTTCAATTTACAATTAATAATATTAATTCACAACAATTTCTGTTACCATTAATCACTCTCTCCGATGATATTTTAAATTATGAATTTCGAACTTTTAAAAGTTATTTTTATTCATCAAAAACTTTATACCTCTTGATAATCGCAACAACTTGTTTAAATTTCTGACTAAATAGAGACGTCTATTGACGAGTATTTGATTGCTATAATTAATGTGGGAAAGTTTCATAGTTTGACTCATTCAATTCACACAATGTCATTATTGCATTACGTGATCTAATATTGCCATAGAGAAATAAAGTCAATATAGTTTGAATTGTTTATTAATCACATAAAATCAATAATTTATAGTGATGACAAATTTGGCAGTCTATTATTAAAACATACAATAAATAAAATTGATACGAAGGAATTTCTAGGAAATTCACTATTGTTTAGTGATTTATAGTAATAATTTGTTAAATGATATGTACGAATTGATTATTACTATATACTAACATCTTTCTACATCTATTTATCAACATTAAGTTAATTTGCCATGCATAATTGAATTTTTTGACAGTATTGTTTTCCTATAATTGATTCTTTCGACCATAATAAAAAAATATAGATGATTAATTTTTCATAAAATAATTATAATTTCATTATATTTTATAGTTCCAGACATCTCAATCATTATTCAAAATTTTTCCAGTTATGGAAATAATATTTTTCTTTAGAAATAACATTTCTTTTCAAATGTTTTTTTTGCTAATTAACAGTTAATTTGATTATATTTAATAAATTTAAAAACACGATTGTAAGCGTTTTAATACTGACCATTTGTCAATTTATCTGACACTTATTTGTCAAAGGTTTTCATCTTTTATTTGACAACGACGTCTTAAAAATATTATAAATTTCTGAATTCACTTTAAATTCTTTCTCTTGACTGAATTCATAGTTTTTATCGTTCTTTATTTACAATAAATTTGTTTTTTTTTTCAAAGTTAATATTATCAGACCATTTTTTCCAATTGATTATCTACCATTGTCTAAAACTCTAAATCCTTGTTTTAGTATTCATAATTACATTGACACTATTCAACCTGTTACAGAAATTTTTAATTTTATACAAAATACTATTTTGTTTGGAACTTTTGTAAAATAATATCTACTTAATATTTAATATAACTAAAAATCATAATACCATTATCATTTCTTAATAGTACATCTGACAATTTATTACATACAATTTATCAAAATGGAGATCGAATTTAAATAAGAGAAATTTTTCATTTCCATATAGCATACCTTAATGTACTTATTTATAAATAATAATTTTATGAATTAAGTAGCATTTATGAATATTTTGTTTCATACTTTTACGTATCATTGATGTCTGACATTTAAATAAAATTATATACAGGTAACCCTCGTATAACACGGCACTTCTATAACACAGTTTGAGAATTAGATAAATCCCCGTATAACGCTTAAAGTTTTTAAGAACAAAATTCGAAATTAGAGAAATCCCCGTACAACACGGTACAAAATAAAAGCTTTTAAGTGCACAAGATATCTCATTGAAAATTTTTCATTTAAGCGTGTATGTCGTATCAGATTTGCCTGCAGAATTTTGAAATTTATTAGAATTTGAAATCCATTTTATTCGTTGAGTATTAAATACATTTTAAAACTTTGTGTTTTTCTTTTTACTACATTATACATAGATTAAAAATTTTCAGGTGCGTATTATTCAATCTTTTTTAGAAATAGTAATTATGTTTTTCATTTTTGTGAATTAATTTTATAACTCTGAACTATGTATGGCGGAAATAAAAAATATCTTTACAAAGACATTTCATCTCGCTAGAACAAAAATTACAAATTTTACTCTCAGTTAAAAGCAAGCAATCTAAAATAACAGATTTTTTTCGAAAAGTAAAGCATAGAACTCAAGATAATGCTGAAGAAAGTTCAGAGGATGAGGATATCTTGTTAAAAAAACGCCCTCGGTTAATGGTGCTTATTAGTGATGACGAAGAAAACATTATTTAAACATATTAATATGTAATACTTTTGATGAAAATTGCTTTAATAAATATATTTCTCCTAATTATAAAAATATAATAGTATGTTTTTCTAATTTTTGGAACCTAACTCCCTTTTTTGCATTAGTTCTTTGTTTCGTATAACACGGCATTTTTTAGGAACGTAACAACCGTGTTATACGGGGGTTACCTGTATATATATATATATATATATATATATATATATATATATATATATATATATATATATGTACATCTCTCTGTGTTTATATATAATTTTTCTAGAAATTCGTTAAACTTTATAATTTCTCGTTATAAAATTCACTTATAAGGCTACCAAGTAATTTAATCAGCAGTTACTTCTCTGATTATTGCGTTGTAATTAAAATTTCCCAGTAGAAATTTATTTTATTAATAACATCGTGTTTTAATATACAAATTTACCAAGTAATATTCAATATACATATTTTCTTCTTAGTTCAATATAAAAGTATGTGATATTCAATAACTCCGCATAGTGATTATTCCAAGACTCTGATCTATATATCTTGTAAACAAATATATATTTAAGTATACAAAGCCAGTATATCATTTTTAACCGCCGCGTTGGTATAAAGTTATAGATCTCCCACGTTTTCAACATTTGAACACAGATGATTTTTTCAATGTTTTTATCTATAAAAAAGTACATGTAAGTGATATCAACACAAATGACATTCAAGTGAAGTATTTGCGGTCACATTAACAATTTTTTTAGCATCAATGTGACTTTATACTCAATGGTATTAGTGTTACTTAGTTGTTGTACGATGGTCATTTGTGAATTTAACTTACAATTGTAATTTGATATACGAATAAATATGTAATAAATTTCTAAATAAATATTTTTACATTAACATTTTTTTTATTTATACTGAGTTCATTTTTTATTAATAATTAATAAACATACAATTATAATCAGTGCTACTTAATTGAAATATTTATTTAAATTTCATTTTTTTTTTTGGAAAAAAATGTTTGTAATTACTGTATATCAGTAAATTGAATTTCTTACTCTTAGATATTTTGGAATTAAGTATTCTTACACATACATGTCTGCATGTGCTAAGTTGATAACTTCAATAAATATTTAATAATTTTCTTTATATATATATATATATATATATATATATATATATATTTATATGTGTGTGTGTGTGTGTGTGTGTGTGTGAGTGCGTGGCTCCAAACAACACAAAGAAACATGGAAAAGTGTATGTTAGGAATAACACGAATAAAAAGAAAAGTAAATAGATCACAAGGAAAATAAAAATTATGAAACTGGACCAGTCATATAACAAGAAGAAGGGACCACCGATCGACAAGGATATTTATTGATTAGGAACCTAGATATACAAGAAGAACATACAAAAAGACCCATGGATAGATAGGACAAAAATATAGGGAAGTTCGTCTGAATAAATTGGAAGAGAAAAGAATTTAGAAAGTTTTGAATAGAAAAACGAAGTGAAAAATTTTGAGAAAATCCTTTATCTAGCAGTGGATAGAAATAGGATGATAATGATGATAATATATATGTTTAAAGGCAATATTTTGTATAATCAAATATAAATATACTATTTGATTGAAAAACTGTACTTGTATACAACTGTTACATTTTTAATCAAGTCACAAAAACGTAGTGATAACTTTCAAAATTGTCAAAAAGTTACTGATTAATATTTTGAATCTAGAAAGAAAAGAAAATCATTAATAAACTGGAATGTTTAGTATTAAAATGACGTTAAATAACAGAAATTTTAAAGACCTATAACAATTGTTGTAAAATATTGAATCATCACTTATCTGTATAAATAAATAATAAAATATCTTCAGGAATGTACTTAAATTTTTCGAAGAAATTGCACTTTTTTATAATATTTAAGTATATACAAATAGGAAGAAAAAATCGTTACTTATTATAATATTACATAAAATGAATAGTAATATCTATAACCATATTCTCAATTTTTAAAATTGATTTCTTGTAAAAGAAATGAAAACATAATACACTGTATTCCTGTTATTTATTTCGGAAAATGAACAATTGTGTATATAATTAAAAATAATAAATATTAATTACTGTTTATTTTGAAATTGTGGCAAATTCACTTTCACACAAATGAATTATCATCTTCTAACATCACGAGACAATGAAAAAGTGCTCAGTAATTACTTAATGTTTACTTTCTTTCTTTATAAACTAATGCATATTTCGATGGTACTGTTATCAGAGCGTTGTATTATAAAACCTAGATTTTTATAAAGCAGTGCTGTGATGATTATGGTATTATTATCGAAATGTGCATCAGAATATATATAAAGAAAATGAACAATAAATAATTATTGAACATTTTTTCAATATCTTGTGGTATTGGGGTGATAATTCATTTGTGGAAAAATATTTCTTATTTAAGCATTTATATAAATATAAAAATAAATATATACATAAACGTATTTTTAATCAAAAATAAAATTATTTTTTTTGACAATACAAATAAAACTAATTTTGAATTAAGCAATATTTTAAAGAAATAATAAACGTATAAATATTTAATTAAAATTAGCGTTTATAATAATACCTTAAGTAATAAAAAAAAAACTCTTCAGCAAATATACTTTCATTTTATGCAATCAATTAAAAATATTCGATTTAAAAACAAAATAAAAAATCAATTGCAAGATATGTTGTTATAAATTTTGATCTTTCGGTGCGTTCTTTGTAAGAGTAACATCCTTTAAATTAATTTTAAAAAGAAATACGGCATTAATGTTTTTGTATCAATGTGATGACTAAACATTGAACAATGTTTTCTATACATCATAGAAATTTTAACAGATCGATACAATTTGTACAAGAGTTCGCAGAAATGCCGCTTTTCAACAGTCCGTTCTTATATTTTGACATAGGCAGATCGGATGCTGACGCAAACGATTTTCCGAATAAACAAGTACGTCACAAGTTATAAACATCAATCATCTGTTATCGCCCTTCAGTAACGACTTTTTCAAAAATACAATCGTATATAAATATTTTCATTTTAATAATAATATAATGCTTGAGCCAATGATATACCACGTGTATAAATACCATTTGTTTAAGATAAAAAGAAAACAAATAAATAAATAAATAAAACCAACTTGCATATACGTTTTGCAATGGCGTCATTGGTGCGGGTGTGGTGCCAGACAATTCGAAGAACATTGACGCCGTGAGTCAGCGTCCGCGGGAGTCAGTCCAAACTTCGCGGAGGTAAATGACTCACCGGGAACAGTGGAGTGTCAACGCTCTTTGGTCCACTATTCGTATGCGGACCGCTAAAGAGGTAGAGGTTTCCATAGAATATTTACTATATAGCTGATGATTAAAGTAGGTCGTGTCACATTTTAACCTCTGCATTGCGGGCTATTCGTGACATGATGTGCGCAGTTATGATATGTTAGGGGACAACAATGTCTTTCGTGTGGTGTATGTATTAGACACACACAACTATTGTCATGTTAAATAGCCTCGTCAAATTATGTAGACATGCTTTTGATACCAATTTCGCAAATGATTAATATGTGTCTTTCTTTCTCGTCTTCTATGTTTGTGTGTGTGTATATATATATATACTTAAACTAACATCGTTTTAAGTAACTTAGTAATTTTATTAATTAATATGGCGAGAACTTATTTAATTATTTATTAATAAAAATGTATTATACTGAACGTAAATAATACAATAGCGTAGAAAATGTATTTCATTTATTAAAATAATATGGATATAATAAGAGAAAAATTTGAGATGAAAATTTACATCTCATATACTGACATATACATACACACAATATAAATATAAATCATATATTACCTAATGCAAGATATATAAACAAATTTTCAGAAAATTTAAGATACTTGAGTAACTTTTATTTTTCAAAATCTTTATTATATAGGATCATCCAAATGTGACGCCTAGATTTGTGTTTTATTTTTTTTAAAAAAAACAAAAGAAACTATACGCATGTTTCCCTATACACCACTTATTTCTTTTTAATAAAACACAAATCTAGGCGTCACATTTGAATGATATTATATTAAGTATAAAATACAAAATACAAATTTAAATAGAAAATGGAATTATATAAAAATAAAGGATTATCATATAAAAATAAAATATAAAGGCAATGTTTCATAAATGTTAAAATCAATAACTTTACAATTTATAATTTGCGACCAAAATGGCCATATTGAATTTTTCGAACGGGAAAATATTTTTGATAATATTTATAAATGTCAATAATTGACCATAGTTTAAAATGAATCCCAGATATAAACTCAATAATTATGCAAAGCTTCTCTTCTAACTAAACTTATAAATACCAGTGTACTTAAATTCAAAATAATGGTTCATAAAAATAACATATATATATATATATATATATATATATATATATATATATATATATATATATATATATATATATACCGATGGGTAGTACAGTGGTTAGCATCACCCACCTAGTCAACGTGGTGAGTATAACTAAGTACTAGTGAATGGTAACATTCATTAAAGATTTCGTTCAGCAATGTACTGATACAGGTTGATGTGTTGTTGATAATGATGATGATGATGATAATATATGCATGTATGTATGTGTATGTGAATATATATATATATATATATATATATATATATATATATATATATCTTATTTATACTATAAACAGTTCATTATATGAACTGTTAAATTCAAAGTGGAATAACTCCATTTATTCATATATTGAGATATTTAAAGTTTTGCGTTTGAATGAATTAAAAAATATTGACAAAGCTTATTAAATTCGCGTTATGTTTTTAAAACTATAAACTTGTTAAATTTTATTATGTAAAAAGAATTAATAAAATTGTTATGGAAAATAACCGATTTTTTAGCTACAAATGTAGTTATTCCACTTCCATTTTTAACAAATTGAGAAATTTGTTTTTTTTAGCGGAATAGATCCATGTATTCATACATTGAGATAAAGGTTTGCGTTTGAATTAAACGAAAAATCGACTGAAATATTTTTAGTTATATTATAAAAAAATTTATAAATGAACAATAATTGTTTATTTATAAATTTTCCAAAAAAATAACATAATTTCAAAATGCAGTTTTTTAAACCTTTTGATTTCATCTTTTTGTATTAAATATATTTATTTTTAGTTATATTATAACTAAAATGCATTTTGAAATTATAATTTTTTTTTTGAAAATTTATAAATAAACAATTAATGTTTATTTATAAATGTTTATATAATATAATTAAAAATATTTCAAAGTCGATTTTTCGTTTAATTCAAACGCAAACCTTTATCTCAATGTATGAATAAATGGAGTTATTCCACTTTTAAATTTAACGTTTTTGCGATAAAATTACACAGAAAATTTCATTTGATTAATTTATGGACATATTGTACACTCTTGACTGTGTTATTATAAATATAAAAAGAGGTCAACTATGTCTACCTAAAACTGTCATTAACTCATTTTTTCCAAAAATGGAGTTATTCCACTTTCCGATTTAACGGCTCATATATTTCTTCAAGATTGCAGATATATAGGATCATCTAAATGCGACACCCTTGTATATTCGTGTTTCATTAAAAAAAAAATGTGTATAGAGTGGTGTGTAGGAAAACATGTGTATAGTTTTTTTTTTGTTTCTTTTTAATAAAACACAAATCTAGGCGTCACATTTGTATGATCCTAAATATTTAATTGAAAAATTTAAACAAAAATCGATTTTTATATTTCAAATAGTAACTAAGTAAATGAGGCTTGTGGCATTATCAAACCCTTAATTGGTTAAATTGTAACTTATGTTTTATTAAATCAGTTATCTCTGTTTCTATGTAAAGAAAGACTGCTTAAATCTGTATAATTACCAACTATTCAATTAAAAAAGTAATAATAAAATATCAAAATAACAATAAAAAATTACTAAAATAATAGATAAATCATACTTTTCGTATAAGTGCTATTAACTACAACAATGTGGATGCAAGTGGACAACAAAGAAATATGATTTAGTTAGTAGTTCAACACTAATGGTCTTATTAATGATTGAATATTCAATTATCGAAAATACCTAGCAACATTTAATAGAGTATAGATGATTAGACAAAATGTCAAATTAATTTTACTTTTCTTATTGCAAAAAATGAACTTCCATTGTTTAAACATCTAAATGCTACAAAGTAATGAAGGATTTTGACCTTTCAATTTAATATTGATTTATTCAAAACGTTAACAAAATGAAAACGTTTATATAACGTTTGAATTTGATTCTATTTTAGCATAAATGGGTGATTTTTTAATTCAAGAATGTATATTTTTCAAGCGAAATTAACAGTAATTGTTCCAGTAATTATATCAATTTATAAAAAATTATCCTATTAAGATGTTTCCGAAAAACATTGTGTAAAATAAGAAAACATTTTATTTAAAAGAATATAAATATACAACTTAAGTTAATGTTCAAAAGATCCATATTTAATTCAACCTTGTTATTATTAAAATTGCGAATATATTTTCACTATTAAAATCATTAACTGTACATAAAACTCTCACTATAAGTTTTATTATACTATTTAAATATGAAGATATTAAGGTCAAAGCTTATTAGCATTCAAAACAACTATTAAATTATATTCGAAAGCGGAGCATACTTCTCAATAGTGTAATGTACTATGTACGGGGTATAACCGTTATTTTGAAACTTGACCATGCTTATTTTTCTTACTATATAGTTATTATTTTTCATTTATTAACGAGATGCAACTGTCAATAGAAATTAGATATCCAATTCAGATCATATATCTATTAGTTTACACACGTTAATTACTATAAATTAATTTAAACCAAATGGTTATTTACCTGAAATGGCTATGCACACAATTTTTATCATTTATATACCTTTTATGATTTATTTATTTGTCTTCTCTTTTTCACCCCTCCCCACATAGCTCTCGCTCTCTCTCTCTCTCTCTCTCTCTCTCTCTATATATATATATATAGAGAGAGAGAGAGAGAGAGAGAGAGAGTCGTTCAATAGCCACATTTCAACATTGACATCCGATCGTGGTTATGTTTGAAATGACAGCGCTGCCATTTTGTGACGTTAATATTCTGTCATAGCTGCCATTTAATCATGGAAAACTACACGCTTCAACAACGCGTCAAAATTGTGAAAATTTATTATAAAAATTCGTGCTCTGTTCGCCAAACGTTCCATGAGCAAAATAATCTTCAGTGACGAAGCGCATTTTTAGCTGAATGGCTTTGTAAACAAGTAAAGTTTTCGAATCTGGAACGATGCCGATACACAACAATTCCAAGAGCTTCCTTTGCATCCAGAAAAAATGACTGTTGTGGATTTTGGTTGGGCGGTGTCATCGGGCCATATGTCTTCCGAAATGAAAAAGGCAAGGCTGTAACTGTTAACAAAAGGTATCTAGGGATAATAAGCGATTTTTTTTGACCCGAATTAAATGATATGGACATATACAACATGTGGTTCCAGCAAGACGGTGCTACGTGCCACACAGCGGGTGACACAATGGCATTGTTGAGGAAAAAGTTTCCAGGTCGCGTTATTTCGAGGAGAGGTGATGTCAACTGGCCACCAAAATCGTGCAACTTTACGCCTTTAGACTTTTTCTTTTCAATAAATCAGCAACAATTGACCACCTAGAGAACAACGTTATTCAAACCATTACTGAAATCCAATCCGATTTATGTGGAAGAGTCATCCAAAATTGTATTTCTCGGATCGACTCCTACAAACGAAACCATGGAGGCCATTTGAACGATGTTATTTTTAAAACATAATGGCATTGAATGCACTTTAATCCGCAATAAAAATTCGCGCCATACCTTACATACAACTCTTTTTATTCAGTTTTAAAAATCGAGCGCCTTTATTGAAAGACCCATTATATATAGGATCATCCAAATGTGACGCCTGGATTCGTGTTTTATTAAAAAGAAATATGTGTATAGAGTGGTGTATAGGGAAACATGTGTATAGTTTCTTTTGTGTTTTTTTTTAATAAAACACAAATCTAGGCGTCACATTTAGATGACCCTAAATATATATATATATATATATATATATATATATATATATATATATATATATATATATATATATATATATATATATATATATATATATATATATATATATATATATATATATAGAGAGAGAGAGAGAGAGAGAGAGAGAGAAGTAAATAAATATTATAAAGCATTAAATGGGAAATAAAATTTCTTTTTTGAATCATACGACAGATAATTAATATTTTTATTATTTTCTTGTTGCAATCGATCTAATCATCAATTAATTCTATGCAAAACCGGACTTTTTTTATAAATTTAAACAAGTTTTTTTTTATTTTCTATGATACTTTTGTTAATAATTTCGATAATGAAATAAAATTTAATGTTAAAAATAGTATATTAAATTCAAACGTTTATATATACACACTATTTACTGTAATTAATGAAAACTAAATGAATGCTTATTTTAATAGGTATAGTACTTGAAATACACATTAGTCTGTGCGAATATAGCACACGAAAATTATGTATATTGTATATACACATACACATTTGTTTTTATATAATGTCGAAACTAAACACTTATCTAATTAAAAATAAAACATGCCAGGTATACACAATTTCCCTGTAACTGCAGTGTAAATAATAACGATCCCCCATATAGATTTTCTATTATACTGCAGAGGAGCAGACTTTTTTTTAATATATCTGTGCATCGCACGTACAGAACGAGCTTTGTAATTCTTCATGAACAATATTGAAAGGGATAGAACAAAGCGAAGACAACATGAACACACTGCTGAAAGTTCATTGAACTCGGAAGAGTAAGAGACACATCGTATCGGACAATGACCCCAGAGTTTACGACCTCTCACTCGCAGGACAGTCGGAAATGTGTTTTTGCAACTGCGCTTGTTCAGAATATATACGACCTCATATTAATCTACTACTCTAATAAAACGTCCAACAAAGATTGTGTTCATATTTTTGAAGCACTTTTTACATATCACGTTTCAATAAAAACACGGTAATAGAAGACATTTATTTATTTAGGTATGAAAATTTATAGGAAAATTTTACTTAAATGTTTAATAGATATGCATATACATATCAACTAGTCGCTAATATTTAATTGGATATTTTTATAATTAATTTTAATAAATTCATTGTTTATCTATTTAAACATTCATTTAATACTTTCACATAATTAAACATTCTTCGACATCTTTTTAACAAATTTCATATACAAACTTACTATTAATAATAATATTACTGATTAAAAATTTCATTTCTATTAATGTTAACTTTTGTTACATTTATAAATAAGTTCTAATATGAACTTTATTTTTTTCTCATTTTTCACTTAAAAATATTTATTGAACAAAATGTATAGAGTCATCCAAATGTGACGCCTAGATTTGTATTTTTATTAAAAAGAAACAAAACAAACTATACACATATTTTCCTATACACCACTCTATACACATGTTTCTTTTTAATAAAACACAAATCTAGGCGTCACATTGAGATAACCCTAAATAAATTTATTTTGTTTATATTTGTTGTATTTTTTATTTTGATATATTATTTTATTTTTATTTTTTTCAAATAACACAAATTTGAACAAATCTCATATTGAAATTATTTACTGTACGGGCGAATATTCGCATTTCTATAAAAGTAGATTTTTGTAAAAATTCTTATACCTTAACTTAGTCTTCCATGGAATTCTTTGTGAATTATAGGCATCGTTTATTATTCATTCAACAGTATAAATAGTGAATCGACTGCATATTAATATAGTTAACCAAACCATAATGTGCACCGGTTACTTTATCAGTTGATTAATGACGCATTGTTTCAAGTGTTCATCACCTGTCGTTCTTCGAAACGTTCTTGCAAATCTCAAATTACAATAAATCATAATCATATTACTGAATTATTTAAATGAAATATAGTCTTGTCAAAAATACTACATCAGTTACTTTCATTTTAATTAATTTATTCACAAATTTGTATGTATCATATTTATCTTCAAAAATTATATTTTATTCTAGTAAAATTTTCTCTTTTCATTTCTTATCATTTAAAATCAATTGCATTTAACACATTATTTCACTAATTTATTTTTAAAGAATAAAATATTTGTAGCCGAAAAATAAATACAACAATTATTGAAATTTAAGAAAGAACTCCATATATTTCTTTTTGAAAAAATAATAAAAAGCATAATAAACTAATGTAAATTATTTGTTTAAAAGAGGAAACAAAAAAAATCATATTTATTGAAATAAAAAAATACAGATATCATTTCTGTTCACAAACAAACATAAATGCATAATTATATTATATTAACAATTATTAAAAATGAATCGTTAAAAAGTTATATATTTTTTCTTTTAATTAAAACGTAAACATGCATAAAATAACTTTATATACTTTTATTTGATTGTACGAGGATCGTTTGATAAGTATGGTAAATTTAATTATTGTTTAATTCAATTTATTTTTTTTTTACTTTTTTACCAAATTTATCGAACGACCATCGTATATTTTAACAAAGAATCATTATTTAATCAATTTTGTGATAAAATATTTTGTTGAATGATACCTTAAAGTAATTGAAAATAGAAAATTACAATATTTATGTAATTTTTAATCAATCTTATTTTTTACCAGAAATTTTTCTTATATTAGACTATTAAGTATACAATTTGTATTAAATAGTTTAAGTCTAAGATTAAATTACTTTTTTACAAAAAGATAATAAGCATATTTTATATAATAAAAATGATAATATAGCCCTTAAAATGTGTATATGTAAAAGTGAACAATAATTGATTTTTGATCACTTTAATGAAATCTTATGATATTTTGTGAGTAATTATTTCATTAAAAAAAATTTTTACATATTTTATTTATTGTTTAAAATTTCAAATAATTTATGTACTAAAACAGAAGTTAAATATCAAAAAGGAATCATATGTACATATTTCTTTCACTTGACATTTTTTTTTTAGAAAAAATTCAATCTCCAAAATTGTGTATTATTCAATTAAAAACAATTTCAAAACTTCATACTCAGAAAATTCACATTTCTATTGATATAATACGGTTTCCGTAATCATGTCACAATCAATATATTTCAATATATACATTATCACATATTTGTAGTTTGGTATTTGAAATAAATTGGCTATTTACACAAATGATTCACATCAAGGTATAAATTAATTAATCACAATGCCCAAACAATTGTGATAAATTGGAATTATTCATATTTTTAATAAATATTTCAATGCAAGTAGTTACACTCTTTATTTATGTCATTCATATATAGGTATTTTACACAAACAAATACACAACACACACGCATATATATATATATATATATATATATATATATATATATATATATATATATATGAGTGTGTGTGTTTGTGTGTCAATTGGAAATATGCACGTGGATAAAATATCACAAACTTCAATAATGACTCTTTATTTATTTAAATATAAGATAATTAATATTTCTTTAGATAGTAATAACCAATACTAATTGACATTTTTTTACGTTATCAATATTTTGCATCATTTCCTTTTATACCTAAATTTAAAAAAAATATTTACGGAGAATTGTTACGAAATGTAATTGTAAGTTTCATTAAATTCCATGAATATTTTATACTAATAATAAATGTTTATTAAAATATAAATTCATATTTTATTTTATTAGTCCATTATTTTTATTAATTTCGATAATTCTTTTTGATTAATAAAAAAGTTAAAAGAGAAAGTATTTTTAAAAAAGAAACATCATTATACTTTTACGACTAGAATGATATGAAGTATAAGTTTTTAAAATAGTTATTTGGTCTATTTTCTTTTTAATTTTTTCTAACGAAATTATTAAAATATATACACAATTTAAGAAAAAAATATTTGAATACATAAAAAAGGTATAAAATAACCTTGAAAGCATATCAGATACTATTTTAGGAATTTTTATTTTAAAAAATGTACAATTAATAAGCATATTTCTTATTCAACAAACAATATTTTTTATAAACTCGTTTATTTTTAGCTTTTAGCATATTTGCATAAAATTCTATTTAATGAAATAATATATTATTACAAGTTATTTTAAACATGCGATTATAAATATGTCTAATATAAAGTTGAATGTACAAAAAAATTTTTTAAACAATCAAAGATGAAAGTAAAACATTATATATATATATATATATATATATATATATATATATAAATGAAATTCTATGTACTCTAATGGTAGTGTTATTCTGAATGAAACATATTCTTCAAATAATTACAAAGCTCTAACAACGTATCGCATTCAATCATATAATTATATATAAAAAATATATTATCGGCAATGGTCAAAAATTGGATTGAAATACTCGAAGAACATGTAGATGATTAAAGTAGAAAATGTAATGTATGATGAAGTATCAATAAGAAATACAAACAATATGGGAAAAACCAAAAGCATATACAATATATATATATATATATATATATATATATATATATATATATATATATATATATTAAATGAAATTACAAGAATTTGTCTGTACATGTATAACTATAGAAAAATAAATAACAATGGTATTTTGGACTTTTTGGAAAAATGTTATTAATTTTTAAGAAATATAATAATAAATATAATGCGTACTCAAAATAACAGAAGCATAATTTAAACAATAAAATGTACGTATTTAAGTAATCACAAAAACAAAGTAAAACCTGGAATACAAATATATTAAATAAAAAAGTCTTTAAAAAATATATTTTGCAACTAAAATTTTAATTTTTCCATTAATATAAAATTGAATTATTCAATTAATACAGATAATTGATCTAAAATGTGTGATTAAATTCTAAAAAAAAGTTTAAGTAACCTATTTAACATCTTAGTTCATTTCTACTTTTTCATTTTTCTTATTATTTTTTAGGCTATACATGTATTACAAATTTTGAAAATGTATGTAAAAAATGTAAATTATTTTTTCAAATTGCAGAATATTAATTATTGAACACTACTATTAATACACTATACTATAATTTTTTAATATTTGTTCCATCTGTTGACATTCTAATTTAGTTTAATATGTATATACATCATATGTATCTAGGTGTGTTTTTTATGTGCATATACATAATATATATATATATATATATATATATATATATATATATATATATATATATATATGTGTACATATTTAGAGTATAATATTGTGTGTGTGTGTGTATGTGTTACATATAATTTAACAATGAAATTATTTCATATAATATTTACATATTTCGTATTTTTTAAACGGAAGTTTAAAAGTATTTAAATATTTAACTTGAAAGTTAAAAAAATTCTTAAATTTACTGTATTAAGAGTATAATATTTATGTATATATGTGTGTGTACATATAATATACATATATATATATATAGAGAGAGAGAGAGAGAGAGAGAAGGAGGAAAAGAAGGAAATAATTATTTATCTTAACCATAAAAATATGACACATACAAAAAACGTTCCTATAATAATTTTTGGAGCATATAGAAATATATATATATATATATATATATATATATATATATATATATATATATATATATGTATATGATCAACACACACACATATATATATATATATATATATATATATATATATATAGTGATATGTGTTTGTGTGTGTGTGTTTTCTGTTTTATTTATATTTCTTTTACAGTTTTTATTTATATTCATTTAGTATTTTAAAAAACTTCACTTAAAAAATTAATGGTTTATGTGGCTAATGTGTATCATTAATTTTTTAAATGGATTTTTACAGAGTTTTAAACACAATAATAAAGGATATTAACATTATTTAATTTTTACTTGTATCTCATTTGGATAAAAACTCTTCATTATTATATTTTCACCTTTTTTCAATTAAATTTGTTTCAGAACCTTTTTAATTTCATAAAATTTATTTTTAACGCGATTAACTTATTTTGATTAAAAGAAATCATAATGAAAATAAATGATTTATATATATATATATATATATATATATATATATATATATATATATATATATATATATATATATATATATATATATATATATAAATATATATATATATATATATATATATATATATATATATATATAATAACTTTAATATATAAATATATATATATTGCATTGGACAAACAATTCTAAGATGTATTAAAGATCAAAGTAATAAAAAGAAACTTACATACAATAAAAAGTAGTGAAGAAAAATTTAAATTGGTTTTCAGTGTAATGTTTATAATTTCAAATCTTATTATTTATTATAAAACTTTTAATTATATATATATATATATATATATATATATATATATATATATATATATATATATATATATATAATTAAGAGTAATATAACATAGAGACAACGAAATATTGCATATATAATATCATAGTACAGAGGTTTAAAAGGGGCACATATGATTAAAAAAAATATTAAAAAAATGTTAACTAAAAAAAAGGGTAAAAACAATCAAAAAGGAGTCAATAAACATCTATGTTAAAAATTTGGGAAATTCTTTGCCAAATATATGTATATTTGAAAATAAATAAGGAAGGTATTCGAATTGGAATATATATATATATATATATATATATATATATATATATATATATATATATACATACATATATATATATATATATATATATATATATATATATATATATATATATATATATATATATATATACATATATACATATATATATATATATATATACATACATACACACACACACACACACACACATATATATATATATGTGGGTGGGTGTGGGTGTGTATAATCATTTTCGTTATCATCATATCAGCTTACTGCTAGGCGAAAACCTCGATGATTGTTGTTACCATTCACTTATATTTTATCATATTTACCACCCTGAACAGGCGAGTTGGTGAAGATTTTTTTATTCGAAATTTATTTCCGTAAGTAGATTGTTTTCACTAAGGCATATATATATATATATATATATATATATATATATATATATATATATATACATATATATATATATATACACACACACACACACACACATATATATATATATATATATATATATACACACACACATATATATATATCCGAGGCGGCTTTCAATTATAGGTCAAAAAGACTAGACTCCATCTATAATTTTATTAAATCAACCAAATAATTTATTTGTGAGAAATGTACAATATTATGACTATTTTATTTTTGTAACAACTGTTAAAATTAAAATCATTTGTATTGAGAGAATATATTTATTGTCATGAGCCTACTGCACTTCGGGTCATTCTTATTAAGCCCGTGGCCATATACAAACGCACAACAAAAAAAATATGAACGCACGCTGTTATCTCACCAGCGAAACTACTGTTATTCACATCTTACAAATGAAGTATTGAGGTTAGTTTTGCTGGGGATTAAATGAATTAGATCAATGTATCCCTAACCCTGTATATAAGCGTATCACTACAAGTTTTTGGATATTTATGGGCTACGTGTTTTACAAATTGATAATTGTCACTTTTATTTCTTACACTTTTGTTTCTTTGATTGAAAATAATATCAACGATTTGTTTCGTTCCAAAAATTTTTTTTTTATTTTTTGTAAAAAAAAAGTTAATTTAATCTCACACTTGCTTTTTCAAAAGCTTCTGTTATACATACATACATCCATATATATATATATATATATATATATATATATATATATATATATATATATATATATATATATATATATATATATATATATATGTATGTATAATACATATTAGTGTTTTTTTAAAAATAGCTTCATTATTTAATAATAAAAAATAATAGTTTAAAAACATGTACTACATTACATCTTTTTCTAATGCATTCAATTTAACATACGTAACAGAATATATTAAATGAGGCCTTGTAGATTATGTCTAGTCCATTGACCTTAATTTTATTCATCATTTTGCAATTTGTTCACAAGTGCAATAGTAATACAATATAGGTGATAAGCCATGTATGTTTGTGTGTATGTATATATATATATATATATATATATATATATATATATATATATATATATATATATATATATATATATATATTTTGCAACTACCATGAAGTTTCTCTATTTCTACCCACCTCTTTATTATATTCCTAGAAGTGTAATTTCGTCGTCAATATTCGTAGAATATTCTTCTTCAGTTTTCTTATTTATTTATTTTATTTTTAGAATTTTTTATTCTAAAATATTTCTTAAAAATATATAACCAAAATATTTATTTAATCAGGAATATAATTATCTTAATTACACTTCCAATTAAATTTGTATTTTTATATTAATGATTATCTTTTTCCTGTACACTGTTGAAAACATTTTAGTTAGACATCTCTAACAAGCTGATTTGCATTAAATTTCTTAATGTCCATATATTCGTTGCACATTAATCACTTATCGTTTTCCTCAAGTTCATACTTCTCTTCTGTAAAACAAAATACTCCTTCCTAAGGTTCTGACAAAATTATTTATTCCTAATATCAATGTATTTTCTAATTATCAGTTGTTGGCTACTGGAGAAAATTTGATGAAAAAAGATTTAGAATATTTAGTTCACGCTATTCTTAGTTCTACTTTAATTCTACGTATACTGGTTTGTATTATATACTTTTTTAACTAATTAAAGTAGTTGACCGGTTCGATTCTTGATTTGTCCACCCTTATTTCCATTTTTACACCGAATGATTGTGGATGTATGCATGTACGTTTATCATTGTATATCCACTCTAATAGAATTTATTATGCAGTGTATCAAATTTATATTCTATAAAAGGTTTTTTTTCAAATTCAGAAGACATTTGAATTTTTTAACAATTGGTTAAAAATATGTAATAAATAATATTTTATTACAGATGCATTGAAATTAAACACATTTATTTTAAATAAATATATTAACAAATTAAATCCATAAATAATGTTTTAATTTACAATGTCAAATAAAATGTGTATCTATAAAAATATTTAACATATGTGAATACAATATGGATTGAAAATAAGAATATATGAAAATTTTATTAACAAAAATACATTTACTGTTAAAGTAATTTTCATGAATAATAGAATATTTGATTTTAATTATTTAACATTTGCACGTTTTCACTTTTACAAAAATATATACACTTTGGTTATATATATATATATATATATATATATATATATATATATATATATATACTTATATCGCTTTTTTATAAATTAAAATTATCTTCGTATTCAAAAAAGAACGGCGCTCCGCCTCCGGCATGATATGAAAATTCTTTTCCGAAGTTTTCAGAAAATTACTGAAGTACAAATTTTATGAAATAAATTAATAGTGCTCCGTGCATTGCTATACAAAAACAAGTTTGGAGGTCGATGATGAATCAAATGAATTAAATTTTTTTTTTAAAATAATATATATATATATAAATCAACTACAATTTGAATAGATTAACAATACAAGTAAAACGAACCAATTGGGATGATAAACAATAGAAGACAAAAACAGATATAGGACATTCATCCTTAGGTACGTTTGAAATAACTGAAGTACCAAATTTCTAACGAAAACTATCTATGAAATCATAAAATTGACTTTCATATATATAATGTAATTGACTTAATTAAATATATTAAATAAAATGTAGTTCATTTTACATGTATAATTAAATGTTAGTCATCTATTTTACATGCAATATTTTTTTAAGATTAAAAATAAAAATAGACAAGCGGAATACTAAAGCAACTTCCACGAAAATAATTTCATTATCTAAACAAATAAATGATTTTGGTAACGAATGTACACACCCTTCTAATAGTTGTATGTATGCATATGTATTATAAAAATTATACAGATAAAAGAAAAGATAAAAGTGTTCGGTCATTATGCTTTGAAATAATTAAAAAAGTAAAATGAAAAATTATGAATATACCATTATACGATGAATTTATCGTCAGTATATGTAAGTGTGTATATGCATGTGTGTGTGTGTGTGTAAATATATATATATATATATATATATATATATATATATACATACACATACATACATACATATATACACATATAAAATAGTACAATTTCTCCTATAAAATAAATAATTAGTTAATTTTTAATACTATATTTCTTCTTTGATATTTCTGTATGTATTTGATATTTCTGTTTTTTTTATAGAAAAATAAATATATAATTGCATGTATTTATGTGTGTGTGTGTATATATATATATATATATATATATATATATATATATATATATATATATATATTCATATGTGTATTTGCATCCACATGCATATTACATGAAATAAAACCGAGTGTGAAAACTTGTTATCCAATCGTAAACGAAAGGGTTGTCCACCCCTGTTCAAATAAGAGACATCAACCTACTACTACTCTATGCCACCACCACCTACTTCCTTACATCCCGCACACCGCAAGCCCCTATCTAATTCCCTATGCGAAAACGCGACCAAACGAACGAGTCAGTAGTGCACCAAGCATGATCGTGTTAGTGCCACGTGCGGCATTGTGGGCAGTGTTCTTCGGTTAATGACATGTGTGTGTTTCGTACTTTTGTGTTATGTGAAATAAGTGATGCAATTTTATGTTGTTTTTAATTGTTATTATTATTTGTATTATAAGCCTTAGTACAGAATAGTGCAGAAGTCATCTATGCCAAAAATCAGTATTTAAATAAAGGTAACAAAACATTCGACCAATGTTCATTTGCTTGCCTATTGTTCTAAAATGTAATGATCTACAACAATTAAAATATTTTTAACTATGTAATTTACAATTTAAATTTATTGTTTTTAACGTATTCTGATACATTATATTATTTAAAATAAATTGTTAATATTTAATTTTATATATAAATAATAACAAAATAAAATATAAATCATTAAGTTATTATAGAATTATAAATACGTTTATATTATATTTTTTTATATGCACATTTTTTTGTAAATTCTTTATAGATTACGATTAAAACCTTTTTTTTAAATAAAATATTTTTTTTATAAAATATAGATTCATTAACTTTCAGAAAACCTTCAATAGTTTGTAAGTTTATATATATAATCAAAATTTTTAATTTCATTGCTCGACTATGTCAATATTATATTGTTTATTTATTGTTAAATATTTTATGTATTTAAGTACGTCCAACTTTTGCATTTTACAAAATCGAATATAACTCGAATATAATCGATTGTCAGCAATAATTATTTCTGTGCATCAATATATGATTATACATACACATACACGTGAGTGTATATATGTGTGTGTGAGTGTGTGTATATATATATATATATATATATATATATATATATGTGTATATATATATATATATATATATATATATATATATATATATATATATATATATATATATATATATATGGGTATGTGTGTGTGTGTTTATGTATATGTGTAGTATTTACACTGAGAAAGGTAAAACGAGGCCAAAGCAAATTTCAAATATATGTATATCTGCATCATATTTCAAGAATTCTGTAAATATATATATATACATACATACATATATATATATATATATATATATATATATATATATATATATATATATATATATATATATATAGATAAAATCAACGACAAAAAATGGATTTCCATATACTAGAAAACCGTATAATTAAACATATTTACATTACCAATCACAATATCTTACAATTTAACATTTATTTAAGATAACATTAAATAGAATTTAGCGTTGTCCCAATTGCAAATAAACTGATTAAAAACTAAAAATGATTACAGCAAAAACACTTTTCAAGTTTTATTTTTATTCTAAATTTAGGTCAAGAACTAATATTCACTTTACGTTTCTTAAATTGTTCAATGTCATTAAAAAAGTCAATTTGGAAAGTAAGTTACATTTAGAATTTTTGTAATCTTGAACTCCACATAAAATACTATATTATAATTGCATGTATATTTTTGTTACATATATATATATATATATATATATATATATATATATATATATATATATATATATATATATATATTTCAAACAAAAATAATTTATTATAAATTGTTTTAAACAAAAATTTTATATACAAAAATATTAAATGAAATTAATATTTGAAACAAAATAATTAGTTTACTATCAAAAAATAGGAAATAAAATAAATAGTACTACCACTTCTATTAAACAGAATTGACTTCGAAATAAAATGTCAGTAATAAATGAATAAGTACATTTTCATTAATTGAATTTTTGGACTTTTTTACTTGTATTTTTGGACTTGTATTTTAATTATTTTTTTGGCTACATACATCAGTTTTATTGAAGTTCATTTGTGTGTATTTATATATACATACATACATACATACATACATATATATATATATATATATATATATATATATATATATATATATATATATATATATATATATATATATATATATATATATATATATATATATTTATATATATATATATCCGTGTATGTGTGTGTATATGTATATTTTTATTAGTAAAGAAGATTTTTTTCTGGTATAGAACATTCTTTAAATTCCTCCATATAACACATATAAACTCATTTAAAACACTGTAAGATAAATATCTTTATCACGCTTGAATTGTGGTTAACTACTGCTACAATAGCAGCAGTCTGATTGACAACTTATTTCACAACTTGGAATATTCATATTGCATTGTTTGCTGTATTTAATTAATAACGATTACAATGTTATTACAAGTTTTCACTTTAATAAATTTTTACATAGTAGTGTAAAAGGGCTAACAAGGAATATTTTAAAAATTACTCACTATTGACCTATTGCAAGCTTATGTGTTTGTGCATACGCATATTTTCTCTCTCTCATCTCTCTCTTTCTCTCTCTCTCTCTCTCTCTCTCTCTATATATATATATATATATATATATATATACACATGCAAATATATTATAAAATCCAAAACAGACGAAAATAACCGGTAAAATAAAACAAACAAAATCGATAAAATGGGCATGAACAAGATACAAGCAAGAAAAGAAGATAAGTTGAACGAAAATAATTATAGAATGGCGTCAAAGAGACCCCATTAACGATAGAGGGATGAAATTATGACCTTTATTAAAGGTGAGAGTTAGATGAAATCAACCGTGGAAGAATTTTGAGAAAACGTTTAAAAAGATTTAATGATATTTAATAAGGCTTTCGCCCAACAGTTGCCTGATAAATACTTTTATGAAATATTCTAGGATTATCCAAAAAATAACTATATGACAAATGTTTTATAAAAAAAAAAATTAATGAAATATAATCACTTGGAAGAATAAAATATATGATATTTTTTCCTTAATACAGCTGTATAGTATATATGTATGTATCCATTCTTATAAAGTAAAGTATTAAAAATATTCATATTAAAAACATTTAAAAAAAAATTGCTATTAAAAGAATATAATTTATTTAAAAAAGTAAAAACATTGGCAAAACTTTCTTATTGCATATATAATTTATATATATATATATATATATATATATATATATATATATATATATATATATATATATATATATATATATCATATCTGAGTTTTAACTCATGTTTAATAGTTCTTTATATTTAATTATAAATTGAAAACCAGTTTCCTGCAAATATAAATTGTTATATTATTATTTCATAAAAATTTCCTGTCATATGTTGCATTTTTTTAAAAAAAAACATCTGATACACGAAAAAATTAAAATACCAAACGTTAGTCATTTCTGTATAAATATCATATGTGTGTGTGTATGTGTGTGTATATATATATATATATATATATATATATATATATATATATGTATACACACACACACATACATACATACACACTCACATATTGTCAAAGACTTAGACAAAATGTGCGATATTACCAAAGCTATTTACATAGAATTTAAAGTTTTTAAAGCACTAAATTAGGAAATGAAGGCATGAAAGTAAATGGCAAAATGTTTAATCGTGTAAGATTTACTAACGTCATTATTATTTTTTCAACAAACTTAAATTATTTTTTTTTTTTAAAAAAAACGAAGTATTATCGTAATGCCTTACGATGAACCATGCCAAAACAAAAATAATTTACACTAAATTTGTATATCAAAAGTCATTTTTATGTCAATTTGAAAGAAATTCTTATATTATGAAATCGAATATCCCTCAATGTTTAAAGAAGAATTTTTTTTGAATAATATATTTTGTTTGAAAGGTCTTTTAAATACCTGATTAATTCAACTGATCCAGATAACAAAAAGAAGCATAGAAAAATGTATATTAGAAATAACATGTAAATATAGAAAGACAAACGAGTGGTTTAGAAAGAAAAGAAGTTACGAAAGTTATAGCAAAAGTGAAGAGTTTGAAATGGCAATGGGCCAGACAAATAAAAAAAAGACCACAGAATATTAGAGGACCCAGAAAGAAACCCATGGGTAAATGGAACAGACAAGAAAATTCTTTAAAATAGACTGAAAGAGAAAGGTATTGAAATGGTTGAAGTGGAAAGTTTTAGAAGAGGCTTTCATCCTGTAGTAGATAGAAAGAGATTGATTGACGATTTTATATATATAAAATTATTTTTATTATAAAGTAATTCATAAAAAGACTTAATTTTAGACTAAACTACCTACCGTCTGAATATTCAATATTTGTAACTTTCAATTTTATAAGAATAGTCTTTAAAATATATGAAATAAATAGTAAAATATTTGTTATATATATTATATGTTTGTACATTATAATAATATTTAAGAGTTATTTTAAATATAAATTAATAAAAAGTTAATTTGTATACATTATTCAATTTGTAAATGTCATTTGTACAAATTATTCAATTTTTACACCTTGTTCATAACCTGAAAAAGATACATAAATGTGTTAATATGAATTTTTCATGAAACATATGTTTCAAATATAATATTTTGTTGATTAGTGAACAAAACAAAGGGACAAAAATAGCATTAATAATATGTATTGATATTTATTTAAAAATACCTTATTTTTTATGTCAGAGATCATAACTCATTACATTTGTTTTTTCCTTTTTTTATTATTATTATAATTTATATATATATATATATATATATATATATATATATATATATATATATATACATATATATAAAATTCGAACCTTATAGGAAGTTACAATTTTTAAATGTTTTATTTTAGAAACATTTTCTCAGTCGCATGCTAAATAAATTTAGTTCGAAAGTATTAATATTCAAATTAATGTATAAATAAAACAGCTGTATGTTCAGTCGCATTTACTTTATTTATATACACATTTCTCTAAATAATATGATTTTTATGTTGATTTAATGTATTTATATGTGTATGTGTACTCAGATGCATTTGTATTTTTACGTGTTTATTTATTTAAGCATGTCATTATATATATATATATATATATATATATATATATATATATATATATATATATATATGTGTATATATATAATATATACATACATACGTACATACGTACGTACGTACATACGTACATACGTACATACATACATACGTACATACATACATACGTACATACGTACGTACGTACGTACATACACACACACACACACATATATATACACACACACACATATACATATACATACACACATACATACACACATACATGCGTGTGTATATGTGTGTACATATATCACTAATGATAACAAAAACAAAAAAATATTTTCCATTAAATTTCAAATTTTACCCTAATTATGTACATTTTAATTAAATTATTATTTTTTTTGAAGTTTGTTAACAATGCTTTTATTTATTATTCGCTTATTTTATTTAATTTTTAAAATCACTATTTTTATAAATTATATGATGTCAGTATTTATTTCTTAAATATTCAAGAAATAATTTATTTTGTATTTAAACTATATTGATAATAAAATTTTATGGTATATAACACGGAGAAAATATTCATAAATTAATATTTACAATATTTTACTGATATCGATGAATTCCAATTTAATAATCAATTTATAACAAATATTTTATATTATCTACAATTTAAATAGCCGTTTCATAATTTATATCAATGTTACGATACAATTTTAATAAATTTAATTAAAATATCCATTCAAGTCGACAATTAATAAAATATAAAAGTTAAGTAGTTCGAAAATCCCTTGAATCGTACAATTTATGCCAGTTTTTTACACTCTACTCACGTTTATAATTTATTCACTATAAATTAGAAAAATAAGAAATATTAAATAACCTCAAAACATATGTCAAAATAAAACAAATGGCTTGTAGTATTCGTCAGTGTAATAAGAAAAAATTTCACAATATATTATCCCTTTTTAGATATAAATGTTAACGTATTATTCTTGTAGTGAAATTTGTTTAGTTTTTGTAAGAATATTTTTTTTGTTATAATTGTTTTGTAATTCGAGTAAACACCATTAAAGATTAGAGAGCTCGTATTTTCGTATTCTTAAAAAGAACAATCAATTCATGAAATAAGTAACATAGTAGTTATTTACACCGAACATAATATCATAGAATATTTTGTAATTAGAAAATTTTAGCAAACCGATAAAAAAGGAATATATCAAAATTTAGTCATTTTAATGAACGTTAGATTACCAAAAAAGCTCAGAAAAGTACAGATTTAAACTCACCATAATGCCCGTTTTTAATCGTTCAAAAACTATTTGTATTTTTCTACAATTATATATTAATAATTTTTACATTTTTCATATAAATTTTGTTCACAGAAAATATAAATATAAAAAATAAAGTGTTTTTACTACGAAATAGGTATACATGTATATACGTTTAAGTATAACGTAGGTACTTACACTTTTTTTTTAAAAAAAAAAGTAATCAATAACCAAATATACGAAAAATCTTTGATAAAATTGATTATTTAGCAAGCAATTAACAATTTGTATACTTTTACTAAAGTCAACTATAATTCAAATCAAAAAGTTTATCTTCTCCTCAAAGTACTAACACCCAACATAATTAAATTACAATAACCAAAAAACAAAACAAAAAAACAAAATTTACAATAACCACTTCATCTTAAATAACTAGTTACCTTTATACCATAATATTTTATTTTATTGTTTACTACATGCAAGAGTATAAATTTTATTGTGTCTCAATTTTTATTCTAGTTTGTATATGGATAATATAAAATCAAAAGTTTTACTCATAAGCGACAAAGAACATTTATTATCATACTTAATAAGGTCAGGCAAATAGACATGTGTAAATATATGTACGTGTAAATTTAATGTACGCATGTTTAATTGTGTTTGTATATAGATGTTTGTATGTATGTATATATATATATATATATATATATATATATATATATATATATATATATATTTATATATATATAACTAATTAACAAAAGGAAGGATATGTTGTAATATTACTAATCATCACATACACCATATATTGAATAACATTAAAATATTAGAAGTTATTACGAATAGTTATCTTTTTTAAATACAATTTTTAATGTTTGTTAAAATTTATTTGAAAATATAATTTCCTAAATTAAAAATGATATTTTATAATTATTCATATGGTTTATTCATTTTATTCAAATGACTCTTATTTAAATTATAAAAAAGTTAACCTATTGTTGTAAATATAGTGGATGAAAAACAAATTCCCACCTCGACTTAAACACTTAAATACTACATACAGTCTAGTAATTATAAAAATAGAGCTTTTTGCTGAGCAAAATTTGACATATTGTACGTTTGATTTTCTGATTCATATTATTGAATAACTTATAATAGCAGTCAAAGACATTGTTTTAGGAGATTGTAATAAATCATTTAATGTATCAGTAATTACTCTAGATTTTCGAATAAATGTCTGCTTTTACAATTGAGAATAGAGGTTTTCTTGATCAGTATAGACATTTTACTCAACATATTTTTATAAACTATTCATTTTTATCTCCCGTTATTGAATGTGCCAGAAACAGCTCTGTTTTGGTGAACGAGATCTGAAGAACACGTTGAAATGTAATCTTTTAAAAGTTTTTCCCATATTTCATATAGAATCAATATACCAAATTCTGACATGAACCATTTTGACAATTTTCAAATAACAAATTCTTTTAAAATTATTTTAATAACAAGAATTTTTATGAAATCAAATATGTGGAAAACAAAAAATATTTCACAAAAAAATGTTAATGCTTTCATAGAATGAATTAAGATCAATGACATTACTGGTTATATTACAGAATTTTTGTACTTATGAAATATTTTTAAGCAATTACACACACACGCACACACATAATTTTTATGTTCATTAAAAAAATAAATTAGTGTAATATATATTGAAAATATATACTATTTTTAAATATAATTTTTATCACCTAAAAATATAAGTACACTTATTAAGTAATTTAAATTATGTCATCAAATATAAGATAAAAGATAAAGATTATTTTGTTAAAAAACGTGTGTTTATTCTTACTTAATAGGTAGTAATTATTAATAGTCGTACTGTGTTGCGTATGTATGTGTGTATATACGAGTATACTTATCACATACATACATATCACACACACACACACACACACACACACACATATATATATATATATATATATATATATATATATATATATATATATTGTGTATGTGTGTGTGTAAGCGATTTTAAATTGAATTTACATAATTTTAGTATTTTAGACAATGTAACTATAGTTATTGTTATGAAGAAAAATGTCACATTTTCAGAATTACATTCTATCATTGTTGACAATATCTATATTATTTTAAAATTTGATAATGTCAACTTTAGTATCTAATATGAATTTCGATACTACAATAAAATACTTGGTGAAAAATCTATTTAAAATCTTTATCCTTATTTAAATCAAATCAAGCATTATGTGCAATTTTTTTAAAAAAATGTACAATGGAAATACAAAATTAACTTTTAGAACAATAAAATTAAAATAATAGGCATAACTTTTACGAATTTTAACAGGTTTTTATTGTTAACGTAAACCTATATTAATTTGGATTTATTTTGATAATTAATTAGATCATTTAAATTAAATACAATAAGAAAAATGTAAATGTATTTATACAAATTTATTAATTTTAAAACGTTTAATGATTGTTCTTGACAATGTAGAGTGATTATGGTATTGTTAATGTTAATATTTATTCAATAGAACGTTTTCTTTATTTTCACTTTTACCCTTAAATCGAACAAACGTTTTATTATGTCGACAAAGTAGGAAACGGCATTTATTAGGTATGTTCATGCAATGAATATATATTTATAACTTTGCATAGAGAACGTACTGAAGCGGTCATTGCACCAACTCGACAATATCAAGATTCATGACTCACGTGTTTATAAAATTATTTGTTGTTTAATTCAAATAGAATCACTTAACGTATGCATGAAATACATATACACATGTATATCTATGCGTGTGTGTATGTAGATATAGACAATCCGAATGAAATCCAAATTTAGACAGATTTACTTGCTTACTGTCATTTCTATTCTTCGGTCTCATTTGAGCCATCTATATAAATGAACTCGTGCACTTACAAAATAATCATTTATTTAAAATAAAAAAACTGTTATTTCAATTTAAAGTAAAAATAAATTTATTTTTAGTAGACTATGATAATATCAATTAAAATAAACCATATGTATTTACTTTTTTAAAAAAAAAGATTATATATCCTTAAAATTTACCTTAAAATAAAAAATACAGCTTATCCCCGTTAATATAATAAAAGAAATATGAAGTTATAATTGTATGTTATTTTTAAATGTACATATTAATGCTGTCATTGTGTTGAAATTTGTTCATATTATATTAAAAGTATTTTTTTTAAAAAAAAGGATTACTTCGTAGGCAAATAACATTAAAGAGAGCATCTAATTTAGCATTTTCGAAAAGGAAAATCAATTCTTGAAAAGGACGTCACAGTAAATAAGCTACTTTACTATATATTGTATCATAAAATGTTTTAAAATTTAAAAAATCTTTTAAACAATAGCCAAATAGAAGATACTTCGCAATTGTGATGAATGTTCGATCATAACAAAATTAAGAACATAAAATTAAATTCTCGAATACTATCTAAGTAAATAAATATTTGAAAAAACAAGCTTATTATAAAACAATTTTTTCTACAGATACATGAATTTAATGACATAGTGACCCATTTATTTGTAAACAGAACAAAACTGAAAATACAGAATTCACAAAACTATGAAAATAAAAATATTTCGTTATAAAATAAGATTTTGTTCATTAATGGGAGTTAATATAACTTCTTAAGGTTTTATCAATAAATAGAATACGATTGCAAAACAAAAATATCTTTGTTTTTGCGGCACTACATAAATAATTCTGCTTTTTTAGTTTTGTTGTATTCACTAATAAACTGTTTTCTCCGGACTAGTATACCCTTAAATTTATATGTCCATACAAAAATTCTCATTGCTTTATGGCGAGGGTCTTTTTTCAAACATTTCTTTACTAGCTAATACTGTAACACTTAATTTTCTGTCCTTTCATAATTCTTAACTTTTTTGATAATCTAATGTTCATTACAATTACTAAATATCGTGCGGATACTCTTATTTGGCGTATTTCTTAAGATTTATAATAATAATATAATATAATATTTATAATAATAATAATTATATAATAATAATAACATAACAGCGAACACCTACATCAATACATTGTCATAAAAAAGAGACCACTCGCCTCTGTATATTATTAAATCGAGCCTAACACTTATTACTTTATGCAGGGCAGGCTTCATTACTTCTGAATAAAAATTCTCAATATCAATATCTACATAACATGAATGTAATCATTTTCCTCATTACTTGAAATTACGACCTGTGTACTCTTACTTTTTTAACAAGTCACATTTTTAAAAATATGTTGTGTTTAAATTACAATTGTTTAAATACAAATTAATCAATTACCTTCTCTACAACATTTTATAAAAGTATTTAATTACCATTTATTGTCAAGAATATTCGCTGATTTGCATTGGGGTCACCTATCTTTTTCTAATAGCCACGTTTTATAATGCTGCACTTTAGCAGTGACGACATTTATCACAATATACATCAATAAAATTAATAAAAAAAATAATTATTGAACATATAAAATTGAAATATTTAATTCATTTGTTTTAAAGTGAATTTGACCACATAAGTAATAATAATAACATTTTATCAAGCCTTTATTCAATATTCCAGCAGAAAAAAATTCTTTCTAAACAAAATTAAATAGCTACTCTGCTCCATATCGTTACCGCAACACAAGCAAAATGTTTACAAAATATATAGTTATTAATTATTCGTGAATATACAATATAAAATTATATGTACAGATTCAAACCAATCATTTTCATTTTCATACGAAAATCAGTCTCGATTGTTTAAAATAAGAAATTTCCACATATTTAACATCTGAAATTGTTAATAGGAAAAATAATATTCACTCATCACATTCCGTTATTTATAAATAATATAAATTTTTGAATATTTTCCATTATAAAATCCTAATAAAAAAGCAGGTTTAGATGTTTACACGAAAAATTAAAATATAACTGTATTTAATAAAATTTTGAGAGAGCAATATTTACGTAAAAATTGAGCAATTTTTTATGTACATTATGTGTGTGTGTGTGCACACGCATGCACGCGCACACACACACTTATTTCTGTCCACTTCTGGATGAAAGCATCTTCCAAAAGTTTCCACATACAGTGCTTTAATACCTTTTTCTTCTATTCAATACCGATGATTTATGTCATGTTTCTATCCCATAAGTTAGTGGGTCTCTTCTTAGGCATTTTTATATTTCTGGGTTCCCAATCAATAATTTGTCTTGTCCATCGATAATCTCCTTTGGCTTTATAATCATTTCCATTTTAAACTTTTCTTTCTTATAATGCTCATATTTTTGATTTTCTTTTGAATTCATTCATTTCTCTTTCTGTCTCTTATTTCTAACATGCATATTTCCATGCTTCTTTATGATATCTGAAGCCACTTATTTTTTTGGCATTTAAAACATATTTTTCACTATTATAAGTGAGAACAAGTAGAATCATTAATCAAAAATTGTTCTGCAATATTCGATTTCATAATGTAAGGATTGCTTTCAAATTAATGCCTTCCTATTTTTATTGTTCTATTCATTCCATATATGTATAAACATGTGTGTGTGTATATATGTATATATATATATATATATATATATATATATATATATATATATATATATTCCACAGAATGGAGTAGAAGAAAAAGGATTAAATTGATCAAATTGAGAAATTTTGGAAAAGACCTTCATTCAACAGTGGATAGAAGGAGGCTGATTATATTATATTTTATACATATATATATATATATATATATATATATATATATATATATATATATATATACATATATATATATATATATATATATATACATTAACAAATTAATTTCTTTATAATATTAGAATCATTATAATAGATAAAAAAATATTGTTAGATAATGTGGGATATATATATATATATACATTAACAAATTAATTTCTTTATAATATTAGAATCATTATAATAGATAAAAAAATATTGTTAGATAAAATAATCTATATATTTACTAATTGAATGATAGATGTATATATTTTAGTACTTTATAAATATTAAAAGATGAAAATGTGTGCGTGTGTATGTGTGTTTATATACTTATACATTTATTTATTTATTAATATGAATTATTTTGTTACAGTTTAAACAGAATGTTAGTTATGGAAGAGACTGATGAGTCGCATGAAACTTTAAAAACTGCCGCATGCGACTCAGCAACAGTGGAATGCAAAGAAAACACCAAAGAAATAAAAGACAGTGTTTCATCTGCATCAGAAGATAACCCTACTTGTGAAGTGAAAAACGAATTAAGTGTCGAAAATGAAATCGATACAAATAAACCGACCAAGGATGTTGCAGAGAGTAAACAAATACTTGACAAAAGCACTAGTAGTGATGATGGAAATATAGACATAGGAAAAGAGTCTCTACCTGATGACCCAACTGTGATTGAAGATGATGCCAAAAAAGAAAATGAAAAGAGTGTAATTGTAGAAGATGTAACTAAAGAAAATTCTAATAATAATTCAGAATTAATATCTGAAAATATTAAACGATGCATCGATGAACCAGAGGAGCCTCCTATTAAAAAATTAAAAATATCAAATATCAGCATTCAACATGAAAAGAATTCTAATGAATATCAAGAATCTACAACGACAGCAACATTGCAAGAAATTCAAATACAAGAAAACAGATTGTTAGCAGAGATCGAAGAACTTGATGAAGAGGCAAGAGAAAAGGAAAGAGAATGGAATAATATTATACATATGAAAAAAATGAAAGAAGAAATTTTACTGCGGCTGCAAAGAAAACGTCAAGTGATTTTAATATCTAATAGTGACAGTAGTCAGAGTAATGATATTGATTGGGAATTAGCTTTAGACATGCATATAAAAAGTTTAAATTCAATACCTTCTAATAAAATTGTGCCTGATAGTGGATATTTGTCCAACCTTAATTTGGCTGCATTAAACTTATCTAACAGTGGTGTAACTGTTGTGCCGGTGACTTCTGCAAATTCCTCAAAACAAAACTTAAAGCTTTTAGATGGTTCTTATGTGAAACACATGAGAAATAAAAGATCATTGCTTGATAAAAATCAATTAGGTACTACTATTAATCGACAGAGAAGTATTTTACCAAAACCATCAAATTCAACAAGTAACTTTATTGTGACAGGAAATGAATATAACGGTTTACAGAAAACAGGCCCAAAAGGACAGCCAATGATGGATGTTAATTTAATAGTAGAAAAATTTAGGTAAGTAATAATTTTTTTGTATTTTAAAATAAAAGTTTATAAATACAGTCTATCTTTCTCTCTCTCTCTCTTTATATATATATATATATATATATATATATATATATATATATATATATTCTAGTTATTTTAAAATTTATAAATATGATTAATTAAATCTAATAATTGATTATTTCATCTAAATTTCAAATAATTCATATAAAAAACTATAGAAAAAATATATATTCAAGTGTAATATTAACACATTGTATACGGGCAACGTTTCGACGACGTCTTTGGCATACTATTACTAGAGCGCGAAAAGCGACGTTGAGACGCGTTGTCCGCATACGATGTGTTAATTAGAAAAACTTTTTTTTTCTAAAATAAACGACTGAATAAATAATGTTGATTTAAAGTGTTGAATGTTACAAAACACAATAAATTACTTAAAAACATTTCTTTCAGTGCAAAATATTCAAATAATTGTTAATAAAAGTTATAAATAATAAATTCAAAATACTCGAAAGATATTTAATTAATATATAAACTATATTTCTTATGTAATTTAATTATAAAATACATAATAATGATAATATTAATATTTATAACAATCTTTTTATTAATTTTTTTATAACTTAAGACAAAATCATCCAGAAGAAATACCAAGAAGAGGAAGGCGTGTAAGAACTACTCCAAAGACTGAATCAGAAGTAGTTTCAAGTTCCAGTAGATTAACATCTGTTTTAAATTTAAATTCATCTGATATGGCTGTTAATTCCAATATTCAGAATACACCAAGTCGAGTAGATCCTAATAGTGAACTTGGAATTATGTTAGCATCAAGTTCTGAATCGGTAAAGAAAGATATTTTGATATATTTTTTTTATTTATTGTTTAGTTGAAAATGATTTATTTTTATTTATGAGGTGTATACATTATTTGCATAAATGCATTTATATATGTGTGTGGTATATACGTGTGTATGTATGTGTGTGTAAAAAATCATAATCATCTCCTCTTAATCCATTGATGCATGAAGGCCAAAATTTTCCACTTCAACCAATCCAATGCATTTCTCTTGCTGTCTATTCTGATGAATTTCCTTCTCTCTCTATCCCATATATTTATGGGTCTCTTTCTGAGCTTTCTTATATATCTAGATTCCCAACCATTAACTTTACTTGTCCATTAGTGATCCCCTCTTCTTGCTATATGACCGACCAATTTCCATTTCAAACTTTTCACTTTTGCCATAACATCCAGAACTTGTTTTTTTTCTGATCCATTCATTTCTCTTCTTATCTTTTTGTATTATTCCCAACATTATCAATCTATACTTCTTTATGATGTCCAGAACAAATAAATTATTCTGGCATTCAAGACACATATTTCACTCCTGTAGATGTAAACAGGTAGGGTGTATTGATTGAAAACTTTTTAAACATATAGGAATATCTAATTTCATAATATGTAAATTTCTTCCAAATTGACACCATCATATTTTTACTCTCCTATTTACTTCATCCATAAATATTCTTTTAATGTTAATGAGTTATCCCAGGTATACATAGTTTTCAACTTCTTCTATTTATCTTCCTTTTAATTAATTCTTTTTTGATATGATAATTCATTGAATGTTATCTTTGTCTTGTCGAGATTTATCATAAGATCTATCTTTTGACTTTTCATCCAATTCTTCTATTATTTTTTCGAATTCAACTGGGCTTGTTGAGAAAATAATATCAGCAAATCTGAAGTCACTAAGCAACTCTCCAATAATGTTTAATCCTTCAGATTCTCAGTTTAGTTTCTTAAATACTTCTAACACAGATGTAAATAGTTTTGATAATATTGCATTGTCATGTCTCATTCCTTTCATAATTTGAATTTCTGTATTTTTTGCATACTTATATAGAGATTGTAGCATTTCTATATTTCCTAAGAGCTCAATATATACTTCTTCAGTTCCTAGATTCTTTAATACATTTAATGTTGCTACATACTGAGTTGAAGGCTTTTTCATAATCTATAAATTCCAAGACAAAATGGTATTTAATATTCATTGCATCAACTAATAATTTCTTTTACTATTTGAATTCATTTCAAAATCCTGTGTTATTATAGCTATGAAAAATCTACCTTTTCTAAATTTCTACTTCACTGCTTCAAAGTGACAAGAAGGTGTAAGCAGGATTATAAGAAATATTATAGTATTCTTTGAAAATTGATAAGTGTAAACAAGCAGATAAAACTTAGAAAATATTCTCAGCTAAAGAGAAGAGCTATCAGCAAATAAAATCAGTGCAGTAGGTCAAGATTCCAAACCTTCCAAATTTATATGTGTGTGTGTGTATATACATATATATATATATATATATATATATATATATATATATATATATATATATATATATAATATAATATATATGTACATATGTCATATTCTTTCAGACATTGGATCAGACTTAACACATTTTTGCTATTTCTTCTTATTCATTACCAGCTTTTTCAATTCTACCATTATCTTTCTCTCCTCTTTTAAAGTTGTCAATCTCGTACCATATATTTCTCTGCTCTCTCTCATTCTATACATATACCAAACCACTTTACTTATATATATATATATATATATATACACACACACACATATATATATATATATATATATATATATATATATATATATATATATACACACACACACATATATATATATACATGTAACATATATGCACGCACATACCACGTGCTCATATTTGCATGTTCATATTTGAATATATGTTTTTTAGAAGACCAAAATTGTATTTATATTTTTAGTTGAAAAACATGAGACATGAATAGAGAAATTTGAAAAAATTCATAAATAAAAATTAATTTATAAAATAGTGTTAAAAAAAAAATGATAACATTGGTGTGCAGACACATCTTTAAAGAAAAATGATTATCTAAGTTTTAAAAGATGAATAAATATATTCAATTTTATGACTTAGATAATGTAAACAGTTATATTAATTACATAAAACATAAGAAATGAATTCAAAAATTCATAATAAATAATAAGTAATATTAAATAACACCAATTGATTTATTATAGGTTCGTCAACGGAATTCTCATTTTTCAAGTAACGATTCATCTCACAGTCCACGAGCAAATCAAGATGTTCAAATAACAGCAAGTAATAATGCAGTTTCATTTAAAGATGTTTTAGTACAATTCGCTCGTATGTCACAATCTGAAAGAAGAGATCTGCAAAACCCAACCACTTCAAATAATTTTGTTTTACAAAGAGGAGGTGTAAGTTCTATGAATGTTAAACCTCCACCACCACCACCTTGCCCAGAAGTTACATTACATCCTGTGTTAGGTAGTGGTGGGGGTATTATTTCATCTAATTCTTCTACACCACCTTCAAATTCTTTACTTCATGGTATATTAACAAAGGTATGTTTAATTAGAATTTCACATAAATCATTTTTAGAAGTTAATTATTTATATCCTAATTAAATTAAAACTTGAATGAATACATTTAAATATTTATGTATCATTGTTGAAATGAATCAAAAACAAATAATAAAAAGTTGAGATAATTTACAAAAAAATTAAATGTTTTTAATTTTATTCTAGAATCAGCCAAAACAGGAGTCAAAGCCATTTACAGCTTTATCACCAACATTAGCCCGCCTTTTAACTGGTACTACTTCTCAACCTAGTGATGTTTCAGATATAAATGATTTATTAGCAAATGCTCAGGTATTTAACTAAAAATATTTTAATAAGCAATAACATAATTTTATAAAAAAATTTGTAGAACCAAGCAGCATCATTACCATCTCCACGTAGAGGAAATCAGTCTCATTCACCATCGCAATCAACCACTTCAAGTCAACCAATTATATCACCTACATACCGCCCTCAGTTTGCTACTCCAGCTAGTATTGTTAATTTGGTAATTATTAATATATTTGACTACAAGACAATACACAAATGATTACAAAAAGTATAAAATATAAATATTTACTACATCAAAAAATAAATAAGCTATAGAAGCAAATATTTTATTAGAAAAAATAATATCTTGAAAAGAAAACTAAAGTCTGTTAAACAATTCAAACTGATGTGGTTAAATAATTTTTTCTCATATTTATAAAATTAAAAATATGTAACTAGCAGACATTCTGTATACATTTTTGAGTAACAAGTAGTTCATAAAATGCCTAATTCGTAAATTGAAAATCATTTATTTTTCATTAATTTCTATATTTCAAAATATAGGATGACTTAGAAGCAGAAGATAGTGCTGATCGACTTGTAATAGATGAATCCAATGAAATAAATGCAAATACATCAAAAACTGTTGATGAAAATACTTCTGATACTAGTGCTGAAGCTACAGGTCAAATTCCACAATGTCAAGGTTGTAAAGAGAATCCTGCTCAATTTGTGTGTGCTGGATGTACTAGTCGTTGGTATTGCAGTCGTGAGTGCCAGGTTAGTGGATCTACTCAATGTTGTACCTCAAAACATCACTGATGTGTGTTTTGTCATTGATGTGTGTGTATTTTCACAAGTGGTGACATTTTTAAATGGTTTTATAATTTTTGTATTCATCATTCATTGTAATAAATATTATGTTTATAAATGTAACAAAATATTACATTTTTGCATGCAATATCAATAGTGCTTATGTTTTAGTAATAAAAATTTTTGTTGCTTATTTTTGTAATATAAAATAAGATTATTTTATTTTCAAAAATTTATACATTTTTTTATTGTATTCTATAATTTTTGGCCTCAAATTAAAAATTTACTTATTTCGAAAAAATTCTTGTTTTTAAAAGTAGGAAATCAGCTTGTTTATATATATATATATATATATATATATATATATATATATATATATATATATATATATATATATAAGAATTGTTTATAAAAATAAAATGTATTTAAATTTTTCTCATAAGATTTTATATTTAATATTTAAAAAAGTCTTTCATTAATAACATGATTGATTAAAAATTGTTTTTTTTAAAAAAAGAATTGTTTAATTAACAAATAGTATTAGTCTTCCATGTATAATGGAAAATCTAATTTTATATTTTTCTAAAAATTAGTTTATAAAAAAAATAGCATTATCTTATGTTTTCATCATTAGTTAGAAAAAAATAGTTAATATTTTTCCCCTTTACATTTTTAATATTATTACTTAACCCTTTGAATGTTATTGGTGTGTATGCTGCTTGATAAAAAAATATAACATGTACTATCAGTACCTTTAAGGATTCTATGAATATACCATACAATATCAACATATATATAAGAAGGACTTAAAAATGACCTTTATAATTGAAATTTTTGGCATTGTTAAGTACATTTATAATTGTTTATCATACTCTTCATTCATGATAGCTAGAAAGAATATTTTTTACAATTTGTAGATACAATTTTTATTTTGGTTTTTTATAAAATGAAATCTATGTATGTGTATAATACACAACTACACTATTATCTCTTATCCATACACAATAATATACTTTACTTCTGAGTGTCCTACAGTTTAAGGATTAAAGCAGTAACACTAATATATATATATATATATATATATATATATATATATATATATATATATATATATATATATATATATATATAATATATAAAATAAATTACAATATTATTGTTCTGAATATTATTTTAAAATTTAATTATTATAATTATAAATTATAAACTTAAAGAAAATTCAAATTATATTAAAATAAATTTATAAAAAATTGTTTATAATACAATCTTAACCGCAATGTACATATGTGAATAAATTAATGAATATTTTTCCATTTTAATTAAAATAAATAAAACCATTGAAAAATAATTAATGATAATAATATAATTTAATATGTATATAATACAAAATATATATAAAAAAGTATCTGTATGGTTTTATAATTCTTTTAATTACATAAATAATTGCTAAAAATCCAAACACTTATAACTTATTATTATTTATTAAACAATTATAATAAGTTTTAGAATGTATTTTTAGAATAATTAAAATTTTCAGTTTTTTTAATTCATTAATTTTTTACAAAACATATGCATGCATTTTTATAATTGAAAATTATTTTATAATCAAATATATAGCTTTATTATAGGTTTAATTTTACAAGAATACAATCATAAAAAAATAAATTTGTAAATGTTCATCAAATATACAGTTACTCCTAGTCACTTTTGTACACTTGACAATTATAAATGTAATAATAAATCATCGTACTAAACAACTATATATCTATATATATTGAAAATAGAATATTTAGACAATTTATTGCATGGACTAGACACATTTCAAATATAATTTTATTAAAAAAAATAAATAAAAAATAATCTTACATCTTCACTCATACAAAACAAAAAAAATCATTAAATTTCAGTTCTAAAATTCCAAAAATTGAAATTAATTTATTTCTCATATTTTATAACTGTCTTTAATTCTAATTACTTTTGATAATATTGTTTTCTCATAAATTCTGAATTAATATTCTTCCATTCTATATACAATATTATTTTCAATTTATTTATGCAATTGATTTATATTTACCTATTTTGTTCTTAGTTCTGACCATACATTTTCAAAGGAATTAATGACAGGCAATTGCTGCAAGAGTATTTTGATTACTTTAGGGTAATTGTATAATAAAAGCCATTCTAGAGTTAGGCGTATTTCATGGTTAGAATTATTATCCTAATAGAATATAAAGTTGTTTTATATTCCCAGGCAAATTACATTATACTTAAATTTTGTATTAAAATATCACTGTATTTCATTTTGTCTATAGTCTCTTCTATAAAATACTAATTCCTAATACATGTAGTTAAGAAATACCATCATACCACGTTCATATCATCACTATATTTCACTGTAAGTTAAAAGTTTTGTATATTCAGCTGTTTATCAAATTTTCTTTAAATCATCTACTTCCCATCTGATAGAATACATTTTCATCTATTTGAAAAACATACATTTACATTCATCTATAGTAATCACCTCTATCCAAAATTTAAAAGTTGAATTTTTGTATTGGTTTGTAAACTTTTAACTTATTATGTACTTGTATGTTTTAACTTATTATCTTTTTAACTTATTATGTTTATTATGAATGGTTTTTTTCCTAGCTTTCTGCTATTATAGTTCTTTTTATTTCTACCTAACAAATATCTACAATATTAGTGACTTTTTTTACATATCTTCATCTTTTCTTTCCATAATAGTTGAAAATTAAAAAAAGAATAACGTCACTGCACTGTTCTTATTTAGACAAATGAAATATCTTTATTAATTTAACAATTTATTTTTTATTCAACACAGTTAAATATAAAAATTAGATTTTTTTTAAATTATTGCTATTTTTTATTTTATTTCAATATAAATGTGAAATGATATGATACCATTCATTCTGAATTATATGTTTTTCATTTTTACAAATTAATTTTTCAACTTAATATTTACATAAATTAAAAAAAAATGTTATGTAAAAAATCATTAATGAAAAAAAATTGCCTATATTTATTGTGATGCATTTTCTTTTAAACTCAAATTTCATTTGTATGAGTATGACTGGAAGTAAATGTAAATCTAGTAAATAATTACAAAGATATGAATTATTTAATAATTATAATCTAATGACTAGTGTATTTATATAACTTTTTTTTTATACATTGAATGAAGAACAGAATATTGTAGTACAGAAATCATACATTATTGTAATTTATTCATAAATTATAAAAATTAAATAGTAGCAAGTTCTATTGTATAAAATAGATCTGCATTAATGTTAATTTTTTTATAGGTATCAGATTGGGATGACCATTGTGAAATGTGTTCCGGATAAACTGCCACTAATATTAAATATATTATAGAGTTACCACATATTATAATGAATACATAAGAAATTTCCTAAGATTACCTCGTGGTTCTGTGTGGAACCAAATTTATTTATAAAATAAAATATGGTATTTATGCTACTAGTCATAAGATTTTTATATCTATTTTAAGTTACCTGTGCTACAAATTATATTTAATTTAGTTTTATTCATTAGTACTTAAACAAGTAAGTGCATTATATTAAAAAAATGTGAAATTCTAGGCAGAATTTTTTTAAACAAAAAACTTTGTTCACTTTCTATAATAAATCAATCAAGACATTAAACAATAGAATTAAATACAAATATTCAAAGGTTATATTTAATTTTATCAGTAAGTGTAAATACATTCATTTTATTTTAACCAATACTTTCAATATTATTAAAAATACAAACAGCATAGAATTTAGGAAATTTTATATTTTTCCTGCTGCCGAAATAAAGTGTCATTTTTTTATATATAAAATTATATAATTTTCTAAATGTATTTTTATAAATAGCATGAGGGAGTACAATGCCAAAGGAAAGTTGTTTTCTTGAAAATATAGATTTAAATAGATAGGTTGATGTATTTTTATTTGAATGATCTTCAAATGTAATGTGATCGTAATTTTAATAATTATTTTTGTTAAATAAATTATTTTACTGTGAATAATGCTTTTAATATGTGTTTAATTTACTAAGTTTTTCCAAAATATATGTACCATACTTGAAATATTTTGTTTTTTCTAAATATGAATAAAACAAAATGTTCTTTATTACACATCATATATACATATATATATATATATATATATATATATATATATATATATATGTATATACATACATATACACAGTCTTACATACATTCACTCATACATAACACAATTTATGAGGTAAGTAAATAATTATTACAAGAATATCCAAAAACTGCTATAAAATAATATGAAATTTAAGTATGGTTTAAATTTCCTGAATTATAATTAAAAAAAATATTAGACAATTTAAATAGTAAATAGACGTCTATATTAAATGAAATATTTAAATATTAGTATTAAAAATAATACAAAAATAAAAATGCAAAAACCATATTAATATACATCAAACCTAACATGCATATCTAAAAATTAGTGAAATAAATTTGATCTGAGAAAAGATTGGTTTGAAGTATCAATGATTATTAGGTTTGTTTTTTTTTTGCAATATTTGTATTACGATAAATATTACACATTCACATTTTATATATATATATATAATTCCAATTATAAATTACACAAGGTTAGAGTAACGTTTAATTCATTATAATTGTAACCTTTTTCAAAAAATTATAATTTAATACTATTTATTTATATATATATATATATATATATATATATATATATATATATAAATTCTTTTCAAATAAATAGTAAATTTAAATTATAACTTACCTAGAATAAAATACTATTTATGCACATTTAACTTTTAATCTACTATTACCGATTAACACACACTAGAGGAACATTACATAATTTTCCTAAACTCTATGTAGATTTTTTGTATTTACGTAACTAATTAAATTTTAATTGAAATAAGATCATAAATAAGTTATACATTATTTCATTACCAATATATTTTAAATACTAAATTGCAAAGAACGTTTAAAGTAATAATTGGGCAACATTAGTGAAGTTACAAAAAAAAGTTAGAAGAGTTAATGCTAAAAATGTTACTGTAATTGTAATTTGAATATGTATGATTACTAATTGATATAGATAAACGATGAATAAGTATGAAAGTCGATATTTACGAAATATAGACCTACAAATGAATCATAATTAGAAAAATTAAAAACAGGAAAAGAAGAATAATTCAATATTAAACATGAAATTTTAATAGCCATATTTTTTTAAAAAAATTAGTGTTTCATTATTGAAACTAAATTATTTCATAAAATATCAGATTATTCAGAAATTATAGTAAAAAATTAATAATTTTTTACTGTACTTTTTTTCTTTTATTATATTGCATTTTTCTTAACATGTGTGTGTATATTTTATTTGCACATTAAATAAAATGTTTATTTCATACCAAATATATTTTTTACAATATGAAGAAAATATATTTCAGTAATAGTTTATTTATATTAAATTTATTAAAATCAACAATACGTATTTATGTTTATTTTAAAAAATAAACTACATACAAATTTGAATAAACTACAGTTAAATTTTGATATATTTTTTTATAATAAAATTAGTATTATTAGATTTAGTTATACATAGTGATTATTCTTTACTGAATGGTGCTGCCTCCTATTTTAAAAAAATAATTCAATAAGAATATCTAATATACCGGTATTTCTTTTTATAAGACTTTGTTTAAAAATTTATAAAGATGAGCGGGGTAATAAAATCCGTATTAAAAGTTAACAACGTAAAGTGTTTCATAAATCCTATTTACAAAGGGTTACCTTCAATAAGTAAACGCCAATTTACGAGAAACTTATGGCACATGTGCAATTCTCGAACCGAGGATAACATGACCAAGAATGTAAAAATCCAAAATCCGAGTAAATTTTGCAACTGTGGATGTGGAATCCATGGAATGCATACAAAAGGTAAAACTTAAAATGAAAATTCATAATTGAACATAACCAAGAATTGTTTGCAGGTGAGCGAGAATTGGTTGAATTTCTCACCGAAGAAATTTTAGCAGAACGTAAAGCTCAGAAAATTAAAACAATTCCTTCAGAAGTAGATGGATTTAAAGTTAGTTTAGATGGTGCAGAAGTTACATTAACAAAAAAAGAAGATAAAGAAACGTAATACTTCATAATATAGGGTCATTCAAATGTGATGCCTAGTATTGTGTTTTATTAAAAAGAAACATGTATAGTATCTAATATAATAAATAAAACAAATCTAGGTGTTACATTTGGATGATCCCATACTTTCTTATATGTATTTTGAATTGTAATATTACTTTTTTTTAGTATTAATGTACATTTTAATATTAATCACACTGTGGATGCCGATTCTGAAGCTGAAATTGACCCTAATATGGATAAACCAGAATTTGCAGAAATGAAATCAAAACCACAATTTGAAGTAGATATTGTTAAAGATAACAAAACATTAAGTTTTACTTGTTCATTTTTAACAGATACCCCATCTCCTCAAGATGAAGCTCAAGGATATGGTAATTTTCAGATTTTATTTATATTTTTTATTTATTTTCACTTATAATTTGTTCTTAGATGATATTTTTGGAATTGATGAAATTACACTCTTTGAAGGAGAATGGAATGAAAAAACATATACTGTAGCTGGAGATGTTTTGGATGGTGTAAGTGTACTCACATAATTATATTGTATTTAAGTCATTTATATATTTATGTAATTACTTTCAGTATCTGTATGATTTACTTATGAATGTTTTGGATGAAAAAGGTATTACAAATGATTTTGTACAGAAGTTATCAGATTTTAGTACTGTGTATGAGCATTCAGCATATATTGGATTATTAGAAGGTTTATCGAAATTTACAAGTGGTAAATGAACATTGCATAAGTGTTTATAGTAACTCGCCATTAAGCATTTACAATTTTTGTTGGTAGATGGAAAGTAAGATAATATTGTTGAATGTGTATTGTAGATTATATCTAAAATAAATTGTATAATAATTTTAAGATTGTCTTTATTTTTTTAAATATTGAATTCTTTATATATAGTAAAGTTTTCTAACAATGTAAAATAATCAATAAGAAAAAAGTTGAAAAGATACACTATTAACCTTAAAGTATAATTTAAAAATAAATGCATGTCTTCAAAAAAAAAATAAAGTATAAAACTTAAAAAAAATATGTAATATATTGGCCAAACAAAAATAGTGATCCACCTTAAACAAATGGCAAACAATATAAAATTATTTAAATGTTAACACTTAAATGATGAGATAGGTATTAATACCTGTTTATAAAACCAATCACTGCAAAATATTAACTATTATCCAAGTTACACAAGTTTTAATAATTTTCACACAATACTGCAAAAATATGCCCACCGTTTATGTACTGCACAATAATTATCCCCTGCAGCTTAAATGTTAAGAAAACATTTAACTTCTATATAATTGATTTATATTATGTAAAAAAGCACTCACATTGAAAACTACAATTATATATATATATATATATATATATATATATATATATATATATATATATATATATATATATATATATATGTATGTATGTATGTATATGTAGAACAGAAAATAAATCATTAAAGTGTTTGCATGCAATGGAAAAGAAAGTTAATGGAATACTGGAATTTAAGTTTTGGGAGAGGCTTTTATTCAGCAGTAGATAAAAAGGCTGATGACAGTGATGAAGATACATATAATACATAAATCGAATATATATTTTATATATATATATAATATATATATATATATATATATATATGACATTCAATTTGTTTTAATGTCCAATATTTTCTCAAATTATAAATGTTAATGTATTTTTTTTTACATTTACAAACTTACAGTAATATACTTTAACACCAAAAAAAAATCATAAATTGAATCATATTATTAAGCATGGTACTTGCATTTAATAATTAGTTTTGCAGTATTTATAATAGTTTCACATAATTTACATACATAATAAAATTTTAGTAATTTGTACATCCTAAAATTATAAAAAACAATGCTAAACAAGTTCTTTTTTAACATGGACACAATACATGTTTTTAAATATGTATTTAAGTTACTAAATTTATTAATTAAAAAGTACAATAATGAAAGCAATTATTTTTTTACTTCCTAATGAAAAACTAAATGATTTCAAATATTATCATTTAAATAAAACTATTGTAGAACCTCATTAACAGATTTTTGCAATATATATAATATAATTCTACTTTTCATCACAATCTATTATATTTTTATTATTTAAAAATTAAAGTATACTTCTTTTATTTATAATTTAATTTTCATAATAAATAATACTGAATAGATTGAATTTTAAGAAATGAAAATTCAGTGGTCCCTTTTGCATCCATTTTCCAAAAAAAACTATAAAATGTAGTGCACACATTACAAAATTAAGACATTATTATATTACCATCTACTTAAGCTTATTATTGTATATTATATAGCAATTATTAAAAAATGTTCTTTATTCTTTTAATCAATTATATGTACTATTCATTCTTTTCAAGTTTACTTAATAATGAATTATGAAATGTAATAGAAAAAAAATATTATGAAGTTACTGACTAGTTATAAAGATTATCAATAATGAATTGAAATAATGTTTTACTATTTAAATATAATTACAATTCTGTAATAGGTTCACTCATATGTTTGTCACAAATTGATAACCAATTCGAATTTTTGTTTAGTAAACTTTGATTAGTCATTACTGAGTTGGAAAATAAACCACCAAATGAGCATATCAATGGGCATAGTCAACTTCCATTTTTAGGAGGTATTTTATATTCTTGTTCAGTACCTAATAAGTCTTTTTCTACTTCAGAAAGTTCAATTTTTTGCTCTTTCATTGCATTCTATAACAAAATAAAGAAAAACTAAAATTACAAAATGCATTTATCTGTGTGCAAACATTTTTGTACATATATAAATTGTGTGTATGTATATATGTATATATCTATGTGTGTGTGTGTGTATATATAAATATATATATATGTATATGCATGTATGATTTATACCTTAACACATTCCTGATATATTTTGAATAAGGGTGCACACATTGATTCATCTGTTCTACCTTTAAGAAACTGTTCTGCAAACCAAATGTTAAAGCAATCATCATATTGTTTTTTCAAATCATTGCAAGTTGTCCCTATGCTGTTCATATTGAGAAATATCTAAAATAAATAATATATTGCATGATGTTGATTTAGGTTATGATAATGATAACATTTTTTTTAATACCTGAAATTTATGAATTATTAAAAATTTAGTTCAATGATTTTTATTACATAAATATCTGTATATTAAAATACCATTAGTCCAAAAGAATACTTATTTTATGTTACGATTGAATCTTTTTTAATAAGTACAGAAAATACTACTAAATAGAAGATACGTTTGTTTTATTGACATCTATATTCTACTTTGTTGCAATGAATGTGGATGACGTTTGTTTTTATTTTGACATTTCATTGAACTTTATGGCCTAGACAGAAATTTTTCAATGAGTGTTTTGAATGCAGTTAAAAACAAGTTGTAAATGATGAAAGAGGAATCAACATTTTTTTAAATTTCATTTTTAAATACATATTATAATCCACAAATATTCATCATGGCTAAGTAATTAAATCGTTTATGTGCACATAAATATATATATATATATATATATATATATATATATATATATATATATATATATATATATATATATATATATATATATATATATATATATATATATATATATATATATATATATATATATATATATATATATATATATATATATATATATATATATATATATATATATATATATATATATATATATATATGTTAACTTTAATTTTTGATAAAAAATTTTCAATATTAAAATTGTCTCTAGTGTATATATTTTATTTGTTACAGAGAAATGATGATCGTTTTTGTTTATGATAATGAAGGTTGTGAAAATGAGGAAGATGACCCAGCATCAGCAGTTCTCTATTTTCATCCTGGATGGGTTTCTGATCAGCAAAGATTAGCATTATGTGGTCAATTAATGGGGATTACACAATGTTTAACGACAGCTTTTAGTGCGCCTAAAATACTTGCATTACAGAGTGGAAAATTTGCTCTTAGATATTTTGGAAGATACGTATTAGCAGTAGGAACTGATAGAAATATTACTGATTGGGTTGTTGAACATAGAGCGGATACTTTAACTTCACTTATAAAGTTTTTTCATTGTGATTTAGAAACTATATCTCAACTACCATCATTAACTGTTCAACATAATTTTACTCAAAAATTATATCATATATTTGAAACTTACTTACCTATTTTACAGTATGGAGGAAATATGTTTTCAAATGTCCCAACAATAGATCTTCCAAAGGTGATGATTAATTTGTATAAATGTAATACATATATAAATACACACACACGTTCACGCACGTGGCAGACACACATATATGCATATATGTATTTAAAAAATTGTACATTTATATATTTAAATTCATTTTTAATTATATTATTGTTTAATTAATTGATTTTTATTTTCAGAGTGCAAGTAATATTTTTTTAGAAGCAATACAAATACTTCAATGTTGTCAAAATATTAAAGGTTCTTTAGGAGGAACAATATTATATCATAATAAGTAATAATTTCTATTCAGTTTCTATTGTTTTCTCATTTTTTTATATTTCTATCATTATTTAAATATTCCAGAGTTGTTGCTACACAACTAAGTTCAGATTTAACAAAACAGTTAGTGATTACTGATCCATTTCGTATTAAATCTCCAGCAGAAGCGATTTTTACAAATTTTCATTTACCTGTTGGTGTACAATTATTACAGGTGTATGTAAATCGTACTGAATATCAACAATTAGTGAAAGATGCATCTAGAGCTAGAACACTTTTTCAAACGATAGTTAATAAAAAACAAAGAAAGGTAAAGAATTCTGTGTACATATATGTTTGTATTTAAATGCATTCTAAATATAAATGCTAATGTGAAAATGCGTTATCATATTTTTGTTACAGATACAAACACCTAAACAATTACCGAAAGAACCAATATTATCTGCTATGAAAAGAGATCAATCTATAATATTTAGTACAGTACCTGAAGAAGACGTTGATCATAGTCCTGCGGCACAAGACATTGTAATTGTTGCAAAAGCAAAATCTCCAGATCGTCCAAAATCACTTAACTTGCGTACAACAACTGCAGATTTGACTAAGTCAGATGATGGATTTGTTTCACAAAATTTTAATAAACAATTGAATGATAACATTACAAAAAAGGTGTCTACCCCTTTTACTGGACAAACAAGTGTTTGTTCAACTCCTATGATGGAGCGATTTTTACATGGAAATGTTATGTCAATTTGTTGCAATCCAGAAGAAGAATTTGAAAAAAATGAAAATGACGTTGATTTGAAAGTATCAGACAATAAGAACTTGGATAATCTAGAATCATTAATAAATCTTCAAGATATAATAAAACCATTAAATTTAAGTAAATCAGAATGTAATGAAATGCTTTTGGAATCATTTGATAAATTTAGATCTGCATCAGCTAATTTTCATATGATTGACAACTTTTTTAATGAAAAACGTACATACAGTTTGAGAGATATAAAAGAAAATTTAAAACGGTTTTCTAAAAATATTACTTTAAAAAATTATGGAATAGGCTTGAAGAAATTAAATAAAAATCTTTGTGCAGATTTAAATGGCTCTGAAGAAGAATTGTCACCTGGAAAAGTATTTTACAAAACAATTACTGATCCATATTATCCAATTTTTAGATGTGATGGTTTACCTATTTCTAAATATCTTTATGATGATTATATTATAAAACAATACGAATTATTGAAATCTGAAAGTATATTGAATGATAATAATTCTGAACATCAGAATAATATTAAAAATTTTGAAAATTTTGATTCTGATTTTAAAGATTCTCCAAAACATGAAAATATAAATTATGATCCATGTGAATTGAATTATGAATTAGAATCAAAAGTTGCAGAAGTAAACTTTCCTGCTTCAAAAAAATTACCTGATTTAGTACAAATACCAGAATATATATCAGAAAATGTTAAACAGCGTCGATCATTGAGTCTTCCATTAAAATCATTAACATCAGATTTTAGTTCTGAAGGAGATGAAAGTCGTTCATCATCAGTATTAACTCCATTAAATAGAAAGAATCTAGGAGGAGTACAGTTAACACCGCTAATGAGCAAATTAACAATTTTAGCAATGGATGAAAAATCAAGTGGAATTGGAAGTCATGAAACTACACCAACTGAATATAGAGATTTCCCCTATCCTACAAATGAAAAAAATTATAGTTTTCCATCTACTCGAAGAAAAAGTTTACAAGGTGATGTAAAGAAACAAGGATTATCTCAAAGTGAAGAGTTAATTGATGATAAGTTAAGTGATGAAATAGAAAAGACAGTATTATTTATTTGTGGACATCAAAACATGGTATTAATGATGCTAATAGAAAATGATTCTAGTCAAGATCCAGAATTAATATTGAAATTGGTATGTGTTTTATATATTAATAATTCACTGAATATTGTATATTTGTATTTACGTATTTGTATTTCAGTGGGAATTATGTATGGCTTCACTAGAGAAACTTGAATCACATTTACATAAATGCTTGGATCCTTGTGGTGGTGCTACAACAAGTGATATAGGCACAGAACCATATAGTTATTTATGTGTGGATCCTCGATGGGATACTGTGCAACGTGGTGGTCCATGGGGAGTATCAGAATTAGCTGTTTTAACACATTTACATAGAGATTTTATTGAAGCTCCTGATATGACAGAAATTATTGTAAGGTATGTATGTATGTAATTATTGTAAGGTATATATGTAATTATGTAGGTATATATATATATATATATATATATATATATATATATATATATATATATATATATATATATATATATATATATATATATATATATATATATATATGTATATATATATATATATATATATATATATATATATATATAGAGAGAGAGAGAGAGAGAGAGAGAGAAAGATGTATTTAATTGAGAAACCAAATCAATGTAATGTTATTTTTGTGTTAGAAATGAAGATAGTATTATATATGGATATCAGTGTGGAAAAACAGAAATATTTTATCAACAAAATGCAATGAGCACAGTTGGTTTACCTACTCCAGCTGATTTAATGGGTACTGTTCCATTAAAAGCAAGACGACGTTTAGAACGAGACCACTCAATTATTCTATTATAAATATGTAATATTAATTATTTCAAAAATATTAAAGTCAATATTGATAGGAACTTAAGTAAATGATTTGGAAAATAGTTACTTTTTTCAAAGTATGACAAGTAAACTTAACAGTTTCCACTAAAATATTATTTTTATATGTCATCTGGTTTATAAAACAAGAATATATATATATATATATATATATATATATATATATATATATATATATATATATATATATATATGTTAATTTTTAAAAGTATTTAATCATAAAATTATATATGCAATTGTGCCAATTCATTTAGCATATGCAGTTATTTTCAAGAGCTTATATCTTATTAGAAGTTATATATTTAGTAATATTTTTGTTATTTGTTGTTATATAAATGCTTTTTTAATAGACATATTCATCTTTTTGATACACACATTCATTTATATTTATATTTGAATATATTACACAATTCATTTTTTTGTTATTATTGTTATAAACTTTTTATTATGTTATTCATTGACTAAAAAGAAAAGAAGACAAATTATTGTTTTATTATTATTATTATCATTTTAATCAATTTTTGCTACTGTGATTGAGATTTATCGATGAAGCTAGAATATTAATCAGTGCCAATATGCTATAAACTTTATTATTTAGGTATTGAACACATAAAATTATTTTTTGTGACTTTATTTTTTGTGAGTGCAATAATTATTTTTGTATTATTATCAATACCTAATATATTATGCGTGAGTGTGTGAGTGTATGTGTAATTATATATATATATATATATATATGGTATAAAATAATACCCATATATGGTGAAAGTTATTATTTATGAAAAAGAAATATAAAGTTGATCATTTTTGTTTTTAAATCAAGTATTTTTCAGTAAGCAATTTGTTATTTTTTTCAATTTTTATTATTTAGAATAAAAATTATAGAAAAGTAAAAAAAAATATTTTAAGGTTTAAGTTGAAAACAAATGTTTAAAATGGTAGTACAGTTTATATTTTAAGTCGAAATTTAATTTTATTTAAACATTTTAATTCTTTATATTTCAGATGTATTTGTTCAATTTAAATATTTTTTTAAAAGAGTAAAAAGTATTTAAATAATAGTCATTTATATTAAAGTCCTTTTAATACTATGAAATAAATTAATTAAAATTATTGTTTTACAGATTAGACTGTTTTTATTTGATATTTGTATTAAAGTAAAATATTTAGAATACTTAATTATTGTTTTACGTTTTTTTAAGATATTTGACTTATTTTGTGCCATATTAAAAAAAACAATTTATAGACTTGTTGATAATCGAAATTTTTCGTTTATTATACAGCACTGACTTAATTTCTAAAATACTTAGGTATTTCATCTGGTCTGAATTGTGTGCCATATTAAAAAAGAAATATAATGTGGTGATGGATTTTATTTTAATTATTTTTGTTTTACTTGAATAGTTACATATTAATAAATTATGTTTTTAATTTGTTGAGTTAATTTTTATATTTAAAGAAGTGTATATATATATATATATATATATATATATATATATATATATATATATATATATATATATATATATCTTTTTAATTAATTTTTGTATTTTTTATTTAATAATGGTGATGTGATATTTAAACATTCCAAAATTATAATTTTCTACTTATATTTTCTATTTGAAACACATTAAAAAAGTAATTTTCAGTATGTGTTACTTGCTTATTTAATTGCTATTGCAAATGTGATGTAGTAATGAATTATGAATATAAATGTTTAGATTATCAGTGTTTTTCAGGTGATTAAAAATATTGTAATTTGGTGTTAAATTGTTATTATTTTAAAAATATATACATCTAATAATACCATATTACAGTAAAATTATGTTTTATAGATGATTCAGTCAGATATTTACATTTTTTGTCTTCTAATATCTTATTAATATAGTATTAAATGCTATAAAATCTTATAATGTAGTAGAGAAAAAAAATATTTTCAGTTTTTATTACAATTGTAAGAGAATGAAAAAATAAGAGAATAGATAGATTTTAAACTAGTAAATACTGTTATTTGTGTAAAAACTGTTGAAATATTAAAATTAAATCGCATTTTCTTTTGTTACAAAACGTTTTTAATGCATTTGCTTTTTGCAATTTTATAAATACAATTTTTAAGTATGTTTAACTTAATTAGTTACACGTTTTTTTGTTAACAGTAATTGATTTTTATTTAAAAAAATACGTAAATGTAGAATAATTTTATAGGGAATCTATTCTTTAAATATATTTTCACATATCATTTTGTTCATTATTGTATATTGTAATACATTTTCAATTGACATGATTAATTGTTTATTATTTTTGATCAGTATTAAAATATAATTTAATATTCAGATAAAAATCGAAAGGGTATTTACTTCAGTTAAAAAAATTAATGGTCATTAAATTTGGAATCATGCTACAGGGATTAATTGACAATGAATTTAAAAACAAAGTATGAATATTTGCAATAATAAAGTTAATATTGACAAAGGTAACTTTAAGACAAAACACCAGATGTATTTTATAATAACGGGATCAAATTTTCTAATTATTAGAATTATAAATGAATAAGTAATTTAAAATAATAAATTCATATCGATTATAAAAATATTCATTTATTAATAGTTGTTGTATCAACTAATGGTGTGTTTTATAATTGATATGAATATTAACTGATATTAATTTGGATTTCTTATTAATTTCTTTCAAATGTTTATATAATTATTAATGTTACTTATTCATATAAATATTCTATAAGATGTATTTCGATGATCTCAAAACATTGATGATAAATTATAAAATAAAACACAAAATATGAAGAACTTTTGTTAAAGAAAAAATTATTTTTCAAAGTTATATTTTTAATATTTAATTAATATTTACTAGTATGTTTATTTCATATATCCAGAAATATTAAAAATATCACTTCATTTTTTTATGTTTACACTGAAATGTATTTATGGACTATATTACATATGAGGATCGTTTGATAAGTATGGTAAATTTATTTATTGTCTAATTTAATTAAATTTTTCAATTTAGTTTTTCTTACTTTTTTACCATATTTATCAAATCACCCTTGTATATATATATATATATATATATATATATATATATATATATATATATATATATATATATATATATACATATACATATACATAATATCCTGTGAATTTTAAAGATTGTTTTATTTATTAAAAAATTAGAATATTGAATTTTGAGTACATAAATATTGTCAAACAGTAACTAAAAATATAATATTTCATATATATTTTATATCATTACATTTGATAGCATTTAAAAGAACTGAAGTCAAATATTATTCTAATCATTATTGTCCTTTGTTGCATTGCATTAAAATATAATATCGAATTACATACCTACACAGAAAAAGACACTTTTTATCTATTTCATCTTGTGAATTATTTATCGTTGCAGATATTTTTTTGAAATCAGTTTCTTTAAAATTAAAATAAAAATATATGTATATAGTTTTATGACATAATAATCATTGTCATTTTGTAATTTGTATAAATATATTTCATTAAAAATATCAAATAATAGATTTTATTATGTGTTTCTATTACAGGATAAACCCATTGTTACATATTGTGGTATAATTTGTTTTGTATACATTTAGAATTATTAGTATTAATTTTAGTTCTGTGGTAAATTCACACAAATGTCTCAACACCATATAATTTCGAAGTATTCATAATCACTTATTGTTTACTTTATTTGCTGATTTGCTCAATGCATTCTTATAAAAACACTATTTTAATATCTATTTAATTTAATCTATATAATTTAATGCTTTAATAGCAATGGCATGACTACTGAAATCTACATTGGGAAATAAAGTGAAGAGTGAGTGAGTGTTAAAATATTTTACAGAATCCTTCGTGCAATGGGAATAGTGATTTATTTGTATTAAAATTGGAGTTGTTCTTTATCAAATAAATTAACAGTAGTATCTAAGAAAACCAAATACTAATATTAATTGTTATACTATTTAATTAAAAAACAATATATTTATTTAATATTTTACTACAATATAATCTTTATTGATATTTGATTTTAAAAAATAAATTTGCTATTTTAAATTGTGAGAAAATTGTAGATTTTTTGAAATTAAAAAATAAGGGATAAAATATTTTTAAAATAATGATTTAAGGATATTATTTCAAACAGAGTACTTTCAATTGTCCACAATATATTAACTAATATTTTCTCAATCAGAATTTATTAATGGTGTGTTTGTATTCTAAATGAAATAAAAGTAAAATTGAATATTGACTATACTGAAATCTGCTAAAAACAGTATGCTAATTTTAATTTGAATCTCAGATTGGAAAATAATTCTCATAACTGGAAAAAATTAATTAATTTTCCTAGAATTTATCATACTGCTTTAGAAGTTTAAAATACAAAATCCTAGTTATTATACCAAATTAAATGGGAATTTAAACAAACATACAGAGTTATTAGCTTATTAGAGATAGTAACAAAATTTCAATTTTAATAACAGGTTAAGTTTCAATTTATACCACACCGCCATAAGAGCCCGTGTTAAAGACACAATTTTCATGTTTTAATTTTTCTAAAACGGGATGGAGAAAAATTTCAAAAAAAAATTCCTGAAGAATTTGATCATTATTATGATCATTATATACAAATTTTAGACTAATCTTATCATATTTTTTAACAGACCAATTACCTTAAGTGTTAGTCAAACGGTTATTATGAAGTTAATTAATTTCTTTAATAATTAAGAGTTAAGTAGTATAAAAGCCCGTATTTATGTTACAAATGAAGTGTAAATTGAATTGAATGTAGATCATGTATTAGTTTATATCGGAATTTCAATTTGAATTACAGTTCTTGTAGTAAATAAAATGACTATGAAATAATATTAATTAATTACATTATATCACTTTTCAGCAAAATAATCTGTGATAAAATTCGATTGAATATTTCAAATTAAACGAAGTTGTCTGTACTAATTATTAATTAATTGCACTTCAAGCCGAGTCAATATCAGACATAATATCATAATTTGTATTTATGATTGAAAATTGAACTTGATGCTTGTTTTTTTAAGCGCGATAGAACTTTGAATTGAATCCCTATCGAAAGTTGTATCTAACCTAAAAAAACAACTTTACTTCAAATATTAATTTATAGAGAAAAGCATTTAAATTCCAGCTTGGATTACAGTCATTAAAGTAACAATCATATTATATACACTGAGTAAATAATAATTAATTACCCTACAAAACATATTGAAGACAAAATCCATATTTTTGATTTGAATAGAATGAACATTGAAGTAATTGTTCTGTATATATATATATATATATATATATATATATATATATATATATATATATATATATATATATATATATATATATATATATATATATATATATATATATATATTGAGGCCATTAATTAAAATTTCAGTTTGAATCATAAATCCTTAGTTATTCACACGACTGTAAAATTTTAATTATGCAATGATGCTTGTCGTTATTATAGCATGGTAAAATAATTTTGTTGTGTTCGAAATAAAATAGAAATTTAAATAAACTTGGTCCATATATTTTTCAATTGAGAACAATATTTAAATTGCTATTTAAATCTTAATAAGTAATTCATTGATCTATGAGATAAATAATCAAATCTTAGCGTTCATTACGGTGTTTTGGAAGTTTTTTGCCATAATAAAATCCGTTGTAATGTTTTAAATTTAAAAATATTGAAAATATTTAGCTAGTAAGAGACTGCTCCTGTGGGAAATCTGAAACGTCAATGGTCAAACATCGTGAAGCAGTTAAGAAGAGCAGAAAAGATCATAGGAATATGCTGAACATTTTTTAACAAAATTGACTGTCAAAGAAAATATTTTTCATGTGCATGGATTTTACAAAATTTCAGTACGATTGGAGATTAAAAATTTAATTTATTGTCATTAGAAATAATAAAAATCTGCTATCATAAACACATTTTTTAAAAATTTACTGAATTTATTTATCTCGGTTTGGTAATTTTTAAAAATTTAATTTCGTTTCAACACATTTAATTGGACAGGTGTACGATTTTGTGCAGTATTATTGAAAAAATATTTAAAATAAGAAATTTTACTTCAAGCCATTTAAAGTGTTATAAAATTTACTATAATAGTTTTTTTCCTAAATTAGGGTATTTATGTATATGAATATATACATACAGTTAGGTAATTATCCGAAAAAAATTATTCAACAAGTCAATTCCATTCTGAATAATTCTTAATTCGTTTCTGCGTATATTTGTATATTTTGTCATTGCCAGTGATCTCAAATTGTTGATTCGTGGCGCATCTTTTAACGGCAATAAAAGTAAGTGTATATTACTCCCCGCATAGCACGTATCGCGTACATTATTGAGTTTTGGCTAGGGCGTACTATTATATTGGTTCCACATTTCTTGGATACAAATGTATATTTTTCGGACACTAATAAATTCATTTACCAGCAGCTCTTGAGACGGCAACATATTTTTCTAGATATTAAAATTTTAGTTTAGGCCTATATTTTTTTAATAGTGTTGATGATATCGTTGATTTCAATTTCTCATAGTAAGGAGTATAGTGAGGAAGAACCTGTAGTTGTGGATTCATAACATTAATAAGATAAGATTTATGTGTCGAATTTCATGCGTTGTTTCTGAATTTGGTGAAAGATTTAGTGGAAATTACCTTAGTAAATTTATCGAAAAACTTAGATATCATTTCTCCTATGACAATGAATATATTCTTTGGAGCTTGCTTATCACTTAACAATCGATGTGCATATGCTTCGTATTGAATTTCGCAAAATAGGCCTAAATAGAATTTATAGCAAATTTTAATCGCTGCAAAGATACCTTTGTTAACAATATTCTAAAGACCAACATGTGTTAAAAAATAAATCGAACTTTTTGAATAAAAAAAAAACTTTATTTTACTAAAAACCTCAATATTTATTGCAAAATATGCCCTTTTCACGTTAATACCACGCTGGGCACTTTGAAACAACGCATGGATGAATATAAGTCTGTTTTTGGAACACAAAAACGTGTCTTTGAAAACCATTCGACTCAACTCTACAAAAATTAAATATTTTAGACGCAAAATTTTAGATTGTGTAAATAAATTCTTCCTACCTTTGTGAATAAATGGTAAATTAGCAATAAACATAGGAACAATAAAAATGTTACAACAGAAGAATTATTCTTATAAAATATGACGCAATCAAAAATTCTTTTGTATTTTCATTCTAACATGATTTTGGTTTTTCAAAAACGTGTGCAACATTCATTTCTTATTAGTAGGACGATTTATTGTTAAACATACAAAAATATGTGCTGGGTTGAACATGTTAAATCAATAGCAACAATTTCGCGCACTTTTTCAACAAGTTAATAATAGAGATAGATACATAGGTATAAATACTATTCTTTAACCCATATGCATCACAGGTCTAAAGTCCCTACTAGCGTGAGACAGCCGGCCGATGATAAGCGACAGTCGTCGTGCGCGGACTATTCCGCGTTTGGTGATATCGGACAGACATCGTGCGCGGAATATTCCGCTCGCGGATGCAAATGGGTAAAGATACTGGCGTTGCAAGTAAAAAATTGCGGGAAAATTGAAGTTCGGTTTTCCTTCCTACACACTAGTTAATTTTCAGTTTTCATTTCATCGTTTTAACGACTGTGAGGTTACGATACTGGCAGGTTTTATTTTCTATTTGAGGTTTTAAATTAAATCTAATATTTTTCTATAGCATCTAATATTTTTCTTATCGGTGTAAGAATATCAATCATTTTGTATATTACTGATAACGAATAATGATAACCAATCTGATGAACAAACATATCTTTAAGTAGTTCTAGTTGGCTTAAGTAAAATCTGTATAAGTTTATAGAAAATAGTTTTTCTTGTAGCAAGCATTTTTCTTATCTTTATTTTTTCTTGTTAGTGAGTTTTTTTAATACATTACTGATTTCAATTTCAAAAGAATTAAGTAAAAAAAGAAAATTGTAACTTATATATAAATTAGTATGTTTGGAACTGCTGAAATACAATAAGTAATTTAAGTGTATGTTTTTGCGTTGGTATTAAAAATAGGTTAGATACAGATACAAAAACATGAGCGTCGGTACGTCGTATGTTGTATGATAAATACATTATTAAATATATTTGTGTATTTAAATAAAAAGTTGAGTTTAACTAGATTTTTACTACTTATACTAAACAATTATGTAAGTAATTTAATGAACTGTATTTATACATATTTTTTTTATGCTAGTTAGAGGAACACCGGTTGTCTTGTTTTATATACACTAGCAAGAAAAAAATCTGTGCACACCCATTCTATTTTTATTAATATCGACTAAACCATAAAAACACTATTGTTGTTAACAAAGCAACAATTTTTTATTTTTTCTATAAAATCTTTAAAATTAAAAAACATTAACAAAACACTTTAAATAAAGAAAAACAGCAAAACAAACAAAATTTAAAAAAAAAATACGTCAGAAAAAGTTTGCGAACACATAATTAAGAATTAAAAAAAATATATCCTTACTATGATGTTGGACAGCCTTTCCGTTTTAAAACTTCTTCCAATCTTTTTCATAGATTGCACTAATCGTTCAGTTTTTCAGAATTAATTTTGGCTTATTCAATGATGGTAGTGTTCAACATTTCTTTCAATGTTATATTATTATGCCGAATTTTGTGCTCAAGTAAATCCCATAGATGTCCTATAGAATTTAAGTCCGGAGATTGTGGGGGTATATGCAATTGCTTTGGAACATTATAAAGTACCCAAAGCTTGACAATTTCGGTCATATATTTGAGATCATTGTCTTGTTGGAAATAAAAATTACGGCTTAATTCCATTTTTTTTGCACTTTGTTTTAAATTTCGCTTTAAAGTATTGAGATAGTATTGCTACTTGATATACACGTCTATACCATTACTCCACCCCCACCATATTTCACAGTAGGAAATAGATTTTTCTTATCTAAGACATTAAAAGGGTGTATTTGGCTTTCGCCAAATGAACTTTTGTCCTTTTATGTCAAAATTTACTCTCGGAAAATATTTTCCCAAAAGTCCTCCGACTTATTTACATACTCATTTGTGAAAGCAATGTGCTTAATTCTGTTCACTCTTGAAATGAACTGCTTCTTTCTTGTAATTGGACTACAGTACCCAGTCTTCCAGTACCCAGAATTTTCTATATCATCACAATTTTTTTTATTAAATTGTACATGGATCCTTTCAACAATTATAGAAGCAGATGATTATGAATTAGTCTTAACTGTATGATATAATGTTTTCCCCTTTCAGGTAACTTTGAAAGGTGGACATAATGAGGCTTTGATGTTATGATATTAGTTGTTTTAATTTTTTTTATCGTTCTATAGATTGATGAATGCTGTCTTCCTAAAATTGTTCCAATATTTCGGTAGCTATTCCCTTCTCATAATTTTATAATTATTTTTCACTCTGATATGCTTATTTCCTTCTTTTTAAAATTACACATTTTATTTTCCATGATTATTTTTAATTGTGTTCACTTGTATCATCTATTTGACAAAAACTAAAGTTAAGAATAACAATCTGCATTGCATTATCAACAATTGGTTAGCTAATTGTAATGCTGTAATTAAAAATTCTACAGCTGTGCGCATATTTTTTCTTTCTGATTACTGGGGGTCGCAGTTGTTTTTTGGTCATTACATTAAAATTTTCAGATAAAAATTCATTATGCTGCTGTTAATATAAACACATTTCATTGTAATTAAATAATTCAAAAATTGGAAAAATTAATTATATTTCCGTAATTTATTTCAAATAAATCTATGATAAATATGGTGTGAGCAGATTTTTTTTGCTAATGTTTGTGTGTGTGTGTGTGTATATATATATATATATATATATATATATATATATATATATATATATATCATATACATATGTATATACGTTAATAGTCATTTGCTATGTTTAGTAAATGTTTATTAAAGGAGTTTACTTTGAAATATGAATTGTGAAGTTATAATAGAAAAATACATATTTAATTTATTCGATTTTAAAATATTTTTTAAAATTTATTTACAATTCATTATTTAAATAAAGGTTATCTTAATTATTTATTAATCTTGTATATTAGTTTTTTTTGTTAGAAAAATAAAACAAGTGGATAAATTTATAATCAAAACAGATAATTTTAATTGTATTAAGTATGTCTATTAGTTAATTATATTTTTATTATATAGGGCTCGAAATCGTTCAGAGTCTGAAGCATCTGAAAAAGATAAAAAGAAAGAACGTGGTAGAGAGCGTAAAAAAAAAGAATCAGGTTCGAGCAGTAGTGATAGTAGTTCTTCAGATAGTAGTTCAGAGCATTCATCGAGTGCATCGCGATCTTCAAGCAGTTCTAGTTCTGGAACAAGTTCTCGGTCTAGTAGTTCTTCCAGTTCATCGTCTAGTTCTAGCAGTGGTGCGGATCGTGCTAGACCGAAACGAAAATCACGTAGTCGTAGTAAAAGCCCTCCAAAAGATAAAGAAAAGGAAAGAAGAGAAAAAGAACGTGAACGAGAACGAGATGGAGATAAAGAGAATGAAAAAAGGAAACCATTAAATCCTCCGAGTGCAGAAAAACCAAAACATAGACCTCGTTCAAGGTATTTTAAATAAAGATTTGTGTTTAAATATTCAGAAGTATTTTAAAAAAATAACCAGTTACTAATAATAAAATATTTCTATTTATGAATAATTAGATGATACAATTTAAAGTTTAATATATTTAAGTAGTTTTTCTTCATAATTGTATTTATAACATCAGCGTTATTTTAGATCACCTTCTACTCGCAGAAAGAGAAGAGAACGATCTCCAACACCAAGACCGACTAAAATACATATTGGTCGCTTAACACGCACTGTAAATAGGGACCATATATTCGAGATATTTTCAACATATGGGACTATTAAAAATGTTGAGTTTCCTCAGGATCGTATACATCCTAATATCGGTCGTGGTTTTGCTTATGTTGAATTCAGTACGCCTGATGAAGCAGAAAATGCTATGAAACATATGGACGGGGGTCAAATCGATGGCCAGGAAATTACTGCAGCACCGGTTTTGATTCCTAAGCCTCGACCTCCGCCAATGAGGCGTAGTCCATTACCACCTCTTATACGAAGACCTCCTCCTATGCATCGTAGAACCCCGCCACGATTTAGACGTCGTTCTCCACCACCGCTTAGGCGTAGATCACCGCCCCCTCCGCGGCGTAGACCGAGATCTCATTCGAGGAGTCCAATTCGTAGACGTAGACATAGTCGCTCGAGTTCAAGTAGTTCACGATAAAAAAAACATTTCCCTGACAAAAACAAATATTAAACAAGTTAATTTCAATTTATATTTTTGATTATATGATTTTGTATTAATATCTTTAAAATTCAAAATACAAAGCGTGTATTGTTTGTATTAAAGCATATGATTATGTTGACTCATATGTTTTTGAATATGTACTGTAAATGTATGTTCTTTTTAAATATAATCATTTATTTGATCTATGCTAAAAATTTTTATTTCTTTATTGTTATAATTATTTAACATTTTTAGTATTTAATTAAATTAGCATTTACTAAATATATTTTATTTTTTATAGTATCTTTCAATTGTTCATAAATTAATTGTTGGATATTATTATACATTTCAGGAAAAGGTTTAAGTATATATTGAAGATCCTTTTGATTTAGAAGAAACATTTCACATGTTTCACATGCCATTACATTTGTATTGTATTTTTTATTATCAGTAATAAGGCATATTTCACCAAAATGTGCTCCATCTTCTAAGTAATGAACCTGAATAAAAAAAACATGCTATTTTTTATTTAATTTAAAAATATAATATACATATTCCTGGAATAGTGCAAAAGAATCACCTGATACTGCAGTAAATTTATTTTAACATAAATGAATTATCACCTCAACATGAGTTATAAAAGTATTGAAAAATTACATATTCACTTTGTTTAGAAACTGATGCGTATTTTAACGGCTATGCCAACATTATTAGAACGTATTATAAAATCTGGATATTTTTATAATACCTATGGTGATAATTCATTTGAGTTGTAATAGAAAAAAAATTTCAATAGGAAATAATCTGCTGAGTGTTAAGTGTTATTCATGTAAAACATATTTTAGAAAATGGTCGATTGTTTATAATTGGTTTAATTGCAATTATACATTTTGTGTAAATATGATAATTATGACATTTTGTTTCTAGTAATTTGTGTGGATAGTAAAGTATTTAATATATATATATATATATATATATATATATATATATATATATATATATATATAAATATATATATATTTATTTACCACCTATTTACCACCTAATAAAAAAAAACAGATTTCAATTTTTCATGTGATATGTTATGCATGTAATAGTAAAGCATTTTATTTATTTAAAATTAAATATCGTTCTCATTCAATTTTTCTATTATAAAATTAAAAAAAATTAATCCAATTTACAATCCCCTTTTTTATATATCACATTAATTATTATTATAATATTTTTCACATTTATTATTATAATATTTTTCTCGTATTATTTTCTGTTTTATGTAATCTAGTATTTTAATTATGTATAAATTAATATAAATTATGCATCACTATATGTTTGATGTTTAATTATAAATTTTATTTAACACATTAGTGTGGCTTAAATGGACTATTAAATTTAAATACGGTTATGAAAATTAGACTATGACTCTTGTAGTAGCCTCATAAATTGTAACAATTTCAGAAATCATTAAAAAATGCACAATATTCTTTTGGAGAATTCCCAATTAAAGATAACTAAAAATGTTGAAACTGTATTGAATGACCTTGTACTTAAATTTTAACTGAAGAATTATATGAGAAAATTATCTGCAAGATGAATTTCGCCTTTGTTAATAGCTGATCAAAATATAAACTCATATACAAATTTCTCCACAATGTTTGGCTCATTTTCAAAGCAGTCTACCGATTTTTATGTCAATTTGTAATTACAGATAATACTTGGATATACTAGTAAACAGAAAAGAAACATTGGTAAAAATAATGGAAAAATTGTGTTTCTTCACTATTAAAGAAAGTAAAGTTTAAAGTTAACAGAGAAGATCATGGTGTTAGTATTATGGAATGCTAAAGAGATTTTGTTGACAGATTATTTTCATCTGGCTTAACTATAACAAAAGTGTACTACACTAATCTTTCGGATCAATTAAAGAGAAATATTTGTAAAAAAGTACTCTTTCATTAAGTCAATGCTGCCCTTATGTTAATGTTGTTTCAATGACAAAAATTATTGTTTGAAGTATAATTTACTGCCGCATCTATTTTTTCCCTGGACTCTGTATTATCAGATTTTCTTCCATTCTCATAACTGAAAATATTCTATGGTGAAAAGTGATTTTTATCAAATAAAGAAGTTAAATCAGTAGTTGGACACTATTTTTGTAGGTTTAGAGGAGTTTGATTTTCGTACTGATGTAATGGTTTTGGAGAATCGTTATTCAAAATACACTGGGTGTCAAGAGAGATTATATTGAAAAAATAATTTCAAAGGGAATATGAATTGTTTTCTGTTTCATTTTGAGAATTTCTTAATTTATCTTCATAACAAAATTGTAAATTTTTAATGCATATGTTACGTATATTCTTTTTATTATAATTTGATCTCTAACTTTTTTTTATATTATATAATCAATTATTCATTGATATAAATTAAAAAAATAAACCAAAAAGGGGATATTATAGTTATGAAGAACATTTTTTTAACAAAAATATTGTTTTAAATATTTTATTAATATATTATATACCAAATGTTATTTTTAAAAAGTATTGATTTAGATTTTTATTTATTTTTTTTATATTTTATGTATTAATTACGAAGAACTCATATAAAAATTTAATTTATTGTTCTTAGTAATAAATACCTTTTTTCCAGCAAGTGAATAAATTGATACAGTGCCTGATGATATAAAAAATATAGTAGTATTTTCAGTTCCATTTTGAAGTATAATATCATTTTTTAAGTACATTTCATTTCGTAAGTGCATTGCAATTCGTATCAAAACTGATTCTGTTAAATCTTTGAAAAAATATACATTTTTAAGAATGTCTTGGCATCCAAGCCATATAATTTCCTAAAATAATACAATATTAGATAACTAAATGTATATATATATATATATATATATATATATATATATATATATATATATATATATATATATATATATATAAAATTGAATTTTAAATCTAAGAAATTTTTTGATGTACTGTAATTGATTTTGTATTAAAAATATTTGCATTATTTTGAAAATTCCAAAAATTAAGTTATTAACACTAAATTCTCTAAAAACAATCTTATTCAACATCAAAAGTGAAATGATAGAATTAGTTCAGGTAGGATAAATTGCAACTTTAATTTTCATTTTTAATGATTTTTAAAGATATCAGGATATCAATCTTTTATATACATACGAGGGTCGTTTGATAAGTATGGTAAATTTATTTATTGTTTAATTTAATTAAATTTTTCAATTTAGTTTTTCTTACTTTTTTACCATATTTATCAAATAACCCTCGTATATATAAATTTAATACATGACAACTTTATTGAAAATTATACCGTTTTGAATAAAATTATTAAATATCCTGTAAAATTATATACCTATTTACTAATATATCTCATTGTATGTGTATTGTGTTGTAGACTTATTTATACACAGAATAGTTATGAAATATTAACAATATAAATTGATCGATTCGTTTTTTGCATGCATTTACTAAGTTTTATATCGTTGTTATAGCGTGAAATTAAAAATCAAAATATATACCTGTTTTAATTGATATGGTATTATATTGAAAATTTCTGTTTCATTATAAAATTCTTTTTGAAAACGATCTTCATAGTATTGTACAATACGTTGTTTCATATATAACGGAAGATCTTTGTAACGCATATATTCATTTAATTGCTGTTGTAGTCTCATATTCGTAATTCCAGAATAATATTTTTTATATATGAGTAAAACTTGAGCTAAAAACAATATTTTAATAATAAACACTCCATTGTTTGCACGAAGGTAGTCATTATAAATAATAAAGCTTAACAAATATTTTTCAAATTATATGTTATAATACCGCAAAATAAGATTTTTTTGTATTATATGTTTTATCATATGAAACTGTCAATTGTATAGATGAGAGTTATATTTTTAATTAAACAATAATTATTTAATCGATTTTTCTTTATTGTTTCATAGAAATATAACATTTTTAAAATTAGTTTTAAGGAATTTTATGAGGTTTTCTTTGATGAATGTATGGCCATCAAAAACATATAAGTGAATAATGTGATTATTGAACATTTTTGTAAAATATTTTGGTGTTGAGATGAGTGATTCATTTATGTAAAAGTGAATTACTAAAATATATATTAAATGATCAGCATGCCTTTTTTCAAAATATTTTTTACATTTATATATATATATATATATATATACACTTTATATTTTTAGAAAGATTTAAAATTAAGGATTCACAATAATTATTGATTTGTTTGTAACGATTGTTAACTGATTTTTCAATCATTATTTTAATATAAAACTAAAGACTGACTTAACTCTAATCAACGTGTTTACATAGTATCTACGATCTGAATTATTAAAATTGAAAACTGATATTTTTTCAAATAAAATTATTTATGTTCTTTATAGTGTTGTTTTTTAATATTAACATTATTTTTTTACTATCAAGGCTCTGATGATAATGGCATCGCCATCGAAATGCGCATCAGCCAATTATTGTTATAAACAAAAAGTGAACATAAATGATTATTGAACACTTCACAACCATTGTGGAGTATATATATATATATATATATATATATATATATATATATATATATATATATTTGTATATAAAGCAAACAAAATAGTATAGACACTTACCAAGGATTCCAACTTTAAAAACAAATCCCCCAATTATAAAGAAAATTGAAATTGTAATATTTTCTGAGGTTACGCATGTATTTTCTAAATATCCATAACCGGTATGCAATAATTGTCTTGTTGTTTGAAAAATACTTAAAATAAATATTCGTAGTTTTGGCTCGACTTCGACTAGACTGTAAATAATAAACACAAATTAATATATCATAAGTTACAAAATTTGACTAAATATATTGTAATTGTGTGGCTATTACAATATATATTTTGTCGATAAATTAAAGATTCTGTTGAATATATTTTAGTATGCAATACTTATGAAATATATAAAAAATATTGATCGTATTCATGAAATGAATTAACACAAAAACACTGTTTGGATCAAAAAATGAGTAACTTTTGTAATTTATTATCAAAATCTGCTGTAGATAATCTATTCAAATTTCATATAAATATTTATTTAGATTATACTTTATAAAAAAAAACAATAATGAACATTTTCAATATATAATAAAATAGAGGATATTGATTTCAGTCTTTAACAAAACTCCTGTATGCTGTTAAGGAAATTTCCTGCTCCTAGAATCATCCGAAATAAAAAATAAAAAAGATTTTTGTATGATGTGAATATGATTATTACTAATACTAGCTAACTAATTGTTCATTCATTCATCCCTAAAAGTATTTACTTTGTTGAATTAGTTAGTTCTGTCTTGATGGTGTTATGACTCTTTCAATTAGAAACACATAATGGGGTAGTATTTCGTTTTCTTCCACATTGCAATAGTGACAAATACTTTAAAACTGTAATATTTTTCGATATAGATAAAATAATATAACAAAAGCAAATTAATTATATTTTAAGTGATAATCTAACTTACAATTGTATAAAATGTTTTATTAGTTTTTGACAAAAAATCTGACATTTCATATAACAACTCAATATTATAAATAATCTATACGAATAATTACCTGCGACATGGAATGTAAGTATTCATATTCATGTTTATTGAAAAATTTATAAATGTACACCATGACATTGTGATAGTTATATACATAAATAGTTTTATTACCTTTATTTTCATAGTACTTATTCGTCCCTAAAAATATATAATTGTGATTTCAAATAAATATTTTTTAAATATAAAACAACTTACTTCAGCTAGTCTGTCTAAGTATTTTATTAGAGTTTTAAGACGAAAAATGATTGATGCAGACAATATATTTTTTACTAATGAACTAAATGTGTAAAATATGAATAATATACGCAAAGATCCCAGTGCGCCCCATATAACGTCTTGTTTTATATAAATTCTGAAATTTAATTTAATATTAATTTTACTTATGTAAATAATTTACTGTAAAACTACACGTTTGTATAAAAATGTTTAAAAATCATTTCTTATTTATGTTATAATATAGTTCCCAAAATTGATTTGATGGAAACAAATAAAGTGGCTAATAAGAGATTATTGAACACTTTTATAATATCTTTTGTTATCGGAGTGCTAATTCATTTATATCAAAGTGAATTTGTTAAAGTATCAAAAAAAAATCAAAAACGATAATCGGTTTTATAATATTCGAAGTGTAATATTTATTAAATTTATTTAAAATAAGTCAGTAGATATTAAATAGTTTTGAAATTATAAGACAAATAATCACATTTTATTAACAAATAAATAATAACAATATCTGTAAGAACTAATATTGAACAATAAAAGGAAAGAAGAGAAAGTATAAATTTAGAGATGCTTTAAATAAAATATATAAAAAAAAATAATTTAAAAAACTGTTTTTAATGCAGTAGCTACTGAAATGCACATTAGACAAAAAGTAAGTAATAAGTGATTATTAAATGACCTTATTAAATTTTGTTTCGTTAAGGTGAATGAATCATTTTGAGTAAATAAAAAAAATATATTAATCAATTTAATTATATATTTTACGCAACTTGGCTACTTTCCATGGATCTAGTATAATTTCTTTGTTAACTTTTTGGAATATACCAGCTCTAAATGAAAGTAAAATGTCGAATACACAAATAATATCAAAAAAGCGCATTATTCGTGGAACTAATGCCGTATTTTCTTCAAAAAATTCTTCTATGCTCAACGTTAACAGTAAAATATATAAATCTACAGCAACAATCAAATCCCAGAGTATTCTGTAAATCAAATAGGTTTTATAAATATTTTTTAGTTCCAATTAAAAATTAAGAAAAATATATTAAATATTATTTTCGTTCCTTAATTGTATTTATGTGTAGACAAACACAAGAGAAGAGACCAATTTTTATATTGGGTTGTTAGAAAAGTCATGTTGGATTTTTGCAATAGATATCGCTAGTTTTTTATAGTAGAAACGTCATTTGTATCCAATTGTTATGTCGTTTGACAGCTAACATTTCTGCCTTCATTCAGATAAAAAGTTTGAGCGATTTGGTTGAGTTTTATAGATTTTATAACAAGTTTAAGATGGAAGATCAAACTGTGCATTTTCGCCATATTTTACTGTTTTATTTCCGTAAAGGGAAGAACGCAAGGCAAGCTTTTGATAAGTTGCGTAAAGTTTACGGTGACCATGCCCTACAACAGGGGTTCCCAAACCCGTGCCCGCGGGCGCCATGGCGCCCGCGGACCGATTTATATACACCCGCCACTATTCGACAGAATTTTTTTCACAAACACTAATTAAAAATATAAATTGAAGATTTATATTAATTGAAGAAATAAAAACATTTATAAACGATAAAAATGAAAATTATGATGAACTAACTGACCCTTGCTGGCTGGTGGATTTGGGTTTTCTTGCAGACACCATGGAAAAATTGAATTCTTTCAATTTGGAGTTGCAGGGAAGAGACAAAAATATAGCTGAAATGATAAGCTCTGTAAATTCATTTAAAGCGAAATTGGCTTTGTTGATATCACATCTGCAGATCAAGTCTCTCGTGCATTTCCCACATATGAAGAAAATGCTAGGTAACAATGAATTAAACGTGTCATTATTTATTGAGACCCTTCAAGTGCTTCAAAAACAGTTTGAAGAAAGATTTCTGCAGTTTACGAATATCGAGCCAATTGTCTCTTTCTGTATCAATCCTTTTACTTGCCAAATAAATGTAATGGAATTAGCCGCATGTATTGCAGATCTTGTTCAGGGGAAAGCAGAAGAACTAGAGTTAGAAATTTTGGACCTTAAGAATGATATTTTGCTAAAATCCTTAATATCAGAGGACTTATGGAACATAGTCAACAAAGAAAGGTTCCCATTTTTGAAAAAAGCGGCATATAAAATCAAATCGTTTTTCGGGTCAACGTATTTATGCGAATCGTTGTTTTCAAACATGAATTTAATAAAATCACGATATAGATCTCGACTCACCGATGAGCATCTTTATAATTGTTTGCTAACAGGATTATCGTCATACTCTCCTAATTACGAGGCACTGGCCAATGAAATGCAATGCCAAAGATCACACTGACAGATTGATATTTTTTTTAATGTTTTCTTTTATGTTTTTTTAAATGATTTCTTTGTATGTGTGTTTTTTGTTTACTTTGTATTATGTTTTGTATGTACGTTTCTTTGTGTGTATGTGATTTGCTCAATAATTTTATTATTTTAAAATTATTTTTGTTTATTATTTTTTATCCTTGGTCAATTATAAATATCCTTAAAAAATAGCTGGTGCCCCCCGCCCTACCAATATTTTAGAATGCGCTCTAGGGTATAAAAAGGTTGGGAACCCCTGCCCTACAAGAACGTCAGTCCCAACAATGATTCGCGAAATTCCGTGCTGGTGATTTTGATTTTAACGACATTTCTCGTTCAGAAGGCCAATCGAGGTTGAAAACGACAAAATAAAGGCATTGATCGAGTCAAACCCGCGTTACTCGACACGTGAGATTGCAGGAAAATTAAATATTCATCATTCTAGCGTTCACGACCATTTGAAGAAGCTGAAATAGATAAGAAAGCTTGACATTTGGATTCCTCATGAAATCAAAAAAGTTCATTTGACTGCGCGTAAAAACGCGTATGAACGAATCCATCATCCAGAAGCGATCAGAACTCGTTCATCGTAAAGGAATTGTGTTACAATATGGCATCGCGAGACCACATTCAAGTTTAGTTATCCGTCAAACACTATTGGAGCTTGAACGGGATGTGCTGTCACAACCTGCGTACTCGCCCTACTTTGCGCCTTCAGACTTCCACATGTTTTGGTTTCTGCAAAATTCCTTGCGTGGTAAATCATTCAATTCCTATGAGGTTATAAAATAGCACCTTGTCCAGTTTTTCACTGGTAAAGAAAGGTTTTTCTATAAACGTGGAATTATGAAGTTCACCGAAAGATGGCGAAAAGTCATCGAACAAAATGGCAAATGCATTATTGATTAAACTTTGTACTTTATATAAAGACATGATATTCGAAAAACAGTTAAAATGCGTCATGACTTTTCTGACAACCTAATATATATATATATATATATATATATATATATATATATATATATATATATATATATATATATATATATATATATATATACAGTCTGATTGATATACCTTAAGTTACTAAATGGATGTATCATGAATGGATAATACATGATTTGTCTTCTTTTTTCATTATCAATTTTAACTTGAGATTTGAATTCTAAACGTGAATTGACGTTTGTGTCAGAAATCAGGATTTGTTTATAGAGAAGCCATTTAAATTTAGTACATTTATTTCTTAATAAATTTGGTTCATCTGGCATATATTTTTTCAATGAGTCGTTGATAAAAGTATCCATTATTTAAAATTAATGAATTTCTCTTACAAATTATATTCACTCTTGTTTGTTACTCAAAACAAATATTATTTGAATATTAGTTTCTATGGTTTTTAAACAAACGTGAATAAAAATTGAAAACGGAATAGTAATGAAGCATGTTGTATTTGATAATTTGAATTTATTAATGATTTCATAGATAATAGAACTTTACATTTTATTAAAACAAAAACTATTCAGTTTAACTATATTGAATTATCTCATAAATTATACTGTTTTTTAGAAAACATTTTTAAATGAAACAAAAAATTGACATTTTAATTTGAATTCAAAATATATTTTCCATTATTAGTCACAACTTCTTCCTATCTTAATCTTAAATTTTCAATATCCTGATGATAAAACTCTTTTGATTTTAGGTTAAAGAATAAATTAAGCTTTTCGGATATCAGTTTTTGTATTAAACTGTTTTCACCTAAATGGTTTTAGAAACTTCGGAATAAATGATAATTTGATGATATCAGGTTGGAAGAATAAATTTCATAATTTCTCATTCAAATTACCTCACTTTTTAAAGCGTTTCTCGTGGCCGAGCATTGTCATATGGACAAATTATGTCTTTTCTGTTGGTTAGTTCTAGTCTTTTTTCATCGATGTATCACTTTAGCCGATCTAGTTGTTCATAATACAACACTTTCTCGATGGATTCATTTTCTGGTAGCAACTCATAAATAATAATTCCATCCATATCCCACCAAACTGATAGTATAATTTTCTTTAGAGTCCTCCCTTTGATTATGAAGGGTTTAAACCCATTGTCTTCGACGTTTAATATTGTTATAAACTATTCATTTTTTTGTTACTAGTAACAATTCGATTCAAGAATGGCTCATTTTCCAATCTATAGAGATAAAAAGTGTAGATGTAAAAAAATGAACCAAAAATGAAGATGAGTCAATATTAAATATATGAACAAAAATAACATTTATTTTTAATCTTAAAAATATTTCGTTATTATTTTATGGAATATATTCTAAAATTTTCTTAAAAAATTTGAATCTATTTGATATTTGTTTAACTAACTTTTTACAATAATTATGATTCATTTTTCTTAGATAATTTGCTTTATATTGTTCTGTTGATTATTTTGGAATCTTGAAGTTTTTATATGACGAATTCTAAGGTTTTTCAATATAATTTATGTCTGAAGATTGTAACTTCTTCATTATTTTTGAGCAATTGTAGAAAAGTCAAGATGCATGTTGTGAGTCTATGCTTTGAATCACAATTTTTATAAGAGTGAAATGTATCAAGTATATCAAAATCTTTCACACTTCAAATTCTATTTTATAATAATTCATATAAATCCGTTCATCTATGATGCCATCAATAAAACTAATTTTCTTGCTCCCTTTGCAGAATAACAACTGAACAGTTACTGAATTACATCCATGATTTATTCTAAGAACAGTATTTTCTTTATTAAATATAGTATTTGGTCTTCTTCAAACTTTCTTACGACTGCTGAAATCAAAAAGATTGAATTTCCTTTCTTTTTTCTCTGTTTCTTTATCGGTTTCTTTTTTATTTACTGTTAAGGTCTCTCCTAAAATTTTTTACCTCTAGCGATTCAATACTTTTTTTTATATTCTACTCCAACGAATTTTCTTATATTTTTGTTTTATATATACATGGGTCTTTTCTTAGGCATTTTAATATCTTTGGGTTCTCAATAAATAATTTTTATTGTCCATCAGTGGTCTTCTCTTGCTCTATAATTCTCTCATTTCCATTTATAGTTATCTTTCCAATACACTCATTTATCTTTCTGTCTCTACATATTATTTCTAACATGCATATTTCCTAAAGCCGTTGAATTATTTTGGAATTTAAGACAAATATTTCATTGTCATAAATGGAAACAGTTGTATATTTTGATCAAAAACTTTTTTCAGACAATAAGAATATTTGAGTTTTTAATATAAGATTTTCTTAAATTAAAATTATTCGATTTTTATTCTCTTATTCACTTTATCTAAAAAATGTTACGTGTGTCAATGCCTTAATCTAAATACATATAATTTTTAACTTTTATTTTTGTCGTTTTTAATTCGATTTTTCCCTGATCTACAATTTCATTAGACATTAATTTTATCTTGTTTGTGATTCACCATTAGACTACTTTTTACCTTTTTTTATCTATTTTTTATTTTTTTAAGCTTATCTCAGATTGTTAAGAAAATAATAATATTGGAAGAAAATCTTAGGTGATAAGTATCTTATCATATATATATATATATATATATATATATATATATATATATATATATATATATATATATACAATACATACATATATATATATATATACCTAAGTCTACGTAGATACGTTCCGCAGAAAACCGCATTAAAAAAAATCACATAAAAAAAACTTAACTTACATTGAAAAATTAGGGATACGTTCCGTAATTTTCAAAAACCGCATAAAACCAAAGCTACAAAGTGAAATTACTCTAAAATTCGCATAAAAAAATCGGGAAATAAGAATGCCTATAAAAAATTTAAATATCTGCAAAAAAATAATACAAAACAAAGCTTTTTTACTTTATTTTTTAGTTAACTATTTAATTTTATTCAAAACAATATGTACATATGTGTAATTTATTTTAGAATTTTTCATACATATTTTAATCATCATCGCAATAATAGCTGCACTGTTTAGAATAAAAAAAAAGAAAAAAGAAAGTGAATAGCTGCACTGTTTTCAAGACATGTAGGCCAAGCCTTTTTCCAACAGGCATTTAAAGTGTGTGGTTTTATTTGAGTAATAACAAAAACAACATGATTTATAAAGTCAAAGATTGAAAATTTTTTTCAAGTGTCAGTTACTGCTATTGACTCATTTTCTAGTTTATTTAATATAAATTGAAAAGTGCGTTTAACGTAATATTGTTAAAAGTTGCAATTATGCCTTGATCTAATGGCTGAATAATGCTTGTTGCATTGGGTGGAAAAAACATCATCTTTACATCTGGATGTTCTAAACATGGATGATTTGGTGTGTTGTTAACAAGTAATAAAATTTTGAAATCAAGACCTTTTTGCTTCATATACGTTTTTTTTATCAGCATTAAATACTTGGTGTGAACAATATCCACCATTTTTAATAATTTTGGCTAACTCTTATGGAACATTTTTGACAGCTTCTTCATCTACCGATGCAACCGCGCCCGTAATTTTTACGTTGTGCAATACATTCTTTTTTAAAAACCCAGTTAACCATCCTTTGCTAGCCGAAAATTCGTTATCAGTTTGAGAAGCGGAAGTAAATGGCTTTGATTCTTTCATTTGTTCATAAAACTGAAGAGCTTTTCGTTGAATTAAATAACCGCTTAAAGAAATTCTTAAAAAAATCGGCATAAAAAGATACTAAGAAGAAATATGAATCGTATAACTTCAAAATCACATTAAAATAATCCACACAAAAAAGACCCAGCTGTATGTATGTATATATATATATATATATATATATATATATATATATATATATATATATATATATATATATATATATATATATATATATATATATATATATATATATATATATATATATATATATATATATATATATATATAAATATATATATATATATATATATATATATATATATATATATATATATATATATATATGTTAACAATTTAGAATATTCGATTTTTTATTTGAATTTTTGTCATATAAAAATATTGTACATATATTTTTTATGCTCTATAACATATTTGACCATTAAATAAATCCCTGCTATACGTGTGTTAAGGTTCATAAATTAAGTTATATCTACGTCTGGTTTTATTTGCTTTATTCACACGATGTTACTTTATGAAATATTTTAAACAACACTTCATGTGGAACAACATACGTAAAAAACTATTTACACGCAATATAAAATAGTATTCGTACATGAAAATACATTAGATTCTCGAATAAATTTTCGTTCATTTTAATTTGAACAATTCGTGATACAATGGTGTGAAAAAGTTACAAACGCGAATAATGTCTCTTTTATAATTTATTAAAAAGAATTCTTTCATATTTCTTTGAAATATGAATTTGTATGATTGTAGTTGGTTAATTTATTTTTTTAATTAAAAATATAAAAAACAAATATATGTATTTTTGTACGTTAATAAATTCTAATTAAAATTATTTTATCAAATGTAAAGAAAAATGTTTCTTTTTATATTTATTTTTTTTAAAAAAAGTTATCTGAAAAAAATAAAACAGACTGAATAGAATCAGCTTTCAAGATAATTAAATTATAATATAATATAAATATTTTCACTAACCTTAAGAAATACTGTTCAAAGTATTTGTAGCATCTCTGTTGTAAACATAATGTTGGTGTAACTTTGTCGATTAAGAAATTTAATTATCAGTGTGATGAGCATTATAACTCTATTAATAATAAGATATAATGCTCCCACACAGAAAATTAAATATCTTGAAACATAATTTCATCTTGTTGATATGTATTAGGAAATAGTAGAAAAAATCTGTTGAAACTAGTAACGAAAATTAAATATTTTAAATGATATAGATTCCTATTAAATTTCAAATGTGTTCATTGTTAGTTTTGCTATTAAAATATAATTAATATATGCAATATTTTCTACATCTTCAGTGCAAAAGATTGCCGATTTATAGTAGTTACTTTTATCTGTTTAAATATAAAGTTAACATGAATGATTTATAGATTAAAAAATTCTCACCAATCCGCCTGGTCATCGTGGTAAGCATGACTAAGTACCAATGAAAGAACATTCATTGAGGTTTTTGTTAAGCAATGAGCTGATATAAGCTGATATCATTACAATATGTAATAGTTTAAAAAGTTACGAATTTAGATAAAAATTTAAATTCTACATTATTTTTTAATTATTATATGAAGAGATAATTTTTCGAAAATTTATAAATTCAAAATAATATTTCAATTTTGATTTGTTCAAAATAAAATTGATTAAATCCATAGTTGATAAAAGTAATTCTTTTTCATTAATTAAATCAATAAACTAACCAAATTATTTTTTAATTCGCCACAGTTCCAAAACAAACAATAAAATTATGTTAAAAAGTTGTATTAAAAAATAAATTTATTTTAAGCAGCAAGATAAGTTGGTTACAATTCGATTTTTACGTAAATATCACGTTATTTATTTTTAAGTTTTCTTTATATTAGTTTATATTTAGAAAAAAACGTTACATTTTATTTTTTATGTAAATACTAACTAAATAAAAGAAAACTTTGTATAGTTTTATTATTTTTATTATTATTTATTTTTTAATATTGCTATATTTAAAATGAACATATAAAAATATTTTTAATTTAGAATGTTTGTTTATATTATTTGCAATTATATTCAAATAAAATCTATACAAAAAATAAATTTTTGTATTTTGTAAAAATTTTAGTTCAATAATTGCTATTATAACCAAGAGAATATTTGTTTTAATTGCAAATAATGTAAACTATATTAATACTATTTAAAGAAATAACATTTAAATTAAAAATTACTTACATATAATATCCAGATTATAATTTATTTATTATTCGTTTTGTGAAATTTGTCATTTTTTTAAAAAAAATGTCTTAGAAACACTTTTAATTGAATGGATAGTTGTTGACCATGTGTTTCGAGTTTACATGTGGTCCGGTGACATATGTCACTTTTTATTTATGAAATGATACTACATATATAAAACTGTTAATGAATTTTGGTTTAAAAATCGATATGAAATAATATTAAAAGAAATTTATTTAAACAGGTATATAGAAAAAAAATGAAAAAATGTTCAATAGTGAATGCAAATAACGAATGTACCTGTAATCTGTTTTTAAATGCAAATGGATAACTTTTTCAATCAAGCTAAAATAGCTATAAATAAAATGTTAATGAAAAAATACATTTTATTTCAAAATATATTTCAATTAATGTCGTCTGTGTAATCAAAGTTTAGATACTTGTGAGAGAGATTATATATATAACAGTTTCCAATAAACGTTTTAGAAGTTTAAATCGAAATAAAATAAAAAGTATGCAATTAATTTTTTTTAAAAAATTTTAAGCATATTCTATGGCATTAATGATCGGTCACAATTTCACTCATATGATCACCACGACTTCGCTAGACATAGTGCATTCGTTTAATCTAATCTTTAGTCACACTTTCACATCATTGTGGATCAATTTCATGAATTACACTTTCAATGTTTATTTTTAATGCTTCTGTTGTTTGTAATTTATCGACATAAACCAATGATTTCACATAACCTCACAGAAAGTAATCCAATAGAGTTGAATCACATGATTTTGGTGGTCAATTGATGGGTCCATTTCGTGAAATAATGGATTTATTAAACTTTTGCTTCAATAAGTCTATTGTTTTCATACATGTATGGCACATAGAACCATTTTGTTGAAACCACATATTGTGCAAACCATTTTCAATCATTTTTGGAAAAAAATTCATTAATCATGGTTCGGTAATGCATTTTATTTACTGTAACATATCTCCAGTTTCATTTTGAAATAATATAGTCCGATGTCACCATCAGCATGTAACATACACCAGACAGTTAATTTTTGTGGGTGCAGTGGTCTTCGTTCAATGACTTGTGGATTGCTTTCACTCCAAATTCTGCAATTTTCTTTATTTAATCTTGACCGGAAGTTTCAGGAAACACACGATAAGTTTTACGAACTGAACATTGATTTTTGTAATATTGATTTTTGTTGAAGTGTTAAACATTTTATGATAATTTTTCAAATTATACTGAGTTGAAATATCGAAATGAGTTTAAAAATCAAACATAGCTGACACCAGCTGTTAAAGTTCTAACATTCTTATTTGAAAACCCTATATAAGATATACAATAAAACACAATATTGATATAGTAATAAAATAAATGTATTTAAAATTATATAGCCTATTTTTAATTATTTATATATAACATAGCATAGAGGCAAGACGAAAATGCTTTTTATATTGAAGATAACGTACTATTTGAAATTATTTTTGCAAAATAAACATCAGCATATATCATTAGTGTATATTTAATTTTAATAATATTTTCTTACTACAAAATTATTTAATGTCATTATGGCATAATGCAATTTAATAAAATAGATATCAATTTAAGGTCATAATATTTCTAAATATGTACTACATAGACATCAGTTTCTAATCAATTATTCGTTTTTCATAAAGACAATGTTTTTAATTATCTTTTTTAACACACTTAAATAAAGGTTAAAAAAATACAAATAAGCATTTTATTGTTATCGTTATTAAGTAATTTAGCAGGACGTAATTTTTATAAAATTAATGACTATTTCAAAAATGAAAAATTTAATTCAAATTATATAGTTATAGTTAAATTAATTGCATTATTATACAGATACAAATAATGAAATTGAAAGTTAATAAAGACCATGTATTTAATGTTTTAATTAAAAGTTTGTGGTATTTTAAATATAATTAATTTTGAAAAAATATTTTCATAAAGAAATTTATAGATAAATACACACACACACACACACACACACATATATATATATATATATATATATAATGTATATATGTATGTATAAACTATGAATAACTTTGATTTATGATGAAAAATATTACCTTTTCAAAAAAAAAATAACACGTAAAAACAATAATGTTTATATAATTATTTACCACGCCGTGTTGTTAATATAACACAATAATAGAATATATTTTTATAAAATATCCTACACAACAATAAAATACATCCTCCTTCTTGATTTTAACTATTAAACTGAAATTGAAAAGTGTCATTTCTGTTATTTTATATGAATGACACATGTATGTAAGTATTTGAATGCATTTGTTTTTGTAATGATTAGACATTTGACTAGTCATTTTTTAATATTTTAATTATTATTTTTTCCTATCTTTGATTTAACCACATTAGTATCTTTACACTGAACGTAATTGAATTTATTTATTCATGAAATTTCACAATACACTATTTGAAATATGCTTCGCCGGTAAAAATATTTCAATAGTATCGTTAGTAAAACAATAATATATTAAAATTTTGTTTATATTATGTCTGTAATTGCAATCCTTCATATAATGTTATATAACAAAATTTCTATGAGTGAATACTTCTTATTTATTTTGACGTTAAAAACATAATTCATAAATTCATAAGAAAAATATTACATAATTTTTTTGATTTTCTATCTACAGATGCAAACATACGTATAAACACACACACACACATATATATATATATATATATATATATAGAGAGAGAGAGAGAGAGAGAGAGAGAGAGAGAGTCTTATCAGGAGCACACAGCTTAACTTTTAAATAAAACATGAATGTGCGCTTCTAATAGAACATTTATATATATATATATATATATATATATATATATATATATATATATATATATGCACATATATACATGTTCGAAAATATCTACATACACTTATCAATACGGATATATTTCTCAATAAAATAACCTTATTAATGTAAATTTAAAAACAAACATATTTTTTAATAATTCTATAAAATACTAATTCTTTATAGGTGGCAATTCAAAATATTTTGAATTTATAACAAATAAAATAAAAAATAAAACACACAAAAATTCATACAATTTGAGCAGAAAATGTCTTTGTACACATTTTATTAAACGGTAAATCATCAATTTTTTTGTAATATTTGCACTTATTGTTGTTTTAAAATTATCACAGTTTTATGTCCCAGTTCATATGTTGTAATCGAAACGCTAAAATATTATTTTTAGTAACTAATAGTAACGTTTTTTGCAAAAAATAATTAAGATGGAATTCAAAAAAAGGAAATTTCTGTAGTGAGTGTAAAATTATTTTATAGTTAGAAACAGAAGGAAAAAGTTTTCGTGAAATAGGATAGGAAAAGGGTATTGGAAGACAACATTCTTTCATTCAAAGGGTAGTAATCAATTTTAAATCCACATTTGAAACCGCTTTCTGGCCAACCGTCGAAGTTAACATTTCGATAAAGGGGCAAGATTGTGGCTTCAGTGAAAGAAAATCTCCGAATAACTGCACCCCAAATTGCAAAAGATATTAAAGTAGTGTTTAAAAAACAAATCTGTGCTGATACTGTGCGAAAAATAATAAAAAGGATGGGTATCATGAACATGTTACGCGTAAGAAATTATTTATTTCACGTATCAATAGATAAAAACGGATTGCATATGCAAATGAACACATTAATTAACTAATACAGTTTTGGGAAAACATGATTTACTCAGATGAGAGAAAATATTGGATTTTTGGAATAAAAGGATTCAAAATTGTATGTATATTACTGAATAAAAAAATCTTGTTCCTATTGTAAAACTCGGTGGTGGTAGAGTAGTGGTATAGGGGTGTATAACAAGTAAGGGCGTGGATAAATGAAGTTTTTAGAATCCACGATGGATAAATATGCTTACTTAAATATTTTAAAACGAAATATAAAGCAAAGTGCTGAAAAATGAAGCCTACGTTCCGATTATAATTTTTTGCATGACAATGATTCGAAGCACACGGCAGAAATTGTTAAGCTATAGATATTATGTAACGTTCCAAAACTTTTGCATGCACCTCTCCAATCTCTAGACCTAAACCTTATAGAACATATGTGGCATTTTCTCAAACGTAAATTCGCCAACATGGCACAATTGCAAAGGAAATGTTGAAGAAAGTTATAGAAAAAGAGTGGAATAAGATTAGTGCTAAGAAAACCACAAAAATTGGACCATTCCATGCAAAAACTATTATAAGAGGTTTTTAAAAAAGAGGCTATCCAACTAGTTACTAATTCACTTGAAAAGCGTATTTTACTTCATATTATTTTTGATTTTCATTTGTTGTACGCATTCTGTTTCTGCTCAATTTGTATGAACTCTTGTGTTTTTTATTTTTTAGTTTATTTGTTATAAATTTAAAATGTTTTGAATTGTCATGTATAAATAATTAGTATTTTATAGAATTGATAAAAAATATATTTGTATTCAAATTTACATTAATACGTTTCTTTTATTGAAAAATATATTCGTATTGATAAGTGTACACAGACATTTTCGAGCATGTATATATATATATATATATATATATATATATATCGATGGTAGTGATTAGCAACGTCACCTGTCATACAAGAAAAGTACATTTTATTTTTGATCTTAGAAATAGGGCTGGCAGGGAATATGTTTAGGAGAATAACCTTGAATATGTGAGTTAATACTAAAGTACAAGAATATTCAAAATTAAAAAATATATTACAAATTGCTTTAAGTATAATTTACTGTTGTCTTATATGCTTTAAAATATATAACTATTTTTTAATTAAATGCAAATATATCAATTCATGAAAAATAAATATTCTATGGTAATTGAATAGTCAATAGTATATTGATTTATATTTAAAAAGCAAACAAGGATTAGATTAAATTTTAAGTCAACGTATATTTAAACTAGAATAATTATAATATTCCATATATATATAATTTATTTAGTAATGTTTGTCTCTAAATCAATATTTAAATTACTTAACGTTGTTCTTCAATCTAATATTATTTTATTTTTTAAGCAAATCAATATTATTTTAAACCTTTTCTGTCGAATGCATGTTTTGTAGTATATGACAAGAATATATTTACAACACTCACGCACATAATTATTGTATTATCCAGCAAGTAGAACCAGCGACCGCTACATTTCATGTAAAGCCATTATCGACCGACGATGATAAACGCATGCAATAAACCGCTATTTTAAAAACGTTAAGATGTTCACCGTCAGAAGTGAATAATCATTCGTATTGTGCAAAAATAGTTTGATGTGCGGTATGGTTTTCAAACCTGTTTTTTTTTCTTTCCACTATTAATATTTGAACTAGGAGCGGTACTATGAAAATGTTATTAATTTAGAGGCTGCGGTTTTTTGAGTAATGCGTTTTATTTATTTTTATGATACAAAATTATAATGAGAAATAATAATGGAATTGTATTTGAATGAAAATAATTGTTCATTATATTTTTGTACATTTTTTTTGCGTAATAGATTTTTTTTAAAAAAATATATAATTATATGTGAGGGCTGTACGGTCAAAAATGAGTATAGGGTATTAAAATAGGTGTTTGATTTTTTTTCAATATTGTCTGTATATAATTTAATGCAATATTATTGTATTATGGTTTCAATAACTGCTTCATATTATGAAAAAATAATTTTAAGTTTTATCTGTTTACTTTATATATATATATATATATATATATATATATATATATATATATATATACGTGTGTGTGTGTGTGTGTGTGTGTGTGTGTGTAGAGGAAAAGAGAGAGAGAGAGAGTAAATTAATATTTGTTGTAATAGTGAAAACATTTTTTAATTATAGAGTAGAAATTTTAGATGGCAATAAATTGAATTTAGTTATTTTATTGAATTTAATAAAATCTATTTAAGAAAATTGAACATCTGTTTGGCATATTGTATTAATATTCAAGATAATGAAAAAAATGTTTAGAATATCGTACATTTGAAAAGATAAAGAGAATGAAGAAGAATTGATGAACTTAAAGTAAATGCTAAAATTAACAATAATATTAAGATTCTGAAGAACAAAGTAAAAGAGAATTATTATAAAACATAGAAACTAAAAAGAATTAAACGTGTTGTAGAAAATTATTTTACTTTAAAAACCAAGTTAAGTGTTTAGAAAATTAAAATAGAAGCTAAATAACGAATTTACAAATGCTATAAGTAGAATCATAGATATGGTATGGGAAATAAAGAAAATAATTGACGTGAGCTTTTTCATGAAAACGAGAATAAAAAGTACAATTTGAAAAACTATAAATGTTTAAATGTATAAATAAATAATAATTAACTTACAAGATGAAGTTTTTTTAGATTCGAACGGATTAAAAGAAATTAAATTATTCAGAAATATCTTCTTACATAAAAAGTATAAGAGGTAATAAAAAACAATATCACGTTAAGCACTAGTTATAAATGAAAAATAAGGCTTTAGTTTTATATTAAAAATATATTACTATGGCTAAATCAACTTAAAATATTGATTATATTTGTATAGTCCAATTTTTATTTCATTTTTTTTTGTTATTTTGAATATAATTCTTTATTTTATATATTGTTTAATATGATTCACTAATTTAATATTTACGATTATATATAGTCATATCATAAGTAATACTGTATTTTCTTATTGGTCAGTAATAAAGTAAAATTCTAGTTTAACAATGGAAAAGTTAGCTAAGGAGCTGCAGCATCGATATCTGAAAACGATTGGTAAATATTCTAAGCTAGGTTAGTGGGTTCCTTATGAATTATCGTAGAATGGTTATCAGCATTTCTCAACTATGTAGATTGGAAAATAAGCCATTCCGGAATCGTATTGTTACTGGTGATCAAAAATGGATTATTTATAAAAATATTAAATGCTAGGATAATGGGTTAACCGCAATGAGACACCATTACCACAAATGAAGGGGAGGGCTCCATTTAAGAAAGATTATGATATCGGTTTGATGAAATATAAATAGAATTATCAATTATGCGATACTATTAGATAATCCAATAAATTAGATTATTCAATAAAAAAGGCATAATTTTTCATCATGACAACACCCAGTCTCATGCGGTACGAAAAAAACTCCAAGAACTGAAGTAATTTGAATGGGAAATTATGAGACATCTACCGCATTATTTTCCGACCTGTCATTATCAGATTATCATTTATTCCGAAGTCTCCAAAACCACATTAGTAGGAAGCAGTTGAATACACTAACTAATATCCAAAAGAAGCTCAGTTTATTTTTTAACACAAAATCAAAAGTGCTTTATCGTCAGGTTATTTGAAAATTTAACATTAAGATAGGAAAATGTTGTGAAAAGTAATGGAAAATATATTTTAAATTAAAATTATAATGTCAATTTTCTTGTTGTATTTCAAAATATTTGTTTAAAAACAGTATTATTTATGGGATGACCTAGTATATATGATCAATATCAATTTATTTTATCTATTGCTAAATTAATGCTTTTCCCATATATATATATATATATATATATATATATATATATATATATATATATATATATATATATATAATGGTGTATACAAATAAACATAAAATACAGTTACTAACAAGAATTAAAGAATGGATATATTAATTATAATGGTTTTATTTGTAGACATTACATAATTAAAAATCTACAATCATTAAAATTGCATTATAGAGTGTATTAATAATCTAACAGATTTAAAATTCATCTGTCTAAATGAGGTTTTAAGGTAATAGTATTTGATAAATTATCTGTAACCTGAAATTAGTTTTAAGTACATGGCATTATTAAAATACGAACGTCTGTTGGTCTATTAGATTAAATTAGATTACAAGTAATTTAAGATAATAATTTAAATACAGTAGCATCGAAAAAAAAACGTTAAAATAATCAATTAGTATTCCATTTAATAATATTTGTCTCCTATGTTACAAATAGACAACATTTTTTTAAAGTATTAAAAATGTTTATTTTATTTTTATATATTTATTATTTTGAAACATGTTACATGATATAAATGTGTCTGTGAATAGTGCAGAATATTTAATAATAAAATTAGAAAATATAATAAGTTTTTAACCTAGTTTTTTTTTACAGAAATTAAATTCTTAGATTATTTTCATTTATTATCTTTATTATTAGTTTACTTTACTTCATATTTGTGTATATATTTATAATTATTAATCTCTTACATAAAATATATTTAAAAAGGAGAATTTTTTATATACTACCGTAAATAAAATAAGAATTTGTAAAAGTAATATATTATCTATATTTTAAATAAGAAATATTCACTTGTGTAAAATTAAAACTACTTCGCAGAATTTGCAACTTATATTTATGTTGCCAATTCTTTGAATTGAGTAAATATGTCAGTTCGAAACGCCATAAAGAACAATGCATATGTACATTCGCATACTAAATTATTACATTTTAAAAACACGGCAATAGATATCGATAAGAAAACGTTTCAAATGTTAAAAAGACAAACATGAAATAAAACATGCATGAAAATAAAATATTCTTCAATAGTCTGTTGGAAAAAATATACAGTATAAATACACACTCATACACACACACACACACACACACACACACACATATATATATATATATATATATAAAATATTCTTAAGTTTTTCTTATAGATTTCTTTTTACTTGTATTTTATTATCACAATAGTCATTGTTATTAATAACAGTTTTAATTATATCAGATGTCATACAAAAAAATTCTTTGTTTTTAGATTTTAAAAATAAAAAATACTGTTGTACTGATAAAAAAAAGCATGAATGGAGAGAAATGAATTATAGTTTTATTGTTATAAAAATTTTAATGAGGACTTTTTCTTTAGCTTTATCGCATATTTCAACAATTTATATATGAATACTTTGTTTTTTGTTATTATCACTATGATTAATTTGTTTAATTTCAGATATAAATATTTTATTTTTTGTACAATGTAATGTAAAATAGTACTATGTCTCATTTGTGATATATAGTATTTTGTTAGGAATGATGTCTTATAACTACATAGTGGTATGCATTACCGTCTGTCAATATTTATTTTGAATTTTATAATGGTTTTTGTAATTTGTTTTTCTTTACTATAGCGATTTTTAAGGTGGACATCTTCTAAAAATAACGTGTCTGTATTAACCCTTATCAGACGTTAGCATTTGGTATTTAACTTTCCGCTAAGTCGGAAATATATTTGAGTGCTTATTGTAAGAGAGAGTAACTAAAGTTACTTGATATAAAAAGATATTTTTGTGCATAAAAATATTTATGTTATATTTACACTTTAAAGATTTACATTTTATTAAATGTGTAATCTTCAAGCTTAAATGTTATTTATATTTTTTCAATGTGTGGTATTTTTTGAAACATTTTCCTACATGAAGGAATGGTTTTCTGTTACAAGTTTCGCAGAAGTATATAGTCGTCTTTCTTTCTCCAGGTAACTTCCGATTGGAACATACAATGCAGTCATTATGCTTCCCTTGGGAATGAGGTTGCAAAATATGCAGCTTCATCACAAGAATTAAAATCACTTGCCGAATATTCAAAATTTTCACATTTTTCACTATAACTATTATGGTTATTTTCCATATAGCTATAGTTTTCTTTATTCATTTTTGGAGGAATAAAATATTATAATATAAGTAAAATAATTGCTGAAATATGACAGAACATGTTGTTTGCTATCGAGTAAGAATTAAACTGTAAAAACATACAGTGTGTACATTCAGCAATGAGGACGTTGTTACTTGTTCAGTCTTGTCACCTCGCACGTGACATACGACTGATAGAGCAAAGTTGTAATGTCACGTCAGAGGTGACATATGACCGATAAGGGTTAAATTTTGTTTCGAATTTTGAAAAATGTCGGTAGAAACATTTCAACACACACATATACATACACACACACACACACATATATATCCATATACATATATAGTTAAACAATGCGGGAGTTTGCGTTTCATCCCCGGTTAGAAAATCCCTTAAGTTGGGTATTGGGCATGGAGTTGACAAAACTATTGTTATTATCTTGTAAAAAAGATAAATGTCACAGGACTCTGACAGTGTCAGAGAAGCATAGTTCGCTAGACATCAGACAACGTCAACAGATATACCAATTGTTAAGATTTTTTTTATACATGTCTATGTACGTATGATGTTTTGTATAGTGATTTTTAATCTCTGATAATTAAGAAAAGTGAGTTTTGATATATTTTAAATTCGTAATATTCGTTTTATCCTATAGTTTCTTTATATAAAACTTTATCCATCCAAACCGTATGAGTTAAGTGTACTATTTCAAGAAAGTAATAATTTGTTTTAACAAGTGATCTTCATTTAATGATATTTTTGCGAAATTTAACCTTTTTTCACGTTTCGTTATATTTATGAATAATTTTCGTTTCTTTGGTTAGATGTACTACCCATATTTAAAACAAATGTTTCATTCAACCCAATCTATAAAAATGTTCAATAATTACTTATTTTTCATTTTATTCACTAATGTGTATTTCAATAGCTATATCACTATCGTTAAAGAGCTAATTTAAAAATTTCAGAGTTTACAATGATTCTGTACTTTGACGATATATTTTTTCAGTATGAAAAGTTTATATTTTTTTGTAGAGATTTAAATTTAAGTTATACACATATAAACACACATACAGTTATATATATATATATATATATATATATATATATATATATATATATTATAATTTATTTATTAATTATTTGTCATTAATATTTATATTTTAAATAACAAACCATACTTTTGCACTGAATGTACTATTCAACTTGTATTTAGTAAGGTTTTGTGTTTATTTTTTCTTCACTTCTATTATGTAAAATTATTTGAAAACATTGTCAAGATTAAAGTTCATTTACGTTCAAAATACTCTTTTGCTTAATGAAAGATGACATATCCCATGAGCCCGGATTTGAACTTATAATGTATTTGGTCAATAGTCAGTCATGCTAGATTATCTACGATTCTATATTTCAAGACCGCCTCCTTATGAGCCTGTTTATTTGTTATAATAAACATGACGATTGAAATCATATGTGTAAAAATATAAGTAATAAAATATAATCCGTTGCTAAAATTATCAGATAGTTTTTGTGGATTATTTTATGTACATGCGAATTAAATAGTTATTTTTGTTTATTACTTTATTGTCAGTAAGGCTGCAGTTATTTATGCATTTATAGCTTATCACCTAGTTCTACCTACAAATCAATTTTATTTTAAGCATACACTTTTTATAAATTCATTCTCTTAAGGCTTGTGTACACATGCTCATATATATATATATATATATATATATATATAAATGTATGTGTGTGTGTGTGTATGTATTTTTATGGATTTGTTGTTTAGTATAATAGTACATATGAGAAGAAAACTTTTGTGAACGGCAAATGTAAATACTTTAGATTATGTTAGATAAAGAATTCTTTTAAACTCTACTTGGATCAAAGGTCAAAGGTGCAGGTGTAGTTATTGTGGTTACAGTTCTTGATTGAAACCATTATATTTCAATTCATATTATTAATTATAATCTATTTCGAATATTGTTTTTTCTACATCAATAGATTATTTTTATTATCGGTTTGTGTATAGTTTTATCAACTTTTTTGATTTAATTCCATATATTAAATTATTTATTCATGCATTCCACACTTTTCACCATATGAACATATATATATATATATATATATATATATATATATATATATATATATTATAATTATTATTCATTAAAAACATTTTCGTTACCATTATGTCAATGATATTTGTTCTAGAGAATATAATTTAAATAAAGTGATTTCCTGTTTCCTTCCTCAATTGGTATTATTATTTTATTTTCTTTCTTTTAAAGGGACATCAACTACTTTTAATATGAAATGAAAAAAAAATAGAAATTGAAATATTTACTAAATACTTTTATATGGGATCGATGATTATTAAAATTGGATAATTCACCGATGTACTAAAAAGAAGAATAAAAGTAGGATGGAGTCAATTCCAATGAAATATTTTAATATTTAATTTAAAAATGTTAGTTTGTTTAATTAAAATATTTCATCATTATGTTATAAAAGTTTATAACAAGGACAGAATAAATATAAGCCATTAATGCAAAAATAATCCAAAATTTTTAAATAATTTAGAGAAGTATATTAGGTATAACAAAAGAAACATTCTAAATATAATGAAAAGAGATATGATAAAAAGAGAACCGAAAGAATTTGAAAATAAATACGATCCGGAGATATAATAAAAGGAATAAAGGTCAGAAATAAAAATGAATGGAAATATATTGTAAGAAGAGAAGATAAATAGTGGAAACCGGAAATTATTGACTGAGAATTAAAAAATATAATGAAGTCAAGAAAAAGAAATATGGAGAAGTAGTTACCGGATATTAGGGAGTTTATTAATAGTATACATACACACACATACACACACACACATATATATATATATATATATATATATTATATTATATATATATATATATATATATATATATATATCTTTAAAGTAATGTAACTCAAAAAAAAGTTTGGTAACTGTCGCAGTTTTCTAGAAAATTATATTTAATTAAATTAAGAAACAGTTTTAAATTAATTAGTAAATGTAAAGATCAAAGGCAACAGAGTAGTTTTTTGGTCTAGATAGAAGGATTGCTTATGAATAACAAAACAGTCATTACTTAATTATGACTTATTCTTTGATAAGATGTTAGACAAGTTCAGGAGATTGCATTAAATGTTAATAAACTCGTTTGATGTATTATCGATTACATTACTGTAAAAAGCTACTTGTAGAAAATTATTTTTTTAAATGTTTATTCTTAATTGATACCGTTAAAGTACAGATGTTTACACATACAACACATTTATAAATACATACACACATACTTTCTCTCTCTCTCTCTCTCTCTCACACACACACATATATATATATATATATATATATATATATATATATATATATATATATATATATATATATATTATATATATATATATATATATATATATAATATGTCTTCTTATGTTTGGGACACCCTAGATTTTTGCAATTATTTTAGGAAATTAAGTAAAAACAAATATAACCTATATAAAATGATATTAGTTATATATATATATATATATATTTACAATGTTAATATTTTGTTCCTCTCCCTTATTACAGTTACCATTTTTTTTATTCTTCTAATCATACTTTTCTAGTTTTTCGTGTCAGTCCAAAACTGAAACTTTATTTCTCTGGAACTAAGCTTAGGCAACCACTGATGTGTTATAGAAAATATTTTCTTGTTGAAAATGTCAAGTGAATACTTCTGCTGAATGTTTGGCAGATGCTACCAAATGTAAAGACATCTTAGTGAATGTTGTAAAATTTATTTTATCCTGACATATAAACAATCTATTTTGGGTACAGACATGTGGTCCCATATTATGTTACTTTAACAGTAGACAGCCAATAAAAAGTTTCCTAAAATTCCAAAAAACTAATAAAAAATGTTGCAAAATTTAAAGCTAATAAAGGTTTTATTTATTTTATTTACAAATAAATTTAAAAAAAATTATTAACACTTCATTTTATTCCAATAGCAATTTTATCCAATCAAAACATCATTAATTAGTCATAAAGTGTCCAATTGTTATTTTTACATCAATGAAATCGAAATTTATGATTCCTTTCCAAAAGATCAGTTTTTGTGTATTTTTAAACTTTTTAAACAGTGTTATAAAAGTCTTCTTCTAATTGTTTGTAATTGAAATCCTATATTTATGCTTAAATTCAACTCATTTGCTAGTTTAAAAGATGTCTTCTATTTATCTGATGTTGATGATTTAACGGTTTAGGAAAACACAGAGAAATATAAACAGATGTATGTCGGGAATAATATAAAAAGATAAGAAGAGAAATGAATGGGTCAGAGAAAAGAAAAGTTGGGGATGTTATGCAAAAATGAAAAATTTGAAATGAAAATGGCACCACCGATGGATAAGAGAAATTATTGATTGAAAACTTAGTTGTATAAGAAGATCCAAGAAAATAAATAGTTGGGAAAGAGAAATAAGGAAGTTCATCGGAGTGGATTGGAAGAGGAACGCATTGAATCGGTTAAAATAGGAAGTTTTGAAAGAGGTCTTAATCCAAAAGTAGATTAAGAGGGGCTGCTGCTGATTATATATATATATATAAGTGTATGTGTGTGTATGCATATAATAAACAATAAGAATTAGTTACACAAGTGCAGCGACATACATGACTATGTGAAATTCGCATGGATCTGATACAACATAAGTATGTGAACAAGTGTAGCGCCAGTTTTAAGATTCAGTTTATTTAAATATAATGTAGGTAGTCTCCCACCTTTCCATTCACTCTACACACTGAAGCGATCCAACCACAACATGTCAACGTTGAAAAATCACATAATATTCTCGCGTGTTGATTTCACAACAAGCAAGGAACCAACAATTACAAGCATTATTCTTACCGAGAAATCAACAGCGCGAAAATTCAATAGTTCCAACAATTTCTATCGCAAATTACATTTCTGTCTTTGTGTGAAACGAGTGCAGTGTAGATAAATTCATGTGCGAATATATAAAAGTAATGTTTTCGTATAGTGTGTTTTTATGTGAAAATTAAATGGTATAATAATTGAATTTAAATTGTAGTATGTTATATTTATATTATATATAATTTAGTGATAAGTGTAGAAAAAAGTAAAATATTTTCTAATTTTGTAAGTTGTGGAACTTTAATAGAATGTGAAATGGTTTAAATATATTTAAAATATACATAATTTATTAATTATATATATATATATATATATATATATATATATATATATATATATATATGTAAAATAAATTTTAGTGGTCATTATTACTATAAATATTTTTTTTTAAAATAAATTTTCATGTTTAATTTTTTTAATATTTGTTTATTAATAACATCCCGTTTTATATACATATATATTCTTTTATAATTAATTACTGAATATAATTAATATGTTTTTATAGTACATATATATATATATATATATATATATATATATATATATATTTATTTATTAATAAATTTTCAGTTTTAATTTAAATGTAATATAAACACAGGAAACGTGTTTTCGAAACGAAATGATTTATTTTTTTAATATATGTTATGAATATGTGAAAAAACGTTTAAATGCTCATACCTAATATTTTATAATTAAAGCATATTGAATGAAGATAATCTTCAATTTATTACTTCTTCACTAATTCATAGATGTCAATATAAAAGACTAGTGATTGCCTAATGGTTCAAACTTTATGGTTATGACTATTAAGAATTTATAGTTAATGTGCAAAGAAATACAAAAACATAAAAATTCTAACGTAATTGGTGCTCATTAGTCAAATACACGTTTCGACAGTATTCAATATAGAAATAAAATTAACTTGAAATGAACGCAATAAACATTACAAAATATCACTTGTGTGATACTTTTACGTTGATGTACTAATTTACATTTGAATTCGTTTTATGATTTTTCATTCAGGACGATGATACGTGTTAAATAAAAGTGATGCGCAGGTACCAGTTTCAATTATTTATAACCATCGTTTCGTTATTTCTTTTCTTCATAATATTTACATATGATCAGACTATATTGAGAACTAGAAAAGAAACGAAAGGTTTACGTTTAAATTCAATTGTTGCGTATTCGTTCAAAAAGCAAATGGAACTCGAGAGGAAACATCATCAGTGCAATTCGAAAATGACGTTTCGCAATGTTATTGAATCCGATATAGATTTGAGTTTGAATACGGATGCAGTGTGGCAACAAGTAGACGGAGCTGAAGTGTATCTCTACTCGGCCTTTCTAGATACGAGATTAAATAATTATCCACATATTAGAGTCATTTCTATGGTGAAAGGTATGTCCTGGATACAAGTTTAATTTATATATATATTTTTTTAAAATGCATGTTCAGACCTACACTGTTATAAATTATGCATTAGACAGTTTGTACTCGCTGACGTAATTGATGTAGGTGTAGATTTATAAAAATATTGATGTTGTTTTCAAAAACCGTACGATGGAAAAATATTTCTATGTTTACAAATAACTGTACCTATTTTTACTTTAGTACTTAACGAAGCGAAAAATAGAAAGTATCGAATTCATTTTTCACACACGCGAATGAATTACAATAGTTTAGATAAGAATTTATTTCGTATTTAATCTATGATATAATTTTATATTGTTTAAAATGTACATATGTTACTATTTTACATATCTTCTGTGTATATCTTTTCTGCTTATTTGTTTTAAAAATATTTAATAATTATTTATTTTAATGTCTTCATATTTTATTATTCAGGTAATATCTGAATTTTCTTGGTTATAAAACTATTATAAATCGAATCAATTTTTATTTTGATGATATCAATAATTATATTTACGGAATTTGTAATAAAATTAATTTTGATAATAAAATTCAATTTTTACTACCTTCAAATTATACATGCGGAATTTTTTTAAATAACCTGTAGTTAAAATTTTATTTGAATTTGGTATACAAATAGTGTAGAATTAGGATTATTTTTTTTATTCTTTGCCGTTTAATATTTATTTATTAGTACACGTGTTTTAAAAGTGGCATATAAAAAGTTTAATTACTTTAAATTATTGTCTAGTAACATAAATTTTTTTCAAGTTTATCAATATTTACATAATTTAACAATAAATTATTTTTCAATTATATAGTTAAATACATTTCTAAATATAATTTATTGAAAATAAAATAAATATATTTTGACTTTATAATATCATAACTATAAAAATAATAATAAAAATCTTAAAAAGTATTATTAAAGTTTTAACACACACACATACATACATACATACATACACACACACACACACATATATATATATATATATATATATATATATATATATATATATATATCAGGAGTAGCAGCAGTGTCTGTTTATTTATTGCTGGATAAAGACTTTTCCCAAAACTTTCATACCTTTTTTTTCCAGTCAATTCAGATTATTTTTTTATATCTCTAGACCATCTATTCACGAGTTCTTAGAAATTTTTTTATTATTTTTTTCTTAGAAATTTTTATATATCTATGTTCCCAATTCATAATTTATCTTCTCCAACCGGCTGTTATCTCTTCTTGTTATATGACCGGCTAATTTCTTTTTTAAATTTCTGATTTTGCCATAACGTCTGTAATTTTTGTTTTGTTTCTAATCCATTCAGTTCTCTTTTTGACTCTATGTGTTATTGTTAACATGCATCTTTTCATAATTTTTGTGTTGCCTGAAAATGATGAATTATTATGGCATTTAAAATCTTTGTTTCATTTCCATAAGGAAAAACAGATAGAATACATAGATCATATATATATATATATATATATATATATATATATATATATATATATATATATATCACCCTATTTATTGTTATTCTCTGTTCACTTCTTCCAAAATATTCTAATTTCAATCATCCGACACCTTTCTCGTCCATTTCACATCGATATATAGGATCATCTAAATGTGACACCTAGATTTGTGGTTTATTAAAAGAAACATGTGTATAGGTTTTTTTGTTTTTTTTATAAAACACAAATCTAGGCATTTGGTTGATCCTATATTTACCAATAAATTTATGTTTCTATTTCATCTATCTATGAGTTTATATATGTCTTTTTAAGTTACAAACTACTGTTCTTTTTAAGTTATAAAACATCTTGGATATTAAAATTAAACAAATAATAAATTTAAAATTTTAGTAATAAAAAAAACAAATAAATCAAAATATTTCTATTGATTTTAGTGTTATATGACGTTTTTAAAATTATTTAACTTTGTATAGTTATAGAAAATATAATAATATATGTAATAAAAATATAACTAAAAGTTGTAAATTTAAAATTAGATGTTCTTAAATTTTTTGATGAAGAGTAACATAAAAAAATAATTTATTGATGTTTATTGTACGTATAAATTCATTTAAACAGAAAAATATTCTAAAAAGGTTAACTAATTATTATTATATTTTAATTAGTTCATCATTAACAATGTTGTTAATAAGTAATGTTTAATAATTGAAGAACTCGATAAACTATTGATGATATGAATAGATATTATTTTATAATATTGTATTATTTTTTTAGAGAATATGGTTTAATATTTAAATACAAAAATATTTTACAAGAATTAATTTTCGCTTATAAATATCTGTACTAAAGAAAAATGCAAAAATGCATCCTAGTATTTTACTTTTTTCGTTCTATTGTTATCGAATTTGTAACTTATCTTTATGTTCGGTTACTTATCATCCTTAGATTTTAATATAAGAGGCTGATGCTATAAAAATGATTAAGATTGATGAAATCATTTATTGGCTATGCTTTAATTGCATTTTTATTCGGCGAAATTAAATCTTTTTCTATTTCATCAATAAAATCTTCTCGTATTATAATACTATTATCTTACATAAATCTTACACTATTATCTCATATTACAATAGTATGTATCAATCTTTAGTCCAAAAAAGCATCTTGTTATGCTGTGTTATAAATACTGTTAACTGTTAGATTATGTATAATTTAAAGATTTTTTTCGTTATTTGTTTTATTTTCTATAGTAATTCATTGTTAAAATTCGAAACGTATATTACTTTTTTAAGAACAATAGTAATTGTATTTTTTTATCTAAAAACATTTTCCTCAGGAGTTTTTCAGAAGGTGTACTTCACTCTTTTAAGAATAGTAAAACTCACTTAGAATAATTCGTATTATTAGAACAACAATTCCAACTAAATATTATTAAAATCTCATATCTGAAATATTATATAGAATCATCCAAATATGACGCCTAGATTTGTGTTTTATTAGAAAGAAACAAAAAAAAACTATATACATGTTTCCCTATATATCATCATGTACACATGTTTCTTTTTAATAAAACATAAATCTAGGCGTCACATTTGAATGATCCTATATATAGATATAAGTGTATTAAATGAAATAAAATATGATATATAGATACGTTATTATAACAATCATTTTATTCCTATTTTATTTAGTGCTGAATGAAGAACTTTCATAAACTTTATGGTTTTTAAAGATCTAAAGATTTGTTTCTATTTTACATTGACGAATTTTTGTGTTTCTATTCCATTTGTTCATAAGTCTCTTCTTGAGACTTATAAAGATGGAATAGATTTTTTTATATATTTCTGGATTTCTAATTAATGATTTTAGTTTTCCATCGGTCGTCTTCCCTTCTTTCTATGACCGGCTTATTTATATTTTCAATTTTTCACTCTTGTTATAAGTTTGATTTTGTTTTGAATTCATTCGATATCCTTGTTATCTCTCAGAATTATTTTTAATATGCATCTTTCCATGGTTGTCTTATTATCTGAAGTCTCTAAATTATTTATTTATATATATATATATATATATATATATATATATATATATATAAACAAATAATTACAGTTTATAAATTTTGCTTTTTAATATATTTATATTTCATTTTTAACGAATTACAAGAACCAAACACTTTATTATTATATAGGATCATCCAAATGTGGTGCCTAGATTTGTATTTTATTAAAAAGAAACATGTGTATAGGATAGTGTATAAGGAAACATATGCATAGTTTCTTTTTTTTAATAAAACACAAATCTAGACGTCACATTTGCATGACCCTATACTAATAAAAAAAATATAATTTCTGTTTGTAATACTTTAAAATTCATCTTATTATTAAAGTTTAGTTTTGTTTTAAATCAATTTAATATTGATTTTAAATATTTAGAAAACTTTTCTGTGAATGAAATTGATAAGTTAAAGTAATTATTATTTTTTAAAAATATTTGCAATTCATTTTTCTGTATATCGTGTTTTCTGCTTTCTTTAATCTGAAATTATATTTATAACATTTTTATAACAGTTATTTTAAATAAATACTAAAAATATTATTACATGGGTATTATAGAATTTGTTTACATCATATGTTCTTTTTATTGAATTCAATATTTTGAATTTAAGTATAACGAAAAATTAAGTACGCACGAATTAAAATTCTACAGATTATAACTGCATTAAAGAATATCGAATTTTTAATTATGGAGCATACGAGTTGAACATAAATTGTTTATATATATATATATATATATATATATATATATATATATATATATGTAAATATATATAAAATATGTACAATTTTAATAATTCTTATTTATATTGAAAAATTTAGGCATTTATGAATTCAGATATTTTTGTTCTTTAAAAGTTATTTACAGAATATGAAAAAACAGAAAATTGTTAAAATGCAATTTTAAAAAAAATCAATAAGTAGTATTAAAAAATATTATAAAGTATTTATTTTTAGAAATAATAACGTTTACATAAAACCATCTTTTAATTCTATACGCACGTTTTTTTTTATAAAACTTTGAAATATATTAACATATATTATTGTACTCTATTCTATTAGTATTTTTTAATTTTTGCGTTTCTATGAAAATAGTAACAATAAAATATTAGATTTTAAATAATTCAGTGGTTACAAAATGTTTAAATTTGTTAAGTATAGATTAGTAATAATTCTACTGAATTTGTAAATATTTTAATTTAGAAAAAAATAGTATCTATTTGATCTCTTCTGTTAAAAACGTATGAAAAATCTTAAACTTTACTTGCAAACTGAGAATCGTTCGACTAAAGAGATATTTAAACCATATCAATTTTTGTGTAAATTATCAATAAACTTTCTATTTTGTCCTAAAAATAACAATACTTGTTTCATTGGTTTTTATATATTTGACTTGCTAGACTAATAGGTTGATAATTGTTTATATATTTTTTACTTTTTTTAAATATAAAATTTATTATCATTCCACAAAACTATTTTACTGAGTATAAAGACACTTTTATAGTTTGTTTTAGTAATAATTCTTCCATTTCAATTAAATACACATAAACGATTTTTTTCATATTTATTTGTTGTATTCTGCATAATTTAAATGATTTTAACATAAAATATAAATATGTATATAATTGAGTGGTAATTAATATTTTATTTAATTCATTATATTTATTAAATAAAGTTTTTATCTTTTTAACAAAAATAAATTTTAATCATTGTTTCATAAAACTTCCTTTTTTAATTTTAATTTCCTCAATTTAATTGTTAATTAAATAATGTCTGTTTTACTAATGTATTTATTCAAGGTCACTTTTTACAAATACTTTTTATATAAATAAACTTACAAAATTTTGTTTTTATAATGCAAATTATAACAATTTGTAACTTTTAATATTCGATTCATAATAGTAGTTAATTAATAAAATATCTCTAGTATAAATTGATGTAGTTTTGCAACATCTGTAACTTTCATCAGGAAAGCAAACAAATAATAAAAAAACTCCAGTGAAAACAGAGCAATGACCTTTTATTTTGACAATGTTGCAAATTACAGATGTATATACTTAATTTGTATATGTATGTGTGTGTGTGTGTATGCATGTGTTTGTGAATTATTAGTTAAAAATAAACCAAAGTAATGAAATGTAAACTTCCTCGCTATTTTAATTTTTTATCAAGATTCCATAATTAAATTTCTGTCAGGATCAATAAATTTCATAGATGGACCTTGTGAACACTTATAATTAAAAATCGTTATTCATTGTATCGGAAAGTATTATTATTAGACTCATCATTTTTGAATATATAATTATTTGAATATAAAACACGTATTAATTTCAAACATATATTCAAATTTGATTGATACTTGTTTCCATATTAATTACGTAATATGGAGTTTAATTAAAGCTTTTATTCGTGAAACACTTTTGATCATCGAAAATGATAATAACAATAATAATAACAACAAAAAGTCTTTTGTCTATTGATGACTCCTTTCAACATTATACATATTTAATGTGTGTTTAATCGTTCGTTACAATACACGTTTCCTATTGAGAGAAATACTAATTTATCTGTATTTCGACATATTTTTTTCGTATTATATCGCCTCCAGCTCAAAATAGAGTATAAACGTACTATTAATAAGATATAACTATGTCATTAGAGATTTATTGAGCATGCTTCAGGTATAATAACTATTTAAAGTTATAGTTTACTGTTTTAAAACGAAGTAATAAAATATTACTATTAAGATAACTATATGACTCTACTACGAAATTATGGAATAATAAATGATCTTGATTATAAATTTTATTGTTAATCTATTAATATTATTTTAGTAATTATTTGCTCTTCTGAATAAATTATTGATGACCTACAAGTATATTCATTTTAACTGACAGTTAATTTTGTACTGAACATGACTTGTTGGAATTTGTTTATGATCACGAACGTATTATATATATATATATATATATACACATATATAATTATTTTTTTATTAATATTACTCCTACAAATGTCATAATAAATTTCAAAGGAGATTAATAGAAATTATATCTTAACAGTCAAAACAAAACCAGGTATGATATTTATAACTTGGTTATAATTATTTATTATTATTTAATTTTGTAGCAGTCAATGTAGTTTTACTATCTGATAATAAGTCAATTAAGGATATGAAATAAATATAATTGTTAGATCATAATATTTCTTTCCATATATTTCAATAGGAAACATTATTTTTTTTTATATAAAATTATGTTTTGTTTAATTTTTTTATACTTTGCTAATCAAAAAATATTAATATATCAAATATAGGTAACCCCTATATAACACGGTACTTCTATAACATGGTTCGAGAATTAGGGAAAACCCTCATACAACACGGTAACCTAGAACACGATTTCATTCTAACACGGTTTGAAAATTGAGGATAAATCCCCGTATAACGTTTAAAGTTTTTTAGAACAAAATTTGAAATAAGGGAAATCATCGTATAACACAGATCGGAATAAGAACTTTTAAGTGCACAAGATATCTCATTGGAAATTTTTAATTTGAGCGTGTATGTCGTATCAGATTTGCCTGTAGAATTTTGAAATTTATTAGAATTTGAAATCCATTTTGTTCGTGGAGTATTAAGTACATTTTAAAACTTTGTGTTTTTCTGTTTACTACATTATACATAGATTAAAAATTTTCAGGTGCGTATTATTCAATCTTTTTTAGAAATAGTAATTAAGTTTTTCATTTTTGTGAATTAATTTGTAGGCCTGAACTATGTCCCATTATGGCGGAAGTTAAAAAATACCTTTACAAAGACATTTCATTTCACTAGAACAAAAATTACAGATTTTACTCTCAGCTAAAAACAAGCAATCTAAAATAACAGATTTTTTGTGAAAAGTAGAGCATAAAATTCAAGATAATGCTGACGAAAGTTCAGAGAATGAGGATATCTGGTCAAAAATAAAACTCCCTCGGTTAATGGTGCTTATTAGTGATAACGAAGAAAACATTATTTAATACATATTAATATGTAATACTTTTATTGAAAATTGCTTCAATAAATATATTTCTCCTAATTATAAAAATATTATAGTATGTTTTTCTAATTTTTGGAACCTAACTCCCTTTTTTGTATTAGATCTTTGTTTTGTTTAACACGGATTCACATAATACGGCATTTTTTAGGAACGTAACAACCGTGTTATGCGGGGGTTACCTGTATATAAATATATCTATTTATCTATCTACAATTTCATTATTTTCATCATCATTTTCATCATCAAAAAAACCAATATCACTGCAATACTGGGCGAAAGCCTCATCGAATATTTTTGTGATCTCTTAAATGTTTTCCTAAGATTTTTTATTTTTTTTTCTGTACGTGGCTAATCTCATTTAACCCTCATATTCACATTACTTTATAATATCATCCTTCTATCTTTGATAGAATCTCTTCCTGGATCCCTTTTTGTCTTTACGTTGCCATTCTGTAATGATTTTTCTCAATCTATTGTCTTCTCTTCTTGTTATATGTCTTGCCCATGTTTATTTCATTGATTTTTTTGTATTTCTCTCTTTCTATCTATCTATCTACATACATACATACATACATACATACATATATATATATATATATATATATATATATATATATATATATATATATGAAAATATGAGTATTCAAAAAAGAAATGATCAAAAAATTAATAACTCAAATAAAAAATTAAAAGAAATTGTAGAGAATTCACTCCACAAAAAAAATATTTACTACTATTAGAGCCAACAATCTAAAAATGACTATTAGGGATTTATCTTTTAAAATATATGGATAAAAAGAAGTTTTTAATTAAAAATTTAGACATTTGCTCTGCCTTCGTTAAATCTTTCATTTAGCAATTGAACCAAATTGTAATTAAGAAATTTCTATTATTATCTTTCACAACTTTGAATATTTTGTTTTACTCAATATGTTTTTTTATAATTCATTATTTAATGATATATATGAACTATAAAGGAAATATTAAGTGCTTATATTATTTGAATTAATCCAAATATAAATAGGTTTGAATACAAATGCGT
>CP092088.1:17530006-17695006 GCA_029203775.1 Neoneuromus ignobilis | reverse complement strand
TGTGTATAGTTTCTTTTTAATAAAACACAAATCTAGGCGTCACATTTGGATCGCTCTATATTTATATGTACATAAATACACATTCATTAATTATATGCAATGAAAGTAAAAATAGATATTTTTCGTACGAAATATAAAATATCTAATTGGTTCTAATTTTTACATTTTAATATATTCTCAACGAAATAAAAATTAATATCATTTAAAAAAATCAGCTACTTACACTAAGTAATTATCAACATTAAGTAGATAAGAAGAGAATTAATTCGTTTTGGTTTAAATTATGCAAATCATATAAATCTACTTCGTTCAAATGTCGTGTTGTAGAACGTAAAATAATCATAGAAGATTTCACGTAAAGAATACTGAAAATAATAATTGTATATGTATTTCCTCAAAACAAAATATATGTTTGATTCAAGATAGTGATGAGAATGTTTCAGTTTTTTTTATTATTATTATTTAGCATTAAAGTTTTTTTTAAAAGCACTTTTTTACGAAAACTATGTTTATATGTAAATGTTGTAAGATAACACTAACAGTTACTTGCTTTATTTCGCTGCTTAATAGTGTACGAGTAAATACATTTACTTTATGTTTTATTCAAATATGCTAATTATTCTTATCATCATAATATATACCAAATATCATATATATATATATATATATATATATATATATATATATATATATATATATATATATGATTTATAATATTAAACATAGGTAGTTATTATGCATAAATATGCAACTGAGTCAATTTGTTACAAATATAAAAAACATGAGTTTATAAAATAAGAAATCATGTTTTAAATAAATTTTATTAGATAATGTTACATCATCGTCAACATCAGCCATAATTTGTTTATTATAGGATAAAGGTCTGTCCTAGATGTGGTAATTTTGTTGTTTTTCTTGTCCAACTTGTTTTTATCTTGTTTTAGAGTTCATTAACCGACTTTTTATTAGCTCTAGACTACCTTCGAGCACAGATGTTCCTATAGCATACAGTAAACTACCCTTAGAGTTTTGTATTTTCAGTTTTAATTTATACAAATTAATTTAGACATATTTTGTGTATATAATCATATTTTATATTGAACTTTTTTGGAATTCTTCTATTTATTTGTATTGATTAATGAAGAATTAAAATACCAATTACATGGAACTATATTCTTTTAGTTTGAAAATTAATCAAAACAAATATAATAATATTTATATTATGGTTATATTAATATATCATCGTGCATAAATTTCATTAAGTTATATGCAATTACTGGTGTATTTTATTAAAAAAAATATTGTTGAAAAGGGAATTAAAGAATAAATGTAATTTGTAAATTTGAACATTCATCATAATTTTCTGTAATTATGCAGGTCAATTCTCAGTATCAATGATACTTTTATTCAGAAATACTCGTATAACTTAATTGAGGTAGTTTCTCGTTGCTTTCTTCAATGTTTATATATACATATATACGAGGGTCGTTTGATAAGTATGGTAAAAAAGTAAGAAAAATTAAATTGAAAATTTTAATTTAATTAATTAAATTAACCAATAAATAAATTTACCATACTTATCAAACGACCCTCGTATTATAAATATATAAAATAAATTAAATTGGTGTCTTTTCTATTTTGTTGAATGAAAAGAAAATATTTCGTTCTTTTCTTTTTTTTTATTCAGTCAGTTATATAATTTTCATTGTTTGTTTTAATTGTGTTTTGTGTATTAGATTTTTTTTATTTCATCCTATAAACAATTATTAATTTTGATAAATAAAAATCTGGGTTTGTGTTTTATTTTTCATAATATTTTTTTTATTAATATAATTTAGTGAAGATCGGAATATATTATAATCCGAAAATATCAGGTAGAATAAATTTGAAGGATGTGTAATTATTTCTTACTAAGATCATTCAGATTTTTTTGATTATTCATCGTCACATATACTCTTGTATTATTTTGGTAAAAAACAACATTCTTTTTGTTCATTAAACCTGGGCTTTGTGATATGAAGTGCTTTATTTAATTCAGTCAACTGTTGTTGTTAGCGATCTGAATTAATGTTTTCACTCTGTTTTTAAAATTTATATTACACCATGTTCCTGAAATCTCACCAACAGAACGGCAGAATGTTGTTTTAATGTATTTAGATCTTTGTAGTCACTAATAGAGTTTAATTATTTGATACCATTATCTGGATAACCATTATCTTCTGTAATAATTTGTTTTAAAATAGTTTATTATCTGAACGAAAAAGAAATGTTGTACCAGTGAAATACCTAAACATTATATTTTGAAACAATATTAAGTATTTTAAGTAGTCCAAAACTGCCGTATAGTAAACTTAAAATCTAATTTAAATTCTCATAAATTTGTCGTAGATTTTCAACTACCATCTGTTTCAATATATCATCGTCACTTCCAAGTATATCGTAGTTATTTTTTGAATAATTTAACGCTTTGAAATTTTTTTTAATGGTAGTATTCTGGTTATTTACTTGACATGATTAAAACCGAAGACTTTCCACCAACCTAATAAATATGTGAAATACACAATGCAATAATTTAATATCTTATAGCAAAGGTTGAATATATGCTGATCGGTAGTCTGGGATGGATCATCATCTGCCATGTTAGAGATTGCATTTGATCTTTAGTTGGAGAGTTCCTACAAGTTGAGGGTTGGGAATGGGGTTAACAGCCTTATCTTGTAAAAAAACTAAATCGTCACAGAACTCAAAAAATAAGGCAATGAACCGACTCCGCTTCAGATGGCTGGCTAAACAATAGTGTAACATATTATATTATAATATTACATACATTTTATTTAATCATCAATATTACATTTTACAGATGGTAATTTTTGAAACAATTCTGAGATTTTTAAATAATATTAATAATTATATATATATATATATATATATATATATGTATATGTATGTATGTATGTATGTATGGTTATGACTATTTTAATATAAAGAAATAAATAATAATTGAGATATATACTCAAAAGTATTAGTGTATATGCATAAAATTGATATATATTATTACCCATTGTCTTAATAATGTATTAAATTTCTTTTCTAATTTTAAAAACACATTACTGAAAATTTTAATCTATTATTTTAAAAATGAAAAAAAGATAAACCTAGTTTAAATAGAATAACTTAAATAATTTTGAAAACGGAAACATGCGATTAGCAATTGACAAATGATAATAAAGATATTTGTTAAGTTGATGTAGTTAAAATATGGTATTTTTAAAGTAAAATTAAAAATCTTTTTATTTATATTTAATGTAATTTATTCAAAATAGTTTCTATTGTTAATATAATCGTTTCATCGTTGGTTCCAACTATAAATTCTTTACTTAGTGATGTTCTAATTTGAATGCCTAAAGTACTGTGATTTATTTTTATACATTTTTTTCTTTTTACATTTTTTCTCACATAATGTTTAAAAATTTTTAAATAAAAGAGGAATTTTATAGATTATATCATGCTATTTATGTCGAGAGCGTTGCATCTGGTTTGAACATAAAAAGCATGTTTGATTTCCTCAAATAGTCAATATTGGTTATTATTCCTTCAGTTTTTTATTCATTTTTTCAGTTTTACATATTGTCTTTTCGATATTATTGTTTCTCTTGTCTCAAAAAATTCTAATGAATAACACTGGTTGCTGATCATCATTCAGCTTATATTTCTGTGAATGAAAAAAGGAATTTTAGCATTAATTATAATATTGTATTTTAATTAAAAAGGTTTATTTTACAAATATTATATAAAAATCATTTCTTATTCTGTTTTATCATAAAATACCCGATTTACAATTTTATATAAATAAAAATTATATTGTGTATCTTTTGCAATGTTCGAGTTTGATCATTTTCTTTGTCAAATTAATGCAAACAGTAAAATATTATTGAATTATATACCGATTTTTTGTTACCTGATATGAAATTTTACGTTAAATTTATTCTACTAAATTCATTATTTCATTAAAAAAATATTTTCATTTATTGCTTTTTTCTCAATTTGAAGACTAAAATAGATAGAATTTTATAAATGGTTTATATTTTATAATTTATTGATTTATGTTATCTTTATCTAATAGTTTGCATGGTTTTCAACAAAATTTATAATATAAAGGTTATATCCAAATGTGTGTAAATATTTTTTCAAATATCCATATTTTTTATTTCTTACTTCAAAACTTCAAAAAAACTGGTAAATTGTAACTAAAACTCGAATAATTTCTAATTTTAAATGAAAAAAGTAACGTCATTTCGTAATGTAGTTTGTAACAGATGTTTCATATCCATTTACATATTTCTATAGACATCATTCCAGTTCATGTCTTGTATATTGCTTTTTTTATTAATTTTAAACATAGAACGAATGCTTTTAATTTCAGTTTATTTCATTATATTTGTAAAATATTAATATCTAACTAACTCCATTTATTTTTCCGAAATGTTTTTCTTCTTTGCATTTTTTATTGTCATTTATTTTCAAAAAATATTAATATTTTTTTTAAAAAAAACGTTGTTTTGGTTATGAATACAATAGAGATTTTATTTATAATTTAATTGGTTTCATTTTAGTCGATTTTTTAATATTATGTTTAGTTCCATTGACTGGTAACTATTTTATAATGTATTTCAGCACTGACAATAATTCATTTTAATATAAATAAATATCTCATCACAACAACGAATTTTTATAACGTTGTTCATTAATTACTTATTGTTGACTTTATTTACCAATACATATTTTTATATTCATGCTTTTACTATTCGAAAGAAATTAAAGTAAATTAGAACTAAAAACATTCTTTTTATTTGAAATTAAAAAAAAAACTCAAATAATTATCCCAGATATACAAATAAAAATTTAAATTACATATTTACTCTTTTTTTATATATTTTTCTGATGTGTTAGAAACTGAAAAAAATAATTATATTAAAAAATAATAATAAATGATAGTAAGCAAATAAAGGTAAATTTAAATTCTCAGTATTACTTGAGGCGCTCTTTATATATATATATATATATATATATATATATATATATATATATATATATATATATATATACAAACACATACACCAACATATAAATTTTATAAATTCTAATAGCTGCAATTCTTTTTTAATTGATTTATTTAAAACGATATTGAAATCAAAAGTTGCATCATTTAATTTTTTTTTATAATAATCTGCGACATATTTTATATCTAGATATAAGATCATAACATATTATTCTATAGCTTGTCATTTTAACTATAGAAATCAGTACAGTGACCTGAAAATATATAAGAATGAATTACACGTATCTCAATCATGCACATTGATATTGAGAATATTTATTCACAGAATTCGATAAATGCGATTATGATATTCCCTTGAATAATATTTCATTACAATTGGTACTCAGATTCTTCTTTAAATATCTAGATTGTAATCAAATGCAGTCCAAGAGTTAATGTCATACTCGTTTCAAATTCCAATGATTTATTTTTTGAATTAAATCATTTCATACATTCCATACTATATTATAAATGTATATAAATGATATAATTCATTAATTACATTATTTGATTAAATATTTAGTTAAATAAATATATTTTTAATTAAATTAAGATTTCTTGATATACGAGTCAAAATGTAAATGCTATTTAAATATTCAAAGTAATTAATATTAATTAAATTGTCAATAAAACTATTTTATTAATAGAATTTAGTACAAGTTAAATGGTAAATTGTGTGGAAACATGAAAAATTCATTATATAATTTCAAAATTTACAAATTAGTCTCTCACCATATGTCGAAAGGAATATTGTATTTAAATGATAGAAAATATCGATAAACAAGTAAGAAGATAAAGCATTTAAAATTAAAAATAGGATGTTATGAAATATAAAACGAATAAAGATAATTATATTTTCTAACTTAATAGTTAACTCTATGTATTATATAAAGATTGTAAGATAATAATATTAATTTTAATGTAAGATGAAAGCGTGTGTGTATATGAAAATAATATTTTGAAGTACGTACTTCAACAATCAGATTTAAAAATAATTAATGATTAAATTTTAAAAGTGTTCATTTAAAATTTCCATTAATTAAGTTTAAATACTGTATAAACATTATATTTTAATTTACATAAATATCTCATTTTACGGTCTATACGCGACGGTTGATACTATTTTAAACTTTATTTATGATTATTTAAAAGTAATATGTACACTCTTATAAAAAACTTTTATAAAAAATACAATTAACACAAATCAGTAGTAAATAAAAACTGGACGGCCAGATGGCAACGTTTGATTAAACTTAAAACAGATTACTGGTATAAAAAAACAGCGAGGCTATGTGTGTTACATAGAATCATTACAAAGCAATTAATAATAAGTGTTATTCGCATTTTAGAGGTGATTTGGATGTGTCTTTAACTTAAGATTTTTTTATTTCAATAATAATTAGAAGTAAAATTTATTTTCAATATTTAATGTAACTAATATTTTTGAAAAATAATATATTTGAGCACGGATATTTTTTTAAACAATATTAAAGTAATCAATATTTAACATTGTGCATGTCATATTTTAAAAATAACCAGAATATTTTTTAAAAAATATAATCAAATGAAACCTTATATATATATATATATATATATATATATATATATATATATATGTATATAATGTATGTGTGTATACATCAAAATAAAATAAAAGTTTAAAATAAAATGATCTTTTTAATAATTCATTTATAATTCTTTGAAGATCCGTTATTACAATAACAGCTGTAAATCAACGAGTCAAAGATGTGATCAGATGGATGATGAATTCTTTCGGGATTCTGTTTTGTACTGTCTTTTTTATTGCTGTAAGAAGTTTACTGATTCGATCTTACTCAAGTAGCTAATACATCTGATTATTGACTAACGATAAAATCAGTTCTTGTCTTATGGTATATGTCATTTTCAGTTAGAAGGTGTTTGTTCAGTTAAATGAAATTTAATTTTAACAAAATTATACTATGAAATTTAATTTTTCTATTATATTTTATAGGAAAAACTCGTTATATATATATTTTTTAAAAACATTTTTTATTAATATGTATATTTCATTTAAATTGTGTTATTTCGTTGATATAAAATGTATTTTTTTTTTGTTGAAAAAGAGCTTAATATGATTTTTAGAGATTGTTAAAAAGAAAAATCTGAGATACGTGTAATCCATTCCTATCCTTGTATTGATTTCTATAGTTAAAATGACAATCTATAGAACAATGTTACGATTTTTTATACAGATCTAGAAGATGTCGTATTTTGTTTAAAAAAATAATAAATAATACAATGCTCAATTTCAGTATCGTTTCAAATAAATTAATTAAAATAAAGTTGCAGTTATTAGAATTTATAAATTTTATATCTACGAGTATGTGTGAATATATATATATATATATATATATATATATATATATATATATATATATGTGTGTGTGTGTGTGTGTGTGTGTATGTATGTGTGTGTGATCCAAACAGGACTGAAGGGTTTAGATACTCATTTACTTGTTTATTATTATTTACTATTCTTTAGAATTCCTCAGTCTCATTTGGGCCACCTTATATATACGTATGTATATATATATATATATATATATATATATATATATATATATATATATATATATATATATCAGCAAACAATATGTTTTATCCACTGCTGAATGAAACGATCTTTCTAAAACTTCCAACAATTTAATTTCGTTCTTTTTAGTTTCACATCGACGAATTTTCATTTAACTAATTTATTCATGGTCTTTTTTTATCTTTAAGATTCTATTTATTTATCTTGTTCATAAATTGTATTCTATTATTAATATATAAATAGTTAATTTCCAAATCTGTATATTTAAAAAAAATCGCAATTTATATAAATTTATAAATATAAAATAATTTTAATATTTTCAAACTAGTTCGAATGATGTGATCATCGAAATGCAAATAATAAAAAAAAGATTTAATTATTTTAATTTATTTAATATATAACAATAATTTACCTTAGTTTATATATATATATATATATATATATATATATATATATAGAGAGAGAGAGAGAGAGAGAGAGAGAGAGAGAGAGAAAGTCATCCAAATGTGACGCATAAATTTATGTTTTATTAAAAAGAAATAAAATAAACTATACACATGTTTTCTTATACATCACCCTATTTATATGTTTCTTTTTAATAAAACACAGATCTATGTGTTACATTTGGATGACTCTCTCTCTCTCTCTCTCTATATATATATATATATAAATATATATATATATATATATATATATATATATATATGTTAGTTGTTTTGGAACTGTGGCTGATTCATTTTACACAAATGAATTTTAACTGTGGTGTTGGGGTTAAAATTCATATATATATATATATATATATATATATATATATATATATATATATAATATTTTAATCGAAAAAGTTAAAATTTTCTTTTCTAAGCTTATTAGGATATTAAATCGAATCTAATTAAAAAAATGTCATCAAAAAATAAGTATATTCATAAACTCTTCTTAAAATTTGTTCTTATCTTCTACTCAAATTACTTTCAATAAATTTTAAGTTTATTTTTGGTGATTTCTCTTATGAACAGACGATATTACTTTAAATTTATCATATATATATATATATATATATATATATATATATATATATATATATATACATGAGGGTTGTTTGATAAGTATGGTAAAAAAGTAAAAAAAACTAAATTAAAAAAATTAATTAAATTAAACAATAAATAAATTTACCATATTTATCAAACGACCCTCGTATGTATGTATATATATATATATATATATATATATATATATATATATATGATATATATATATATATATATATATATATATATATATATATTAGAAAATAATAATTATTACATAAAATATATATCATAAAAATGTATACAAAGTACTATCAAATTCAAAGAAAGAATTAATTTTTTATTTAATAAATTATTTAAAATTAATTTTAAAAAATAAATAAAAACAATCAAATAATTAAGTAAAACATGAGGTAGTCGTAGCTGAATGACTTGTATATTGAGTTAATGGTTAATGTACGATGTTTAAACCTGATTCAGGCTCCCAACATATGTCATATTTTATTAAGGTAATGATTTTATCGAACATTTAATGAGTTTTAATCTTACCAGTGATAAAAAGTAATTTTAAAAAAAGACGCGAAAGAATACAGTTAATCAATTAATTATATCTGTGAAATTGTTTTTCTGGTGTGATTTATTTTAATTCGTTTTTTTATTTTTACTGCCATAAAAATAAAAAATGTCTATTGATATTTTTTATAGCTTCTATTGCAGCTATTATTACATTGATATTTTTATTACTAAAGGTATAAAATTATTTTTAAAAAATGAAATTTATTTTAACTTGATATTATGCAACAGATTTTGGTAAAATGAATTTCTTCTAATACATTGTCAGTAAATGCCTCATGAAAAAATATTATTAATGTTTTTTTAAAATATTAGGATTAATCAGAATATTTACTTTTTTGTGAAAAAAACGAAATATGTATATATATATATATATATATGTAGTTTTATAAAACATTAACATATCATTGAAAAAAAATCGTTTAAGATATACTTATGAGTAAATGAAATCAATATATAAACTTATAGGTCAATTCACTGCGCTTATATTATCGTGTAACCTTTTTTCTCAATTACTCACACGTCTTTCAAAGAAACACGCTGGGGCTCTGACCTTTCTGATGTAAAAAATCTCAGGTAAAAAAAACTTTGTGAGTATTCAAATATTTATACGACTTTGCAAATATATACATTTATTATAAGTGAATAAGTATATATATATATATATATATATATATATATATATATATATATATATATATATATATATAGATATATATATATATATATATATATATATATATATATATATTTATATTTACATGTATGTATGTAATATAATTTGTAAATATATCTACATATATGTAACTGGTTATTAACAGTTTATATAAATTGACTAGTTGTCTTATAGGTTAAAAAGTAGCCATATCTAAAAGTAATAAAACATTAAACTCTATGTAGAGTACTCATATATTGAGCCTTCTTTTGTAGCCAGCATTCCAATCAATGAATCGATTTTTCCCACGATGATTTTTTATATCCTTTCACCTAATTTATATCATGCATAATTTTAAGTTAATCAGCATATATTTGCATTTATTACTTTTATATATATATATATATATATATATATATATATATATGTGTGTGTGTGTGTGTGTGTATCTATGTATTTATTTTTTGCAATATATTAGGTCTACCAAAATGTTCTGTCCACTTAGTGTATAAATGTTTTAAGCACATAGAAAAGTATTTTAATGAAAAATATATGACTTATTCTTTTTACCGTTATATTTTAGTTATTGCGCCCTTCAGCATACACTAAAATAAGTTTTTTATATATTTATTTATTTATATACATATATACATATATATATATATATATATATATATATATATATATATATATATATATCATAATAAAGTTTATTTATGATATTGTATATTTTACGAATCAACAAAAAAAGAATGCTACAAAAATAAAAAAAAATTGTTAAAAGTATTTAAAGGAAATGTAGTATTCGAAAGAACATACAGATAATTCGAGAAATTTAAGAATGTAAATTTTAACCCTAAAGACAAACCATGTTCTAGAAGACCTTCTGAGATCAATTAGGATATTCTTTGTAGCATTTTAAAATAATACCTATTTTTATTCAACTAGAAATAGCACAGATGGGTGCTACTTCATGAATTGACTGCTAGGAACAGATAGGATCGTGTAACTGTTTGCTCTACTTTTATCCAATAAAAATGAATAATTTTTGGAACACCTCGTAACTGGAGTTGAAAAATGGATTACATATGAAAATGTAGAGAGGAAAAAAGTTGGATAACTTATTCAGTTAACATCTAAACTGAGTTTGAGTTTGAAAAAGAGAATGTTACCTATATAATGGGGTATGAGAGAACCAATTCACTATGAATTTCTAAAGCCAAATAAAGCAATTAATTTTAAAAAATATTGTTAATGATTGAACAATTTGTACAATGAAATTAAAAAATACGTTTGGCTTTGATTAATAGAAAACAAATTATCTTAAAGCATAACAAAATAAGGTCATATGTTTCTTTAGCAACCTAAAAAATAGTGAAATTTAGTTAGAAGTTTCTAAGTAACCCAGCATATTTTCCAGATATTGTACCTTCCAACTACCATTAATTTTTGATTATACAAAATATTTTAATTGTAAAAAAAAAATAATGAAGATGGAGATGTGAATAAGGTACTGAATGAATTTTTAGCTTTCAAGGACGGGTCATTTAATACGAAAGGAATTCAAAAGCTTCCATCAAGATAGGAAGAAATTGTTTATATTAATAAAAATTACGTCGTTAAGTAATAATTAATAAATAGTATGAAAACTTATTATTTTTCTTCCTTAAAAAACGGACAGAACTTTTCGGTGAACATAACATATATATATATATATATATATATATATATATATATATATATATATATATATATATATATATATATGTTTGTGTGTGTGACCAGATGTTTGCATATATGTATATAAATGAGAATTTTTGTGTAAATATTTTTTAAGTTCGTTTTTGTAAGAATTTAATCTGGATATCGATTTATAAAACATTCAAAAGATATTTTTAATGGAAGACGAAACTTTAAAATTCATATTGAAGCAAATAACACATACATACACAAATACCTATATACATACATATATGTATATATATAATACATATATACATACATAGCCACAATGAATGCTAACATTCATTTTATATATATATATATATATATATATATATATATATATTTATGTATGTATGAATAAATTTTTAAAATGCGTTTAAATTCTATTTAATGGATTCAATCGAAACATTGAAAATGCAGTACTTTATAGATTAAAAAAGTTTTAATACAAATTGTAATGTAATTTTAATAATTTGAATTATTTTTATAAAATAATGTATGGTTAATTACTTATTTAAATTTAATTTTCAGATATTATACAATTTTATATATATATATATATATATATATATATATAAATAAATATTTACGACGGTCGTTTGATAAGTATGGTAAATCTATTTATTGTTTAATTTTATTAATTAATTAATTTAATTAAATTTTTCAATTTAGTTTTTCTTACTTTTTACCATACTTATCAAACGACCCTCGTATATATATATAATATATTTGTATATAATTAATATTCAAGTGTTATTTAAATTTAATATTTTATGTAAATATCATAAAATTATGGAAATTTAAATATTAATTTTATATTTTTATTGAAATATATATCATTAGCTTTATACATTTTATATTTTTTATATAAAAAGTAGAACTGTTCTTGGAAGTCCAATTTATTCTTGTAAATTTCTTAAATTTTTATTTATTTTTTTAAAAAATCCAGTTTTTCGAACGTAATTTGTATACAAGTTCTTGGAAATGTAAATATTGTTTATATTTTGTAAAATTACGGCAACGATGCGACGACAGTAGTTTTCAAAATTATACACCTCAATTTTTATGAAATAGGATAATGATTGCGTGTTTTAAAATACAGAAATAAAGATTTTTCTCGAACATAATTTATCAGTTTTCGTAAGCATATTATGGAGTTTGGAGTATACATGTGTGTTTGCGTGTTTATATATATACATATATATATATATATATATATATATATATATATATATATATATATATATATAACTTTTGAAATCAATATAATATTTAACTCTTATTTTTTTTTAATCTTTTGAAGCAGATATAAAAAAATCCAATATAAGATTAAAGTTTTGTCTAAATATTTGTTGTTTTGAAACTGTAGCTGATTCACTTAAACACAAATGAATTTTAACTCCAACATCACAATAGTTAGTCTAGATTTTAATAGAAAGGCTCTGACGATGATGGCGTCGCCATCGAAATGCATCAACCGACATATTTATAAGCAATAAGTGAACAATAAGTGATTATTGAACATTTTATAACTATTGTAGTATTGGCGTTAAAATTAATTTGTGTTTTGTCTAGAATTTTATTTTTCATTTCAAAATTAATAATATTAATATTTTTCCAAATTTTCTATTTAATTTGTACCCCTAATCATTTTTATATAGTAAAAACTAATCTTGAATGAAGTTTCCTAGATATTTATTAAATTATTTAGAAAGGTATTTTAAGGTTACAAGATATGTTTTTTCAAAAGTAATTAAATTTATTTTAACATAAATGAATGCCTAACCCACATTATTATAACATTTTATAAAATTATTCAATAATTAATATTATGATTCACTAATGAACATTTAGATTGTCATATCTTTATTGTCAGAAGCTGCATTATAAAATCTAGATGTTAAAATGGAGTTTTTCAACACACTTTACATATACTATACACATATCGGATAGAAATGAAATCAATATGAAATTTAAATCAAGAAGATGATTGTTATTGACGTCGATAGAAACTACTAGATTGATCTATCAGGAAATGAAAAATAAAAAGATTCAGATTTTTTAGAGAATATTAAAATTACTGATCCTATCTCGATCAGTTAAATTTGGTTTATGATTTCAGAATATTAAAAAGTCAAGCTAGAGTTATTGATTTTAAGACTGAAAATGTATTTAGGATTATAAAAAGATATTAGAATATTTTAGGAAAATAGAGCTCAAGAATGCTAAACTCTCAAGAGTGATCCTCTGAAGCCAAGTACAGCAGACAATCCAAAATAAATATATTTTAGTTTAGTACATATTACTCATAATGTAATGTATATGTTAATAGAAGGTTATTTAATGTCAATTACTCATAAACTATGCTCGATAAAAAAATGTTTAACAGATTTGAAATTAGTGTAAAAATACTATAAGAATTATCTTCTTATAGTTTGTTTTGGAATTATGGCGGATTCACTTTAATACAAATGAATTTTTATCCTCAAGCCACAATGGTGTGTTTTTTTTTAAAAAAAACAAATAAAAAGAGTCTAACGATGATGGCATCGCTATTGAAATGCGCATCAGTCGACATCGTTATAAACAATAAGTGATTACTGAACACTATAGCCATTGTGTGTTGGGGATAAACGTTCATTTATGTTAAATTATCTTCCTATTTAACAAGAAAAGGAAAAAAATGTTTATCGTCACTATAATTTTTATATAGAAATACATATTTCTATATTTAATATTTTGATAAAAATTGTAGTTAATTTTATTTTTATAAATAATAATTACAAAAGTTATTATTTTGCATATAACATTAGTATATATATATATATATATATATATATATATATATATATATATATAAAGTAGATTTAATTAAATAGTTTTAAATATATTAAACAAGTAATATTTCATCGTTCTGCTACATTTACCTATGAATTTACATAATAAATTGATAATAAAATAATTGCATGTATATAAAGTAAAAAAATATATAAAGAAAAGAAAAATTAAAATTTAAAAAGTACAAATCTGTAACGAATAAACATTATGATGAAAATATAAGTGTCAAATAATAAATAATATTATTATTTGAATAAAATGTATACTACAATATTTATGTATATATAGGGTCATCCAAATGCGATGCCTAGATTTGTGTTTTATTAAAAAGAAAGAAAATAAATTATACACATGTATTTTTTTTAATAAAACACATATCTAGGCGTCACATTTGGATGACCATATACATATACACCCGTCCTTGAATTTACTCGGAGTATCCGTTCCACGTGAATTTGTTTTACGCGAATGAAAATCGCGTAAATTGAGTCTGTCAGTACAATAGAAAAAATATTGATAATAAAAAATAGTAAAGTTGTAGAAATACATATTTATTTCATATAGCTTAACAAAAAAATAATGACGTTTTAGTAAACAAAAATAAATAAATTTTATTCGGTGTCACTATCGTTACTTTAATTCAAAATAATCAATCTTTTATATATTTATATCGTGCTTTTATACGTTCAAGTAAGAATTTGCGTCACTCTGATATATAATAAATTCCATGAAAAATTATATAAAATGAAATCTATCTGACCGTGTATAAAAAGTGCCGCGTAAATCAATACCGCGTAAAAAAAGTCCCGCGTAAATAGAGATATAATTTGCCCCGTAAAAAAATTCGCGTAAAAAAGTCCCACGTAAATTTAGGGACGGGTATATATATATATATATATATATATATATATATATATATATATATATTCATATTCATATATTTAAGTGCGTAAATATACACATACTTATAACCTCAAGGTACTATCCACCTAGTGGCCAATAATGAACCAAATGAGTCAAAAATGGCCATAAATCATTAAAATGTCATAAGCTGGATTCTTGTTCCGTGTTAACTATTTCGACAAGTTTTTTTTATGAGTTTTATAATGTTTATGTAATTTTAAAATATTTTTAAAACCGGATAATTACTACCAAAAACATGAAATAACTACCGATAACAAGCGGAGGAAATATAATATTATATCATTTTTTCTGAAATAATATGGTTGGTTTTTAATATGTTAGTATATTCGTTTTAGAGTATTCTCTCTATTTAAATAATTTACTACATATTCTAACATATTAATTGAATGCCAAAACTGCAACAAAGATGTAAAATAAAAGATATCGTGCAGTTAATTAGCCGTGAAGTTCATAAAATAAATTAATTAAAATTTAAACATTAATGAACCTCATATATACATATATATATATATATATATATATATATATATATATATATATATATATATATATATATATATATATATATATATATATTACGTAATCCATTATAAATATTTTTCTCCAAAAATTATCTGCATTTATAGTTTTATGCTTTTGTGGATTTATGGTTAACGTTATGGTTCATGAGAATTTTTAATGAGTTTTTGTAAATATCATTAATTTTATGCTATTATTTTTTTATTAGTGAAATTACAATAAACATTTACGAATCAATCTTCTGTGTTTAAAACTTCTGTGTTTAATTGAGAATCGCAGATAAAATTACTTTTATAAACTTGTTGTCATATCAAACAAAATAATATTTTCTTTACTATAATATTCAATAATTGATCATTGATATATATATATATATATATATATATATATTTATTTATTTATTTATTTAATGAGATATTAGAAGTAATTAATATTCTAATTTTCAATGAAATAATAAAAATATAAAATTGAGCTTTTATTTTTCTTGAATAAAAAATTCTTTATAAAATAAATTTATTTTCAAAATTTGAATAAAATTTAAGTAACTATTTTGAATTTGCTAAGACTTACTAGTATAGTAGATAAAATAAAACATTTTACTCTTTTCATTTTAACGAAGTTTTTATTTTATTTTCAACAGACATTTTACATATATATCAACTCATATCATATATTGTACATACATATGTTAATAACTCTGTCTATATGCAAAAGTGCACAGTATGTGTAAAGATTAAATATTTTGTTACAATATTTGTAACTTATTATGTATTGTTAGTATTCTACCAAAAATAAATAATCCAACTCTTTAAACTTCCCCCTATTTAAATATATTTTGAATAAAATTAGATTTAATATTACCTCCATATAGAATAATTATACATAAGTTCAATATATTCACATATACTTCATTAATACGAATATATAATTACACATACAATACTCTTCTTAAATATATTTAATTAAAAAATAATATGCAAAAAGTACATATTTTTTGTTTTTGACATATTTTGACATATAATATTGACTAAAAATGTAAATATAATATTAAGTAAAAGCATAGGTACGAAGTATTTAAATTCTATGAAAATGAATGTTTAAATTTATTATAAAACTAAAAATAGTTCTTTACTAATGTTTTATAATTAATATTGTATATTGTTGCAACCAATTTGAACTCACATGATCGTTTGCGTGTATACATGAACTTTATTCAGTGATTATTGTCTGCAGCCATACGTAAACCTCGATGTGGTTATTTCTTGAAAATATTTCTTTAATATAACCATAAAACAAACAAGCAAAATAGATGTATATAATAAAAATTACAGGATATAACAATTATTTTTCAGAAATGATTGGTTAAAAATAGATCGCGAATCTATTTTTATACAATATTGATTAAATAACTAAATAAACAGTATATATATATATATATAATTATATATATACATATATATATATATATATATATATATAATATATATACATATATATATATATATATATATATATATATATATATATATATATACACATACATATATACTGACACGAAAAAGTATTCGCCATATGGGTAACATAACCAATTTATTGATATAATTCAATAAAGTCGTTAAATGTTTTATTTAATTGATAATAAATATAATATTCATTAGAAAAAAATACCAAAAAAAAATAAAATTTTTAATTTAACGACTTTATTGAATTTTATCAATAAATTGCTTATGTTACCCATATGGCGAGTACTTTTATACAATAGTGTATATGTAATTTTTATCTCATTTTATATTTAATCATTTTATTATTATGCTTTTATAGAAATCATGCATGTTTGTATATATATATATATATATATATATATATATATATATATATATATATATATATATATATATATATATATATATATATATATATATTGGTCATTCAAATGCGATGCCTAGATTTGTGTTTTATTAAAATAAAGAAGAGAAACTATACACATGTTATCCTATTCATCACTCTATGCGCATATTTATTTTTAATAAAATACAAATCTATATATATATATATATGGATTATATATATATATTATATATATATATATATATATATATATATATATATATATATATATATATATATATATATATATATATATATATATATATGATAATTTGAAGTTTTTTTTATTATTATATAATCAATTAATTGCATTGTTAACTTTTAAATAAAATTTATATGGTTATTAAATGTGAATAAATCAAAAAATGTTTTATATATAAAATATTCGTATTCTACTTACAATGTATTTTTTCCTGTTATTATTTACTTAATAATAACTATCACAATACCAAATATTTTTTATCCTAATTGATGAGAATTTATCGTGATATATAATTATGCTCAATACGAAATACTTCAGGTGCACTATTATATTATATTTATTTTTCATTATTATTATCATATGTCTGTTTTTATCAACTACTGAACGAAGGCCTCTTTCAAAACTTTCTACTTCGATCGATCCAATGTCTTTTACTTCTACTCCATTGTGTTAAATTTTCTTATGTCTCATCTCATCTATTCATGGGTTTCTTCCTGCATCTTTTATATCTCTGGATTTCCAATTAATAATTTCTTTTGTGTAACGACAGGGTTTTCTTAGTATATGATCAGCTCAATTGTATTTTAAATTTCCCACTTTTGTTATAATATTTATAACTTTTGTTTGTTCGTTTTTTTTCATCTACACGATTTTTTTTGTCTTCATGTGTTATTTATGCAATAAATATGCATCTTTCCATACTTTTTTGTATTGTATGGAATTATTGAATTATTTTCACTCTTGAACTCCATGTTTCACTGCCATAAATGAGAACAGGTGAGATTTATTGATCAAAAACTTGTTTCTTTAAACATAGAGGAATGTTCGACTGCATAATATGAGATTTTTTCTTAAATTGACACCATCTCATTTTTATTCTAATGTTCATTTCAGCTGTAAATATCGTATATATATATATATATATATATATATATATATATATATATATATATATATTTAGACAGTTAGAATTGACGTCATGTATTTTTTTGAACAAAAATATTCATGAACTAGCATACACCTGTTATCGAATTAATTGAGATATTTATTATAAATACATATTTCTTTAATAAATTACTTTGCGTAAATCGAATATGCAAAGTGATTTTTTTCAGTAGGTCGAACTTGATAAATTAATTGTAGACATTAAATTCTTATTTTAGTTGAAAACTTATAAACATACTTATTAACAGTAGACGAGTTTTGTTGTCATTCGATAATATGGCATATTTGAATAATTCCACTAGATATCGTCAACAGTTTGTCATCAACATATTATGTACATGCCATGGAACATCACTCTACCTATAATGATACTCTGTTATTATGTAAACTACAAACATAAAATTAACCAAGTCATGAACTCAAAGTGGCATAAAATTATCACACGAAAAACGCGTTTTTTTACAAAGTTATCCACATTTCCATATTCATCACATTCAGCATACAATTACCTTTTGTCGTAAAAACAAACTCTCCGAGGTACGTATAATGATTTATGGTTATGATTCTTGTGTGACCAGATATTACCAGTGATAAATTCAATGTAGAACAATGATTTTATTATACATATGTTAAACGTGGATATAAATATAATTACTACTTGAATTGCCGAGTACTAATTATATTTAAATTTATTTATGTATTATTACCCGCATGCAGATCCCTTAGTTGTGATTGTTTTATTATTCTGCAGTCGCTGCACCTGAAAAATCCTTCTCGTATTCGGCGTCGAGAACAGAACTCATTCGTGAATTTATTAACAATTATTGTAATCATATTGTAGTTAGAGGTGTATATAATTTCTTTTATCACGAAATTCGAAATTTGCGGTCAGACGAGTCACGTTGTAACGTCTTCACAATGATGTTGATGTGAACTGTTCAGAACGTATTATTAAAACTAATTGTAATGATATTAACAGAATCTTTAACGTCTGACAGCGTACATCTTTCGAGTCCTCGCCTTTAAGATGTTTATAATGTTTCCTGTTTTGTTTCCATAAATAATTACAATATTTATTTTGTGCAAATAAACACGTCAGATATCAATCAAAATAAAAAAAAACGAATTTTTATACAATTTATATTTTTTTAATTATAACTTTAATACATATGTAACTACCAAAAAAATCACGAAAAAAACAAGTAATAAAATACACATTTTTTGATTTATATACAGTATAATTCGCTTATAGCGACATTGAAACAGTTATGATAAAGATGTTATATTTAGGTGTTGACTAGTAATATATTGTTTAATCATTTAATCTTTTTATTGTTTATGTACGTATTAATATATTATTTTTACTAAACTGTACATCTATTTACATATTCTACTTATTAAAAAAATATTTAAATTCAGTTCACATAAATATTTCTTCTAATTGTAGTTTTGTAGTTATATTTTTGCTCTGCATACATTTTTCAAATTGTTTTTTAATTATTTGTTTTGGAACTGTGGCGAATTCATTTTCACACAAAAGAATTATCACCCCAACACTACAAGATATTAAAATGTCTTCAATAATGACTTATTGTTTAGTTTATTTATTTTAATTGAAGTTTATTGATCAGCAGTATTTGGCTTTTCTTCAGAAGATTCCAACTGATTTTGTGAATCGATTTATAACCACAGACGAAACTATTATTATATATCAGGAACGTAACAGTGATAAAAATAATAAAAAAATATAATTCTTCTCCACCAAAGATATCCAAATCTATAAAATCTGCTGAAAAAAATTATGGTGTTCATTTTATCGAGAGGATATTTTATCTAAAGAAATCTTGCTGATCGACTGATTCAATTTTTTATCTAAAGAAATCTTCCAACTGATTCAATGATAATGGAAGTATAATTCGCATACTAACGTTTTGATCAATAATTCGTATACTAACGTTTTGATCAATTATAAAAAAAATATTTGTAGAAAAAGATAAAGTTTAACAAAGAAAACAGTAAAATTTTGTTAAGAAAACTTCCATTTTGCATACCAATGCCGTTTCAATTTTAAAAATCAACAAATTAAAGTAAAATTTGCTACATTCGCTGTATTTTATAGACTTGGCACAATTGGACTTCCTAATGCTGAATAATTTCTTACTTGAAGAAAATTTTTGACAGATAAAGAAGTTCAATGAGTAGTTGAAAACTATTTTACACGTTTAAAAAAATCTGGCTTTCATCCTGATGTAATATGTTTAGGCAATCGTTAATTAAAATTCTTTGGTATTAAATAAGGTTATATTGAAATATAAAACAGTTTCACAAGAAATATACAATAATTTTTCTATGTTATTTCAAGAACGTTTCTTTTTATTCTTGTATTTTCACATTTGAAACAATTCTTATGTACCAAATGATTACAATTAAAAAATACATCCACAATGATTTTAGTAATTGTGTTCGTCTACTACCTTTAGTATGTACTTATAATATTTTGAATTATTTTTATTTTTTATTATAATAAAAAAAAACAATTTTTCATTAAAATACTTTTATCTGAGATATAAAATGTGATACTGAAATAAAATTTATTTTTACAAAAAATATTATATTAAACGAAATGAAACTTCAAGCTGATTCAAATTATTTTATTTATTAAAATACACTAATTTTTTTTAAAAAAAATTGATGAGTTAAAACAAAACTATTGAATATAAAAATGTTTGTTTGATTTACTTTCAACAAAAATATATGATCAATTAAATAAAATGATAGTTTTTTAATAATGTTTTTAAAAAAGTCAAATATTTTATAAAAACAACATATAAAATTTAGTAGGAAATATATATTTTTAAAGAAATAAACATAAAACTTATAAGTTAATTATTTCCTCTTAATTTTTATGATAGAAAACATTTAACATAAACTATAAATAAATATAGATTTTATTTTCTCATATAAACATTAGAATAGAAATAAAATCGTGACCATATATATTTAATAATAAAAAAAAATTATTGATAAATTTCATTTATTTTATTTCGAGTTTTAAAACTTGTTTTGCAATACTATTAACCATTCTCTGTTTAATATTAAATACCAACAACTGACACATTTCTTATATTCAACAAAAATATAAAAATGATAATATTTTTAATACTACCGTTAAAATTTTACTGATTTCAGCTATCAAATTATTTTCAAAAAACATCTGTGAAATACATATTCAATTTCATTAACTGTATTCGAGTAAATGTTTTTTATATGCGCATTAATGTATTTTTGGAAGTAGATAAATTGATGGAAAATAAATAATTTTATAACAGTTATATACAGCTATTTCTCTTCAACTACCGTCTTCGAATGGATTCGTTACATAATTATTTTTTATTGCTACTCACTGACATTTATGTTTGACACTTTTTATGAATGTAACAAATTAAAAATGATGTCAAACATTGATTATTTTTTTATTTTATATTAATTATATGTGGTAAAACTTCAAATAAGAAATAAATTGTTTGGAAGACGTTTAATTGGTGAAATTACAATGGAAATAAAACTAGTTTAACGATTCTAAAGACCGGATGCCAATCAAAACTTTTGATTGATGTAGTGTTTCAAATGTCAATGTATAACTCTGAGAGTGTGTGTGTGTTTTTGACGTATTAAACACGAAGTATATTAATTAAATGGTACCAACATTTAATATTTGTATTTATGAAGATACTTACATGTTTTATTTATGAAAAGTAAAGAACCTTATATGTATATTTTTGATTAATATTTAAGATTGAAAAGCGTATTCAATATACATTTTGAATTATGTTTAGATTAATATAAATTACGTTTATATATATATATATATATATATATATATATATATATATATATATATATATTAGGTTGAGTCATAAATAATTTCTGTTTTGCATGTAAATTTTAATTTTTAATAAAAAACAGCAATTGTACTTTAATCAATTATGTATGAGTTATTGTTTGCAATGACTTGTTGTTATTTACTAGGTAGCTCTTTTATGTTTTTTGAATAGAATTCCAATGATTCCGAATTTCCGATGGTCACCCCATACTCTGTATTTGTCTTCAGCGGATTTTTTTTATGCAAGAAGTTGAAATCCACCCTGAAAGGTCATCAATTTCAAACGATAGAGAAGATTTAAAAAAAAATCTACAAGACCTAACCTGTGATTCTGGGTACAATCTAAAATTAGAAAAAATGTTTGGAATGGTGCATAAACACTAAAGGATATTACTTTAAACGAGGCTAGACTGAATAAATTTTAAGTATTTTAAATAAATGTTAATATGAAAAGTTCGTTTTTTGGACAAACCTCATAAATTGTAATGAGTGGACTATACTAAATTACCTAGTTTGGTCTTTTTAAAATATTTATTCTCTTTAATATAAAACGAAATTATTTTTGCAGGTTTTTTATATTCTATAAAAATAATGTCTTCTGAAAAATTAAGTATAGTTTTTTGAGTTTTAATTGTGGAATAATGTAGTTAAAGTTATTAGAATTATTAATTTAGCTTTTGAGTAAAAATCGTTAGTCACTGAAATATTCAGAAATTATTTAAAGAGGTTTAGTCTAGGGGATATGAACATAATTAAGTTTCCAAGAAAATTTAAATCTAAAAAATAAAGAATAATTAAAAACAATCGAAATTTATCTAAAAAACACACAAAATTCTTATAATAAATTACAAATGTTTATTATGCTAAAGAAAAATAAAATAAGTTATTTTTATTTGTCTTTAATGCTATTTAGATTAGCCCTTTTAAATTATAACTTGTTTTTAAAATTACAAAGTAGCATATATGACGATAATGAAATGGTTATTGAAATGCTCGTCAACGAATAAGGCTGACAAAAATAATTAATGAATATTTTTATACAATTTCAGAGTATTGCGGTGGTTGATTTTTGTGCAAAAATTAAATACATATAAGGAAACGTTGATACAAGTTCTACAATTTTTCAATATTTAATTCTTTTTTTATTCCAAATTCATAATTGAAATAAATATTTTTTTAAGTAATAATATAGAAATATAACAAAATTCCTTTCTAGAAAATATATGTACATATAAATATTATATGTATTATAATACAAGCACTTTTTTACAAATATTTCAAAAATCATGAATATTTTTTTCTTTTGATGTTCCTGGAATTTTTAATTTATTTTAATATTTTTATATAAGTAAATTTCAGATGAAAGTATAATGTAATAAAATTTCTTGTTAAAAAATCTTCAGATGTATTCCGAGTATAAAATATTCGCTTAATCAGTTTTATCTCCTAACGAGTCATGATATTGCATTGTTGAATGAATACATTCAAAGGTTAATGGCGCATGACGTGTCAACTGATGTCGATCTTACCATTTTGTTTGTGCTCATAAGGTACACATAAATTACGACAGTTCAAAATATACGTTATCTACAATCCACTATTTATTATAACAGAGGTGAAGAAACTTTCTATTCTGTTACTTCTTTTTTAAAAAAGATAGCGAACCAAATACAATACAATATACATATGTATACACGTCATTGCATCCTATTGCATTCATAACCTATGGTTGAAATAACACAATGTTATTTTTCACACATTTAAGTCGTTAAACTGAAACATACAAATCAGCATTGTATTATTTGTAGCTAAATAACCGAAACGTTGACAGCAATATTTGATGAAGCTGCGTGAAATCTGAATTTTATTCTGAGTCATGCATCCAAAATTATTAATGTTCTTATGTTCGTGATTGTTAAAATTACATCATGATTTTTATTTGCCCATTTGTAGAAATAATAATCGGTTTGACATGTGAAATGTTATATTTACAGTTATGTTTTTGAAAAATGAATATTTTTATTTTATAAACAGTGACTGACAAAGAAGTCATAGGACGGGCTAAACAGTGAAATATTTTAAATTATTCAAAACAGACAATAAGCAAAAATCAAAAACATATATAAATTGTTCTTTTTTAGATATAACTCTACACCCAATTAATGAAATATAAATATTTTTATATGCAATAAAAAAACTATATAATTAAAAAATCAACTTCACAAGTTATGGAACAATGTAGTATTAAGAACAAAACAACAATTATGAACGTTTTTTAATTTCATTTTAATATGTAAGTAGGGTTCCCATTGATTAAAGATCTTTGTTATGTCTTCTTAATATTTATTTATTTAGCTTTTGAACTTTTAATCAAAATTTTTAAATTCCAGGTTTTAATTGAACTAAGACTTTTTCTTATATATTTCTCTTCTTCTTTCGTTTTTCCTGATAATAATATTACTCTACCGTTAGAGCGGTCTTTTGACCGCTCTAATATGAAAATATGAAGTTAGCATTTCTCAAACTTAACACAAAAACAGTTTCACAGGAATTAAAAGATGTTTTATTTTTTAAAAACAAATTTGCTCTCATCTCCAAGGTATGGATGCATTTTAGAAAATAGTTGATCAAAAGGTGCAAATATTACTGTTGATGAACAGCTATTTGACAAACAATGCCGATTTGACAATATATGCCCAATAAACCCGATAAGTTCGGGAAGTTCTGGTTGGCATGACGTTGAAAGTTAAATTGTGAATGGATTTCCGTATTTGGGAAAAGATGAGACGAGGCCTTCAGCAATACCACTTAGTGAATTTGTTTTCTCAAACTCACTGAACCATTTATAGGGTGCGGACGAAAATAACCACCGATAATTTTTTTGAGTTCATTTTTATCAAAAAGAAACTTAATAGGAAATTAAATCTCTAAAAAGAAAAGAAAGACAAAACGTTTTTCAATAGCCCTTAAATCAAATAATTGTACTCTAACAATTTACCAAACCGAACAAAATTTTTACTAAAAGCATAAATATGTAAAAATTGAAGAAACAAGTAAATGTATACCTGAAACTATTGCTTTTTATAATAACACCAAATTTGGCGTGGATATGACGGATCAAATGGCTAGAAAGTACAGCACAAAATCTAAATCTAATAGATGGCCTGTCCAGGTATTTTTCAACATTCTGGATTTTAAATGCTTGGATTTTATATAAGCAACCAACTGGAGAAAGGATATCGCGACAAGAATTTTTATTTCAGTTGGCAGAGGAACTTGCCACAAAATACCGCGATATACATAAACAAGAAAAAATGGAAAGTATGGCGAAAACTTCAGCAGATTCCACTCAACAATTTTGAAAGACAAAAATTGTCAAATTGGATATTGCAAAAAAATAAAGCCATAAACATTTTTCTACAATGTTTGTGGAAAATGTTTGCAGGAGAGACCCTCCATCTGTTGCGACAACGAAAATTTTATTTTAGTTTGAATAAGGATATTTGTAAATTCTGAAGTAACAACATTTTTCAGTTTCGAGCCTTCTTTCTAAAAATCGAAAAATAAATGTTTTTTAATTATTATATGATTTTTGTTTATTGTTTATGCTAAATTCTGTATTAATTGCAATCAACTGGAAAAGACTATAATGTTTATTTCAAAAGCGGTCATTTGACCGCCATCGGTAGAAATAGGTATATATAATATGTCGGTAGGTTTAGTGTTAATTAAGTTAGTAGCTAATTTCGCCGTAATAGTAGACCATTTATTTAATAAAATACGTTTCAGAATTTTTTGGAAAAAATATGTTTATTTTTTTAAAAAATTGTTCTAAAGATGTTCAATTGGGTTAAGGTCAAGTGTTGGGGAAGTATTTAAATTATTTTTGAACAATTATATAACAATTAAACACATGCATGGAATTTAAGTTTTAAGTTATTGTTCTGATAACACTTGAATGTATTATCTGAGCTCGGTTTCTCTGAACTTAGTTTCAAATGATTTTTAAATATATTTAAATTTTAATGTTGGTTCATTGTCTCAACAACAAAAATTAAATCTCGAACATCAATAGCCAACGTATATCCTCAAACTATAAAAATCTCGCCAACATGTTTTATAATAAATATTTGCTTTTTTTACTAAATTCTTTATGAGGTTTTTCGCCACTCATTTATGCATTTATCATTCTTAAAAATATTAAATTCACTTTCATTCGCAAATATGAAGTGCTTTCAAGTATTCAAGGTCTAATTTTTTTCGAAATTTCAATTGATTTTTGCAATTTTTTTTGTCCACAAAAAATTCTCCCTGCAATTTTTCCACAATAACATGAGTTTCTCATAACTCCTTATAGATTCTAAATTTACAACTTTTCTTTTGGCCAATCCCAAATTACTAGTTAGTTTTGATACATACAGTTTTCCAATAAGCGCTTCAAAAGTTTAAATCGAAATAAAATAAAAAGTATTTAATTAATTAGTTTTTTTAAAAAAAACATTCTATGGCATTAATTATAAAATACAATTTCACTCATATGACCACTACGACTTCACTTGGCATAGTGCATTTGTTTAATCAAATTTTTAGTTACTCTTTCACATAATTGTGACCCAATTTCATGAATAACACATTCAATGTTTATTTTTAATGATTCTGTTGTTTATGGTTTATCAGCATAAACTAATGATTTCACATAACCTCATAGAAAATAATCCAATGGAGTTAGATCACACGATCATGGTGGCCAATTGATGAGTCCATTTCGTGAAATAATGGACTCATGGCATGCAGCACCGTCCTATTGAAACTATATATCGTGCAAACCATTTTCAATCTTATTTGGAAAAAAATTCAACGTGATTGCCACCAGCTGTCAAAGTTTTGACATTCTTATTGGAAAACCCTATACTTATTCTTGAATTTATTTTATTTCTCTTATCATGTTAGACTAGAAATGTTAATCGAATCGAAATGCCAATTGTTATCATTTATTACTTTAATAATGTGTATTTTCATTTTAGAAGCAAACTACAAAAATGATATAGTCTATTATATTTCTTAATTTATACAACACCTCACTTTATATAAATTCAAGAAACTGATTTATTTTAGTTGCTTACAACTACCATTTGTGATATTTTAAATATATTGACCGTCTTTTTTGTCTCATAACATAGTTGTTTTCGGTTAATATGACAATTTAATCATATTAACCATGCAGGGTTTTCCAAATATGAGACATATCACTATTAGTTTATTATTGTGGTTAAATCATTTTAACACAAATGAACCACTAACCTTAATAGCGTAAAATTGTATAGAAGTGGTGAATAATTATATTAACTGATACACATGTCGATGCCCATACCATTATAATCAGAGTGTGGTATTATTTGATGATGATGGTATGCCTATCGAAATGCATAATAGCGAATAATATGAAATCAATAAATGATTCCACTTAAAAATCTTGTAGTGTTAGAGTAAATAATTAATTTTTATTACAATGAGATATCTCTTAAAGAAAAATCAATCATACTTTTTTAATATTTATAATATCATCTCTATACACAGTCCAAATATTATACTTTGTAGTAAGTATATACATTGCGTTTATCTCATTTGATGACAAATATTCTCAATATTAATAAATTATCTTATAATTTTTTTTTAATTTTTAATTACATGAAAATCACTCAACTAGTGTACACCATTTTTTTAAAATATTGCCTTTCAAAATAAAATATAATCTACAAAGTAATTTACTGACACAAATTACTACCATTATGATCTTTTGTTAAAATGTCAATAATATCAATATAATAAATAAAAATATCTGGTTCACATATTTTCATTTATTGTAATAATATTATTGTCTATTAAAAAAAGTCAATTTTAAAATTGTAGCAACATTTTTATCTGAATTTAATAAATGAAATAAAATCGTATTTTAAACAAATCTAGATATTTGTTCTTATTACTTTTTTATTTAGAATATTTTGTTCCTCTCTGATTAAATAGATTTTAAGATTCATTAAAATTAACATAAAAATAAAATAAATAATTTTAATATATTTTTATAAATAAATTGAATTCGTAACATTTCATTCTTTCTCAATCTAAAATTATAATTAATGTTTATAGCATTCATAGTTTTCTCATACTGGATCAGAAATGATGACCTTAATTAAAATGTAAATCTAACATTTAAAAATATTTCTTACAATTATAATTAATTATATTTATTTAACTTATATTTATTAGCTTTAATTCTTACCTGATCCATAATTTGAATATAAAACTAATTATTATTTTTATCTAAATCATTTATAATTTATAATTATTAAATTTATTCTGTAAATCGTAATCCATTGTATATATGAATATAATATAATACCATAATTTAGTCACAAAAAAATACGAAATTGAAAATTTTAAACTATAGTTTCCTTCATTAAATGCATTTTACAAAAATATAATTATAGTAACAATATGTAATGCAAATTGGTTTACACCTACAAATATATTATATATACAATTATTCTATAGACAAAATTTATATTCTATAAATTTTTTGTTGATGCATTCAGATTAAATTAGTCACACGTAACTTCTAACGGGTTTTTGATAGTAATTTAATAGAATACAGACATAAATCAAACTATATATATATATAGTATATATATATATATATATATTGAATACTTTTTTAACTATTCTTTTAAACAGTACATTGTGTAAAAACATATAAATACAATGACATTTATTATAGGAAGTGGTTTAGTGTTATGTCAATATATTTATATTCTTTCAGTTTACTCTTTGTTTGTAGATTATTTACTCTTACTTTTTTTGTGTTTTAGTTCTTAATTTAATTATAACTTCCTTTCTTTTAAGAAGCCATATGCATGTTTGTGTGTTATATACATACCTCTCTCTCTCTCTCTCTCTCTCTCTCTCTCTCTCTATATATATATATATATATATATATATATATATATATAGGTATGTATATAAACAGTATAAATAGAAATGATCCTAAATTCTTATACAATATATGATTAATTAATAATAAATTAATATAACAATACGTAAAAAATTTTTGATAAAATAAACATCGTCTTGGAATCTTGATTTTAACATCATTTTATATAGAATTGAAATATTGATAAATGTAAGTGGAATTTTTAAAACACTGGTTGATTTTTATCATTCAATATATTCTAAAAAGTGAAACCATAGTCTTTTAGTGTAAAATACAATTGAAAATATTATTCTTTCCATTTTGAAAATGATAATTATTAAATCATTGATGGTTTATCTTTGTAGCTAATTTACTTTTATACAAATAAAAAAAAATACTAAACAAAAAACATTAAAAATTCACTCAGCATAACATTACAAGATTTTATAAAAATATTCATTGATCATGTAATTTTTGCTTTATTTTCTTTTATAATTATATTTAGTTCGACTTTGTCGTTAAATGGGCGTATAATGATTTTTTTAAAGCAAATCTCTGATAATGATTTAAAAATTGAGAACCTTATTTATATATATATATATATATATATATATATATATATATATATATATATATATATATATATATATCACTATTAATAAATTAAATAAGAACGAATAATTTAACATTTTTGTAAACATTTGTGTTATTTGAATCAGTGACTTATTTGAGTAAAATTGTTAAATCACTTACAATAATTTACATTTTTTATAAAATATTGTTTATTAGTTGTTAAACAACTACTATTTCTTTATCAGATAATTATTTGTTATCTAATGTTGGAACTAAATTACATCTCTGTGAGTGGCAAGACAATTATTTGAATAATTTCCTGTAGGATCTCAAAAAATCAATCAGAGACACTATTATAAAACGTTTACTTAATTAAAATAGAATTTTTAGATGCTATAATTATTTTAAATAAAACAAATCATAACAGATATATTTTTTATATTTGAAATTTAATTATTTCTTTTATTTAACTAATTCTCTTAGAAAAAAGACAACGCTTATTCCAAAAATTATTTTAGATGTATATTATATTTATCTCTATTTTTTAATATAAAATTGAATACAAAAATTCTTTCTTCTTTTCAATATATTTTATGCTTTTTGTCAATAAATTGTTAGGTATTAATTAACTTACGATACTGTTTTTCAGTCTGAGAGTTTTTTTTAATATAGGATATTTAAATAAAAACTCATGTTTAAAATCACTGTTTTAATAAACACTGAAATGTTTTAATACGACTTTGAATCAAAATTGAAACTAAATAAAAATATTGAGTTTTTCCAAAATTAAAAATTGACCTGTTTTAGTTTTTATTTTAGCAGATTGAACTAAGAATATAATCAATATGTACGAATTTTTAAACACATTTTATAATTATATTTTTGAACAATTTTTTTTACTTAACAACAAACAATGTTTTTACATAACTTAATAAATGTGTAACATGATTGATTAAAATCTATTATGAATTTGCAATTTTTTATTTCAATGTGTATTAAAATAAATAAAATCATATTGAACTACACCTATCTCCCGATTTACACGATACTTTTTTTACACGATTTCGCTTTTACACGGTTTTCAAAATAACGGATTTTTTTAAAAATTGATAAAAATGAACATTTTGGCTGCATATATATTTCTAGTCATTTTTCGATTCCGTTCGCTTGGTAATATTGGCGTACATATTTGAATTAGGACGAACATTGGATAATCATTTTCTACAAAATGACCCGAATGTTGAATGAGTTCTCCAATTCTAGCGAGATATTAATAAATGCTTAACTCAATATGAGGAGGTCTATAAAGATTTAACCAAAAACCGAACACAGTTGTTAATTACGGATTTCATTACTAAGTCTCGTAGAAAAGATTAATAGTCTATGAAAATGATGACAGTAATTAAACTTTTTAATAAATTGTTTAAGGATCTGATATTTCTTGTTTTCATAAAATTAATTACATACTTATACCTTTATATATTTGTCATTTTATGAATGGACTGTTATTTTTATGTTTTTCAAGGTATGTTACTTTTATTTTACGTTGAAATAAATGACTGATTTATACACATTTTAGTTTGTTTTCGATTTACACGATTTTGCGTATAAAAATCCACGATTTCGATTTACACGGTTTTCTAAGGAACCGATCTTCAGTGTAAATCGGGGGATAGGTGTACTTTAAATATTTTACCATATGAATGTATTAAAATATTTTATTATTTTTGATTCTATAAGAATACTTTAGTTACCTCTATCATTACGCTATATATTATGTTGTCAAGTATCTCCCTTCCGCTTTTTTTTTTTTTTTTTTTGTACATAGCTGCGAAATTCAAAAGACAAGAAGGCGGAAGGGAGATATTTGACAACCTAATATTATATATGAACAAAAATGCATTTAGAAAAGAATAAGAACAGAATAACAATTCAAATAATACTTAATATTCTTCCTTGTAGAACTAATGTTATATTTAAATGTATCATCTTAACTAGTTGAACTTTTAGATTTTGCTATTAATTTTAATGGAAATGGGTTTTAAATTAATTAAACATTATATCTTAAGAAGTCATGTAATAATGCTTATTATTGTTATTATAATCCTAAGTAAATTGCAATATAATTACGAACAGCACGCAATGAATAACATTAAAACAGTTTATAGAAACATCAGTATAAGTAGTTCATAGTAGAAACATCAATGCCTATTTTGTAAAATACTGTTATAAATAAAAATTCATATATATATACATGTATTAATGAGTTTTTTAATTAACATATTAAATTAATGATTTAAATATCATATATTTTTCAATAATTTATATTATTCATTAAAATATTTATAGTATATTATTCCAGTTAGTGATTTTCGTTTTATCTTTATGATAATCAAATGAAGATTGAATGTTACTGAATTGAATGATTAATGATAATCAATATTGAGTGTAGCACAGATAACTGTTGCGTGGTAAGCACATCGATCTGTTGACCTGTATGTCATGAGTTCGAATAGTTGTTTATATTATATGTCAGTATTTATTAAGAAAACGATTGTCTTGAATATGTAATAGGTTTCTAAATCTACAAAAAAATATGGATGATTAATAGATGCGAGAATTTCTTGATTTGAATATAACTGTATGATGCATTTTGTATAACAAATAATTTTAACTCGATTTCATAAAATACTGTTATTTTCAACACTTATTTTTTTTTGATACAATAATGTGTGTTCGATATCATTGAATTTCTTATTGATCACGAGTATATTTTTAAAAGAGATAAATGACAAAAAAATAAATAAATTATAAAAATTTTAGAACGTAAATTGGACGTCATATAAATATATCATAATAAAAAAATATGACATATTTTTTTTTTAATTTATGGCTTAAAAGATTATAACTTTTTTGCGAGATTAAACCTACACTGAATGTATTATAATATACTTATATTTATTTATAACAAAATCCTTGCAGAAAAAATATGACATTTACTTGTCATGCATTATCGTTTCCATGCTTCCAAGTACATTTTAATTACAGAATAATGAAAGTAATTAACTAAAATATATAAAAAAAAACAACATACTCAACCTTGGTCATAATGCATAATGCATATCTAATATTTACTTAATTAATAAGATGAAGAATAAGACTGAATTTTAAATATAAATAGACAATATCTGTGTTTAATAAAAAAAATAATAATTTTATTAGAATTTAATAAAAATAGGCAAGGTGTTTTAAAAAAATTATATAAAATTCTATTAAAACATTGTTTCATTTTGTTATTGTAACTTAGAACTAGAGATAATTGTCTAGTGGTCACGCTATTACCTGGATGCATTAAATCACTTAAGTTTGTTCCAGAAACCTACATTTAAAAAATATTGCAGTGTATTGTTTAATATATTTTGTATTACTGTTCATTTAAAACAGACAAAATAAAATTAAACATACTTAATTTTGTTTCTAAAACAAAGAATATTTAAATTTAGACTTATCTATAAATATATACAATCTCTCTCTCTCTCTCTCTCTCTCTCTCTCTCTCTCTATATATATATATATATATATATATATATATGTGTGTGTGTGTGTGTGTGTGTGTGTGTGTTTAGAAGTTTTCGATCAATGCATCATATCTGCTCTCACCTTTGACACTGAAACATGTGTTTTGACTGCCAGAATGATTCAGAGACTTAAGACAACACAGAGGAGTATGAAAAGATGTATTTTAAGAATTTTACGAACTAATAAAAAAAGAATTAAATGGATCAGAGAGGAAACAAGTTAAGGATGTTATAGCAGAAATGTAAAGTTTGAAATGAAAATAGACCTATCATGTAGCAAGAAGAGGAGATCACTGATGGACAACTGAAGTTATTGATTGGGAACCTAGATACACAAGAAGGCCCAAGAAAAGACTCATAGATAGATGGGATAGAAAAATGAGAAAAATAAACTGTAAGAGGAAAGCATTGGATCGATCGAAGTGTAAGATTTTGGGAGAGCTTTAGAGGGGCTAATGTTGATAATGATGATATGTATATAAATATAAATATATATATAAGAGTGTAATTAGATTTTTGTTCTAATATGTTTATTCATTTTTTACCTTTTTAAAAACTCAATATTAAATAATTAGATTGAATACGATGAATATCGCCAGAGTAATATTTTTTCCCCAAATATCATATTTGTAAAGATATCTTTAGTCATTTAAGTGAAAAAGTATTGTTTTTTTAATATGTAAAAATAGAAATAATTTTTATGAAATTATTTTATTTTTCAGAAATATATAATGTAAGTAAATAAATTCTAATTTTACAATTAATACTTGAATATTTAAAATTAGTCTGTTATTTAATATTTAATAAATATGTGCACATATAGAATATATTTCTTTAAATAATAAAATTGAGAAAATATTTGTATTTGTAAAAAAATATTTATCAATGAAAGCTTGTGGAATTAGTTCATCATACACGTTAAATTTTATCAAGATTTAATTATATACCGTAAATTAAAATATAATAATTTGTAATAGTTTTATACGAAAATTATTTATAAAATCGAAAAATAAAATTAATAAGCATTTCTTTTAGGTTTCAATAGATTTTTTTGAAATAAGATTTAAATTAAAATGAAATTTTATATAATATTATAAAATTATTAGCTATCATTTTAATTTAATATCAATAATTAAATTAATTATTAATAAATGAATTTAATATAAAATAAATCATTTATTAATTTAAAACTGTCACCTTAAATGTTCAGTCACGCGTTTCGCTTGTATATTTTTACGAATTATAACTTTCAATACGTTTTGAACATTTTTACTTTCATTATCTATAAATAGTAATTTTATGTCTACATTATATTGAAACTGTTTTAAACCTTTCAAATCTGTATTAAAAATAACATATCTTATAAACAATATTACATTGATGACTAATATAAAGTAGACTAAGACCTTGTCATTATTTCGAAATAGATTGTTTCCAATGTTTAATAAATTTTGATCTTGGTAAGTTAAGAAGTAATTTAAATAAAATTTAAAATGTTATACTAATGACCTTAATCCAATCATATTGCATATACTATTTTTTATTTTACAAGTTTGTTGTAACATATTACGGTCCGCAGTATTTCGTGCTAGACTTCTACAGTCCGGCGAATTTCGCAAAAAATGCACAAAAATAACTTCTTCATAAAATCGATGTAACTCTTAAACTAATAAACATTTTGAAATGAAATTTCATATATGCTTATAAAAGGGTTTGATGCTTAGATATATGTAAATATAATAGTGGTTTTCAATCTGTAATGAGTGTACCAGCGTGATAAAGTACAAAAAAGAGATGTTTTATAATAAACATAGTTTATTATAAAAAACACACTTTTTAGCGTAAAAAAATCTAGAAGGGATAAAAATATGATAAATTACGTAAAGCATATATTCTATATACAGAAGTTGTTAGAAAAAAAAATAAGAGAACCAATTTCGATTTTATTCCAAAAAAAAACAGAACTTTACTAGGGAAAGAGATTACTTTATTTAAAATATCTGAAATATTTTTCATAAGTTTTATAATTTACCAATATTTTAAATATATGCACCACCATCTTTTTATGGAATTAGAAAAAATATAGCATATATATTATATATATTTTTTGGCATCAAAAGTTCATACAAAGAAACACGCGTTAACGCGTGAACGGTTTTACAGTGTCTAATACGAAACACGTGTTTAGGCGTAGCCGGGCGGTAATGTGTTAATATAAAATTATGATTGTTTAAAAAAATAATTCTTATACACTGACGTGTATAAGTCATTGCCATATGGGTAACAAAAGCAATTTATTAATATAAATTCAATGATGTCGTTAAATTAAAAAAAATATATTTAATTTATAATACAATATTCATTATATAATATTCATTATATTTATTTTCAATTAAATATATTTTTTTTAATTTAACGACTTTATTGAAATATATCAATAAATTGCTTGTTACTCATATGGCGATGACGTATGTGCGTCAGTGTATGTATTTTTATAAATAATTATACACATTTAAGTATATTAAAACCGATATAAAAAAGTGTTTAAAATTAAACTAGACTTTTTGTTATTATAAATATTTTCATTTTCACGAATGAATGAAAATGTTGACGTCATTATATTGGTTATATTATCAGCAATCGTCATTTATTTGCGTCAATAGTACATTTATACGGGTGTTGTTGACGTAACGTAAACGTCAATGAAGTATCAAGTGCTATTTTTAAATAACACTTATAAATAAGCAAAGATTTTTTTCATTAAAATTTCAATTACGAGTATTATTACTCTCTTGAAAGAAAATAGGTATGCATGGAGTGAGTTATTCAAGCTCGACATTACTTAAAAAATTCAAGATATAAAGTTTAATAAAAAAATGATGCTAGATAATTTGTTCAATGTTGTGAATAAATCAATTTTCATATTCTTTGTCAGAACAAAATGATATTAGCGTATTTACTGTTAAATATTTAAAGAAATAATTAAGCAAGCAGTCAAGTTGAAATCAATTTGAATGTAGTTGACTACCAAAAGTGACATTGGTGGATAAAAGAATAAGTCATACAGAATATAGAGCTTGGTAAACATTTATATTGGGTTGTTCAAAAAGTTCGTATAAATTTTAAAAACTAATTACAACATATTTTTTTATATCTATATCTACCTTTATTAAATTATATATTTTCTCTTTTTTGATGATATGCTATCTTTCTTTGATGGAATCCTGATTTCATCCACTAAAAAGTTTCTATTTTTTCATTAAAAACGTCTCAATATGGTTTTTGCTATATTACAAAAAGTCAAATTTGTTGTCATTAAGAGAATTTGATTTAAATCAAAACAAATGGTAATCTAAGAGTGTAAAGTCAAGTAAATACGAAGATTAGGGTAAAATATCCCAGTCAAATTGTAACGTTTTTTTGCATGATTTTCAAAAAAAATAAAATATAAGGTCTAGCGTTGTCGTGGTGAAACGTAACATTCTTCCTGTTAGCCAATTCTAGACACTTTTTGTCAATTATTGCTTTCATTTGATTTAGTTGGTAATAATACTTGTCTGAATTTATCATTTCGTCGTATAAAAAAAGCTCATAATCAACAGATCCTTTCCAATTCTCCCACATTTATAATATAAACTTTTTTGGGTGTAAACAATTTGTTAAAGTGGTTAATTATTTTTCTTGTTTATTGAAGTGGTTAATTATTGTCTGTCTTGTATTTTTCTTTGTTTTTGTTGATCTTTATTACTCAACATTATTGTAAAAGATCCATTTTTCATTGCCCATTTTCATCTACTTCAAGAATGGATTGTTTTTATTCCGTTTGAGCAGTAAATAAAATGTTAAATTGCAATCTAATAAATTTGTTTCACTAAGATTATGTACTACAAGTACTTAAATATCGTATCGATTCATGTACCCAAGATTTTGAAGATAATTAGTACTATTCAATATTTTTAATATATCTATCTATTAAGTCGTATCACTGATTGTTTTTAATCAACGTCTTGATTTGATTGTCGTCAACAACCGAAGAACTTTCTTAACATTCTCGATCTTCGAAAATAAAATTGTTATGTTAACCCCCTTTTTCATAAACAGTACACATTTTTTTTGTTGTTTGTACGGAATTTTTACTTTTTGACAATACACCGAAAATATATTTTATCTACATAATTTTTTTAATTCCTTTTCTCGGAAATCACTACAATTTTTTTTTAGTAATACAATAAAAATCGATAATAGAGTTTAATTTATAATATTCCTTTTAATAACAACTACACACATTCATGATTAAATTAACAAACAAGTAAGTTTACTTCATTTATTAAATTAATAAAAAGTGTTTAAAATGTTATGTCTTATTTATGTCGAACAAAATTATTCACTATTAAAAAGACCATAACACAAAATATCAATAATTATTTAAAAAAATAAACTTTATTATTTTTATTTATTAATACAATTTGATTTTTTTTTCGTTTACTTATATCCGGTAAATTGATTTTGTATGGATTAGAACGATTGTTCTGTCGCTTTTAAGTAATTATTTTCTATTTTTAGTAATGACCTCAATTGTACATCAAATGATATATGATGTAGCTTTACTTTTATTTACCTAATAAATTCCATAGATGTGTAATAGAATTTCAATTTGTTTACTGAAATTAAAGTATGAGGAGGAAGGTTTAAATTAAAAGCTTTACAATGTGAGTGATTTCCTATAGGTAGTAATTTTATTATATTAAATACATTTTTTAAATTTTTCTCAAGAATATAAAAAAATAATAATTGTGTTCATTTTCTCATCTATAATTTTTTTTTCTATTTTCAAGGTCGCCATATAACTTCATACTATGATCTCACTATCCTCTTATATTAGAATCACTTGAATATAATTTTCATTTAATTGAAAATTTTTCCTCGTATAGAAATTTGATTATCTGATTTTTAATTATCTGGTCTGTACACGTTAATTTTTGATTTTGTACACGCAATAAGGAATAATTTATCAAAAATACTGATTCATAAATATAATTTACCTATGTCAATGCTTAACCATTGGACATAATTTTAAATTCTATTATATGTAAAATTGGTATACACTTATCCCTCGATTTACACGGTACTTTTTTTACACGATTTCGCTTTTACACGATTTCAAAATAACGGATTTTAAAAAAATAAACTGATAAAAATGAACATTTTGGCTGTATACATATTTCGCAGTCATTTTTTAATTCCGTTCGCTTAGTAATACTGACGCACATATTTGAATTAGGACGAAAATTGGGTAATCATTTTCTACAAAATGACCCGAATGTTGAACGAGCTCTCCGATTCCAGCGAGATATTAATAAATGCTTAACTCAATATGAGTAAGTCTATAAAGATTTAACCAAAAACAGAACACAGTTGTAAATTACGAATTTCATTACCAAGTTTCGTAGAAAAGATAAATAGTCTATGAAAGTGATGACAGTAATAAACCTTTGGTTAATTTTTTTAAGGATCTTATATTTCTTGTTTCCATAAAATGAATTACATACTTACACCTTTATATATTCGTCATTTTATGAATGGACTGTTATTTTTATGTTTTTCAAGGTATCTTACTTATCTTTTACGTTAAAATAAATGACTGATTTATGCACATTTTAGTCTGCTTTCGATTTACACGGTTTTGCGTATAAAAATCCTCGATTTCGATTTACACGGTTTCCTGAGGAACCGATCTTCAGTGTAAATCGGGGGATAGGTGTATTTTATAATTACCATTGAAATAGAACTATATTGTAAAGGTGTATATAATTTACTTTATTTTAATTATAATTATATACTTATGTATATATTTTTATAGGTGCCCAAAATGAAAATAAAAGGTTTAGACATATATTTACTCTTATTTACTATATTTTAACCTCATTTGGTCCACCCTGTATATATATATATATATATATATATATATATATATATATATATATATATATACTGACGTACATAAGTCATGGTACACATGGGTAACATAAGCAATTTATTGATATAATTCAATGAAGTCGTTAAATTAAAAAAATATATTTAATTGAAAATAAATATAATGAATAAATTTAATGAATATTATATTTATTTTCAATTAAATAATTTTTTTTAATTTAACGACTTCATTGAATTATATCAATAAATTGCTTATGTTACCCATGTGTACCATGACTTATGTGCGTCAGTATATAAATATATATATATATAATTATTAATGAACATGCTAAATATTTTATCAACCTACTTATATGTATATATTTAAAAAATATAACGTAAAATTATAATTATCGATTAACTGTTTGGTTTCAGGAAAAGAAATACCGCCTCTCTACTGCCAGATTTGGTCGGACAAGTACGCCAACGATCAGCCTTTCATAACTGAAGCATCTGTATCACTTATTTGGTCAGAAAACTGGGACCGTAATGATACTTTCGACTACATGAATCCTATACTTATATCTTGTTTAGTGTCATCAGACATATCATCAAAATTAATATCCATATCTACGAATCCATGTAAAACTGCAACGAATTTAAAAGTAATTAATCAGCCTACGGTCTCAAAACCTGTATATAATTTTACGTTATGCGTGAAAAATATAAATTTTTTAGACGATATATCGAACAAACTAGTCGAATGGTTAGAAATCAATAGGATAATCGGTGCAAATTCGGTTTATTTATACAAAGGATCGATTCACGCGAATGTACAGCACGTAATTGATAATTACGAAAAACAAACTGAAAATAATACCGGTTTGAATCGATTGAATGTTGTAAGTAGGCAAGCACCACCGGAAATAAGAACACGTGCCGAGTACCGTTTATTACGGGACTCTTCTACAGTGACATCTTTATGGCAAAAACGACGAGATTATTTAATCGCTTACAACGATTGCTTCTACCGTAATATTTATACTTCACGCTTTGTTGTGCCTATAGACCTGGATGAAATAATCGTTCCCCGTTTCGTTGACAACTGGACGGACTTGTTTCGTGACTTATTTTTATCGAAACCGACTTTAGAAAAAACGTACGCTTCGTTTATGGTACAGAATGGATATTTTTTCAACGATCAAATTATGAAACAGATCGAAAAGAACAAAATGAAATTTAAATTTAAAAAATATATCAACAGTAAACAGAATCTTAAGTATATTAAGAACATTTACAGTCGTAGAATCTCAACAAAAATCGATGAAAAATATAATGATAAATTTCGTATCAGAAAATCAAAAAACTTTTCGTTTAAATGTAATAAACTGAAGCAAAAACACTCGATTACAAATAATAAAACTGTTCAGATACCAATTTTTTTAATCAATACAATTAGGTCACGTTTTAGTCCACCTAGTGAATCCGGAAAAAGTTTCATTTCAACTAGAAACAGTTTAACCGTGTTCAACCACTATACGCTTCAGTCACTTGTACCTGGTATAAGAAATACATATTTTGTTCCTTTGAAATACGCACAACTCAACCATTACAGAACGTCGTGTCCTTATGATATCCTCCCTGAATGTAAAAAATATAGAATGAGTCGAATACGAGATCCAATCATATTAAAATATTATAAACGAATTATTGAAAACATGTGTAATTTGGATTTTTAACTGTGATGATATATATATTTGTGATAATATTTTAGTCAATGAAATTACTTATACTAATAGGCTAATAGAAACAATAAAATATATTCAAGAATAGAATTCAAGCGTTATTTTTTGTACTATTTATAGTATAATTCAAAATAATATATAATTTATTTATTAAAGAAATGAAGAAAATACAGGAATACCTTGCATAGTCCGGCTAATCAGTTCCACTAATTATCCGGACTATTTGAAACCGGACTAATCGAAACATTAATTAAATACAAAAAAACGTTAATTGGTTCCAAACAATTTTTTTTTCTTATTTTTAAGGATAATATATTCAAATGTTTGCGTGTATCAACAAAACAAAATCAGGGGTTATACATTCATTTTAAATACATTTTCAAATGGGTTATTAAAATTTAATTATCAAAAAAATTGACTTTATTCTATAGTTGCGAATCGAAAACTAATAGAAAAAGAAAAAAGATCACAAAACTTGAATTGCGCATGCGTTGCGCATAATGTGCATAAACGATTTCGGTTTTCTTTTTTATTATGTTTTCATAATAAAGGGGCAAACTTGAAAATTTGAGTATAAAAATAATCTTATGTATTATTTTTTTGGGATTTTTTCAAGAAAAACTTGTTAATAGGATTTTTTAAGTAAACATTTTTTTTGGGGGAAATTTTAAACCAGACGATAGTGAAGCCGGATTAATTGAAGCAGGACTAATCGAGGTATTACTATACTTTACTTCTATCTCGACTTGATTTTATTATTTTTATTTGAAATATATGTGATTTGTTCTGGATGTAAAGCTGATTGATTTTATTACTTAAAATCTATATTTTTATTTATTTATGAATCTATTAAAGTGAATGTGTTCATTTTAATTCATCATTTAATTTTCACTAAAATAGAAATTACTACCTGCAAAATGTAACACTTCTAGGAGTTTTCGTTGATCTGTTGATAACAATTTTTACCTAGATTTTTTTAGAAAAACGATTACAAATAATGAATCAAAATTTATTTAAATAATAATTAATTAATTCAAAAAATCGTCTTTTAGATGATACACAACAAATCAAAATCTTTGACTCATCTACAAGAAATTGTTTTTTGGTTGAGTGAAGCTTTATTGATATATTTTTGATCCATAGATTAACATGACTTAATCAAAATTTTTAATCATATTTAAGATTTTTTATTGATTTTATTTCTTGGAATTTTTAATAAAAATTCGAATCGTTAAAAAATTATAAAGCTTGTTATTTGAAATTAATTTATTAATTTTTTTATCATTGATAAATTATTATTCCCAAATATTTACGTTTATATATTATATATCGATTCGTATTAATTTTCTATTTTTTTATAGAAAATAGCTTGGCATCGTCTATAATATAATTTAATTTATTCAAATATAATCTCAAATATCAAATATTCTTTAATATAGTTACCAAGTTAGACTATAATAATGAAACAAAATGACGAATTACTTTATTTCAAAAATAAAAAAATATTTATACTCCTAAATTGAATAAAATACCTATATGTAAACGTTTAGTATTTTGTTGTATTTTATAAATATTCAGTTGATGATTTCATTAACATACTATAAAAATCAATCAACAGATTGTTATATTTATTCCTCTGTCAATCATGAAAAAATATTCCATGTTTTTTTATGAATATTAACTTAAAATATGCCATGAAATAGGCGTAGAAAATATGAATATCACATGGCACGGACATTTTTCTATAATTTAATTCAACCTATTATTGATTTGCTTCGGTTGTTTGGTTTCTGCTTTTTAATTTTAAAATTGATAGGTTTCGATTATCAATCTATATTGGTCAGTTAAAGTCAAAAAAGCATGAAATCGTATAAAATGTGAATATTTTTAACATGACTTGCTGTAAATCAGTGAATATACAATTTAATCTATTCCTGTTAAACTAAAAATAGAAAAACTATTCAATAAATCTTCATATGCATACACTCTGATTTAAAACAAGAAATAATATTCTTAAAACATACTGTTTTTATGAACAAATCATACATTTTTTGAGAAAATCATTTACAAATATTTCTAATAAATAAACGATAATTATAATATGTTTTTATTCATTTTTCGTAAATAAAATCTCTCTGTGTGTAAATTATTGTTTAAAATAATAAGATGAAATGAAAATATTCTATATTTGATAAATACTGAAGTTATTTATAATCTTTTGATTTGAAATATTTTGTAATCACTATATATGTATGTAAGTATGTGGCTGTGTGTGTATGTATATCTATGTATGAATGTGTTTCTGGATTGGATTGTATATTTGTATGTGTATATTATTTATTTGTTATAAAAAACGAATCAATAATTTATAGTAATATATTGATAATTTTGTTCCTAATTAAAAATAATTATATTAATCATTGCATAAATTGTTATTACTAATAAAATTTGAAAAATAATTTCATTTAGCTCGTATATAAAACAAAGAATGAGTAATTTTTAAAATATCTTTTTAAATTATACATTCATTGCTTTTTATTCATTGCTAAAAATGAGTATTATTCGTATCTTATAGATATTGTGCATTTAAATTAAATTATATTTTTAATATAATTTTGAGCTTTAATTTTAAAACCATGATTATTTTTACCAATAGCCGATTGTTTTTCATTTGAAATAAATTGTCGATCACATTTTAACGCTTAAATATATGAATTTTGATCCATAAATTAATCAATTTAAAATCTCGTTATATACGTAACCAAGTTGAAAATATTCAATAAAATAAAATATTTTCAATGCAGATTGTAAATGTTTGTTAAACAAATATGATGTCATTAATATTTCTAATGAATTTGTAAATATACATCGACAACAACAAATATGATTTTTAGACTAACTTAGGCAATTAAAAATTTTAATTAATGTTAATTTAAATATTTATATTTATTATATGAAGTATTTATATTTATATTTATTTTTTGTATAATAAATGTTAATATTAGCAAAACGTTCTTGTGTGTAGTGATATTTTTTAAACCTTAAATTCCTCGAAAAATAAGAAAAGGTTATCTTTTTAATAGATATTTTATTTTATTACATAAATACAGATATAAAATAAACATAAGTTCTATTGATACATATTAGACACATATACAAACCTATTTATTTATCTATCTATCTATTGTTGTCAGAAAAGTAATGTCGTATTTGTGCAATATATGTCGCTAGTTTACTTTTTATAGTAGAAGCGTCATTCGCATCCATATAATTGTTATGTCCTTTGACAGCTGATACTTCTGCCTTCATTCAGATAAAAAGTTTGAGCGATTTGATTGAGTTTTATAGATTTTATAACAAGTTGAAGATGGAAGATCAAACTATGCATTTTCGCCATATTTTACTGTTTTATTTCCGTAAACGAAAGAACGCATGACAAGCTTGTGATAAGTTGCGTCAAGTTTACGGTGATCATGCCCCCTACAATATTGGTTCTTAACCGGTATTCTGCGGAACACTGGTGCTCCGTGAACTTAGATAAAGTGTTCCGCCAAAATTTGAAAATCAGTGAAAAATTAAAACTGTTATTAACCAGTTATTAATTAACATGCAACTGTTATTAATTAACATGCACGCGTGGCATATCCGTCCAAAGCAATTCGCAGCGAGTTGGTATTTGAAATCATTTTTTTATAAAGTTTTAGACACACACACACACATTAACATTATAGTAAAACTCTTAAATTGATTAACAAATTTATTAATAATTTTTGAAAAGGAGTATTTCTTGGGTTTTGGTACGTTTGTTATTTTACCGAATAGAATAGAGGTATTAAAAATTCCATATCCATTAGATAAAAGAATATTTTTCTGTAACTTTTTGCAAATTTTCTCATTAAAGGAAAAGATGATAAATAGCTATCTTGCAGGTCTACTCAACCCATACTATCATTGTAATCTAAAACTATATTGGGTTTTGTAATGTTTCCATTTTGGTTTGTATAATTTCTACATTTTTTCTTTTTTTTACAATCATTTCTGCTTTGGAATGCTTTGAAGAAAGTAAATATATATCTTTTTTGTCCTTTCATTTTACAGCCAAGATACCATTGTAAGATCTTAAAAGAACTTAAAAAATTGAAATGTTGTCGCTGCGAGAGTCTTTTAGCATGAGTCTTTCTATTAGATCTAACTGTTCCGATAGTATTAATTTTTGCAAATGTAATTTCCGATACAGTTTTGGTGACGAATACCAGTTATCTAAAAAGAGGTCGTGTAGAAAATCAACTAAAGGTCACATCAGTACAACTTTTCTGAACGCTATTATCAGAATAAAATAGTTCTTTGGGAAATCGTCGAATTATAATAAGAAAAATAATATTGTGTTTTGTAGTTCTTGATTATTATTCAATGAAAATCAAAATTAATGAGGGTTCTACAAAAAGCACTTGTATGCCTTCAAAACAGAAGTGTGACACTTGCTGTGAACAGCGATGTTATTGTAACTTAGCAAAAATTGACTCTAACGTCTTATCGACATTTGGTTCAGAAGCAGTTCGCATAGAGTCATCGCCCAACTGGTTAATTGAATGACGAAAACGAAAAGTCATGATTTTACTTTACTTGACTTATGTTGGTTTTAACGATGACTAAACGTATGGGGTAGCCTGGTACAATATGAAAATATTCGAAAGTCTCAGACTCAAATATCCCATTAAAAAATTGTGGAAGGCATTCCGGATTTCATTTATTGATTGTTATTTGCTAAAAGAGATACGCCAAGTTATATCATGATTTTAAAGTTTTGCAATATAAAATATTATATATTGATTGCACGGGTGTTTGCAAAAATCTTGTAAAATGTGTTCTTGACTCAAAGGTTAGAACAGCCCTACAGGAACGTCAGTCCCAACAATGGTTCGCGAAATTCCGTGCTGGTGATTTTGATCTTAACGACGTTACTCGCTCAGAAATGCCAATCGAGGTTGAAGACGACAAAATAAAGCCATTGATCGAGTCAAACCCTCGTTATATGACACGTGAGATTGCAGAAAAATTAAATATTCATCATTCCAGCGTTTACGAGTCTATCATTTCAGCGAGTTCTTCGTGAACTCAAAAAAGTTCATTTGACTGCGTGTAAAAACGCGTATGAACGAATCCATCATCCAGAAGCGCTTAGAACTCGTTCATCGTAAAGAAATTGTATTCCAATATGACAATGCGAGACCACACACAAGTTTGGTTATCCGTCAACAATTGAGGAAATAAAGACGGCATCCGACTCAGCGAGCTCCAGAACAAGATCAGAACAAATCTGTTTTGCAAAACTTTTTGCGTGGTAAATCATTTAATTCCGTTAAGGCTATAAAACAGCACCTTGTCTAGTTTTTCACTGATAAAGATAGGCCTTTTTACGAACGTGGAATTATGAAACTTTGAAAAATGGCCAAATGGATGGCAAATAAAATAATTAAATTGATGAATAAATAAATAATATTTGAAAAAAATAGTCAAAATGCGTCATGACTTTTCTGATAACACCTATATATATATATATATATATATATATATATATATATATATATATATATATATATATATGTATATAAAGTAATAAATGAACAGGTAAGATAAAAATATTAGTGAATTTAATGCTCCTAAATTTATTGGCTTTCATTTCCACAAAAGGTATTATTCTAGAAACTGCAAGAAGTAATTTAGTAAAATAATTTGCATAGTCATGTAGCACGAAATAAGCCATATGTAAGTCAAAAAATAGAAAAAAGATTAGGGTTTGTTAAAAATTATATTACCAGTGGTTTTGATTACCAATGAAAAGTAACTTTTAGTAATGAAAATAAGTTTAATATTTTCTCATCAGATCTAATGAAAAGGTTACAATATGGTACCGACCTAACGAAGATTTAAAACCGAAATATCTGCGCGCGTTTTATCTAAATTGTAGGAGAATTTGTAACTGTATGGTACACATGTATGGTACCATACATGTGTTCACCTATACACATTTTTTTTTTAAATAAAACACAAATCTGGGAGTCATATTTGCATGACCCTTTACTTTTATCCTATATTCGATCTAAATTTTTTAAAGGGAAAAATTGAATAATTTATAAAATTACGGTTTTGACTTTGGGTCACTACAGTTCATTTTAATGAAAATTGAGAAAATAACGTTTCATACAGAGTAAATATATAATTATTTTTTATTGTATATTCAAAGACATATACTTAAACATATTTTTAAGGTAATGTTGAAACAATGTCTGGCTTAAAAATTTAAAAAGAAAAATGATCGATAGATATACATGTGCGGCCGAAACAATTAATGCGCAATAGACATGAATGTATGCTTCTTGCGCACGATACAATATTTTTCCACTTGACGTGATGTAAACTATAAATTTTTATTTATATTTAAATCGTGATCAACTAGAACTATACTGAATAAATAAGGTAACTATATTGAAATTAAAAATGTAAGTTGTTTCAATATATTTGTAAGTTATTTGAATACAAATTATCCCTGAGACATTTAAAATATGTTAATAAAATGTAAACAGTTTGAAAGTAAACAATTTTTTCCGTAGTTTTAAAAATATCATTTTATATTTTTATACAAACTAGACCGAGTTTCTATATTCAACCATAATTTATATTACTTGAATTTAATTTCATCTGCACTTACTGTTTGTTTATTTGTTCTTGTTCTATGATAGTGGCTATTGTTTGAAAAGTAGTATTTTTTATTTAGTGTTTTTAATGTAATTTTACATAATATATATATATATATATATATATATATATATATATATATATATATATATATATATATATATACATACATACATACACTTTGTAATTGTATGTATATATGCATACATACATACTACATATACACATATTCATAGATATTTGCATACCTATATTAAGTTATATACATATGCATATAAATAAATGCTTATTGAGTTGATAATAGTTCGATATTTTTCAATTTTATGTATAAATAGTTAAAATTGTATGAATTAGTATGAAAGTAATCAATAAATATGACCTTGCATTTTTTTATCTTGAAATGTGAAGAAAATAAAAATTTAAACGTATGTATTAAAAAGTGTGATAATAGAGGACATTAGTTACCATTTGCGTAAATGTCTTATTTGGTGTTGAGATCAGCTAAAATCTAATCAGTTTTGTCTATATACATAGGTGGCTTTGGTTTACGTGCCTATGTCTCGCCTTTTCATTATCAAACAGTAAGCAGAAAAAAGACAACTATAGTGAAAGGAAAATCTCACGGCATGGCATGACTATAAAGGTTAGCCATCTTTTCCTATTTTGTAACTCCGCCATTTGCGTGAATTACATTTGTGAATATAGTGTTTTCGATAAATTATTACCTTATATATGTAAGTAGTGAAATATAGTTTTTTAACACGTAGTTTTTTGTGTTTTTTGAACGTTGATGCAATGGGACGTAAAAAAAAGAAGATGTCAAAACCTTGGTGCTGGTATCCTTTTTTGATTGCTTGGTTGTAAGCCAGCAAAAGCTGGGTCATGTTACCTATTTTCAGATCGATTTTATTTATAGCTCATGTCTAAAAATATATGTTGCTTAACTCAATCACTTAGGTATTGCAATCGAGAATTCGACGACGAGAAAATTTTAATACAACATCAAAAAGCTAAACATTTCAAGTGTCATATTTGTCATAAAAAATTATATACTGGACCAGGATTGTCAATACATTGTATGCAAGTGCATAAAGAAGCTATTGACAAGGTACCTAATTCTATGCCAAATCGTTCTAATATAGAAATAGAAATTTATGGTATGGAAGGAATACCACCTAATGACTTGAAAGAACATGAAAGACAAAGATCTGGCGGCGGAAGAGATTCAGGGAGCGATGATGATGAACCTGTACCGAAAAAGACGAAACCGGAAGGTTTATTGGGAACTGCTCCTGGACCGTTACCTTCTGCAGCAGGTATGATGACGGGCATGATGCCTCCTCACGGTATGATGCCTCCGCATTTAGCTCAATTCCCCCCCATGGGCCCGCCTATGATGGGACCGATGGGTCCGATGGGACCACCGTTTATGGCACCGGGGTAAGAGTGTACATTTTTTATAAGAGTTCTTTTATTCAGTTGTTTTCGTTCTTCGTAGAATGCCGATGATGGGTCCTCCGATGATGGCGCCGGGCGGCCCCGGCGGTCCGCCTAAGCCTCTTTTTCCGAGTGCGGCGCCGACGACTGCGGTTTCATCGCCGGGCGGTCCTGCTCCGGTGGGAGCCGATTTTAAACCTATCACCAGCCAACCTCCGACTACGTACAGTAGTGCTACGATAAGCGCGCCTCCGACGACGAATAACGGCGAACCTGGGAAAGGGGCGAATCTTATCGCTACTACTGGGGCGGCGAGTAAAATCATACACCCGCAAGAAGATATATCGTTAGAAGAATTGCGTGCGAGAATGCCGAAATATCACAGAAACGTACCCGTCAAAAAAGAAATCGATTCGCCGAGTTTAAGTCAACAAGTTGCAGAGGTAATTTTGATTTTGATCTGATTTTTTTATAATGAAGTATTTTTTTTATTTTATATTTGATTTTGTATCTTGTATTCATCAAAACCATTTACAGCAACGGGCTGTTTTTTTACAGCAACAGGCTGTGAATGCTGCACAACAAAAACAAGCAGAAGAACTGAGTCGTGCAGTTATGATGCAACGTTTCCAAGCTCGACCCCCAGGCACACCGTTAGCCATGACCCTTCCGGTGTCTATGGCAGGTGCCCCTGTTAGTACAATGGCTCTTGTGACACCTATGCGCCCGGCAATGGCTATTGCGCATCCGGGGGCCCTCATTCACGGAGGTAACTTGATGAGACCACCCCCGATGGGGCTCCCACCAGGTTAGTTTTATTTATTTTTATTTTAATTTAATTATAAGAGGGAAATTATAGTTTCTGTTATTTATGTTATGTTAAAAATTACATTTATATAGATATTTTACACCGGCTGCTTCTATTAAAAAAATAACTAATGGTGTAATAGGGGAGCCCAGATTATTTTCCCTAGTTTATTTGATCACTTGATTTCGATTCTTTGTGAAAACTTGATAAATATGTTGTATTTACTTTTTATAATTATTGGTGAAATACAAACTCCATAAATATATTATATGTTAAAATTTATACTGTAAAAGTATTTTAAATGAAAACAATGTATAGACTGTATTAATGTGCATTATTTGACAGATTTTCATCTAGTCTTTAAAGTAACTAAGTGATCTCAACCTTTTTTGTGTTGTCATATTTGACTGATGTTTGAAACGCACAAATATATTTACAAATTTTTACACAATGCATGGTTTTTAAATACTGTAATAAAAAGAACTTAAAATATGTATGTATGTGTATATATAAATATATATATATATATGTGTGTGTGTGTGTGTATATATATATATAATATATATGTGTGTGTGTGTGTATGTATATATATATATATATATATATATATATATATATTCATAACAATTTTATTTCAGTATTTGATAATTACAAAAAAAAAATATTTATACCAATTTTTTATATATTATATTTTGCGTAAGTGACAATTAGATATACTTTTATCAAAATTTTTCTTTATTTCATTGCATTACAGGTTATTAGAATTTTATGATCTTGGGAGAAATGTATCTAACTTCTTTAAACTAAATACTGTTTTATGTATACTAACATTTACTTCAGTTTTTCTTGCCTTTTATAGTTTTATTACACATAGCTTCGGCTTGCGACACTGGTTGAGATTCACTAATAATAAGCGTTACACTACTGAAATGTTTGTTGTTTACATTCCATATATCATAAAATTATTTTATCAAACAACTCAATGTTATATTCATAAATGTAATATCATCTATACATTAGTGTAGATACATATTTTTATTTAATATTTTATTAAATACTACTTATGTATATTTTCATTATATTAATGAACACAGTTTGTAATTATACTCATGCTTTAAGTTGTTAAACTACATTTAGTATTCTTCTATACATACAAACAAATATATATATATATATATATATATATATATATACACATATATATTTTCTATATATGTATGTATGTATGTATGTGTGGGTATGTATGTGTATACAGTTATGTACACACATATACACATTCAAATACACACATGTATTTACATATATTATAAACAAATATGTGTATTATATGCATACATACATATATATATATATATATAGGGTTTCCAATAAGAATGTCAAATCTTTGACAGCTGGTGGCAGCCATGTTTGATTTTTTTAAACTCATTTTGACATTTCAACTCAGTATAGTTTGGCAAATTATCATGGAACGTTTAACACTTCAATAACGCTTAGAAATTGTAAAAACTTACTATAAAAGGCAATGTTCGGTTCGTAAAACTATCGTGTATTTTGTGAAACTTACGGTCAACACTAAATGGAGAAAATTGCAGAATTTAGAGTGAAAGCAATCTGCAAGTCATTTAACAAAGACCATCGTATCCGCAAAAAGTAACTGTCTGGTGTGCGTTACATGCTGGTAGTGTCATCGGACCATATTTTTTCAAAATAAAGCTGGGAATCATATTACAGTAAATGGAGTGCATTACCAAACTATGATTAATGAATTTTTTTTCCAAAAATCATTGAAAATGATTTGCACAATATTTGGTTTTAACAGGACAGTGCTATACATTTACGGAAACACTAGACTTATTGAAATAAAAGTCTAATGAGTGCATTACTTCACAAAATGGACCAATCAACTAGCCACCAAGATAATATGAAACCATCTCCATTGGATTATTTTCTGTGGGGTTATGTGAAATCATTAGTTTATGCTAATAAACCACAAACAACAAAAGTATTAAAAATAAAAATTGAACGTGTAATTCATGAAATTGGACCACAATTATGTGAAAGAGTAACTAAAAATTGGACTAAATGAATGCACTATGTCAAGGAAAGTTGTGGTGGTCATATAAGTGAAATTGTGTTCCATCATTAATGCCATAGAATATGCTTAATAATAAAAAAAATAAGTAACTAATTAATTAAAACTTCTTGTTTTATTTCCATTTAAATTTCTGAGATGCTTATTGGAAAACCCTGTATATATATATATATATATATATATATATATATATATATATATATATATATATTTATATATATGTGTGTGTGTGTGTGGATAAATAATAATTAAATATAAGTAACATGTATATGTATATCAATAAGAATTATTTATATGTGATATGCATTATGATGAATATTAATTTTATTTTATTTTCTTCATATCATGTTGTAATTAATTTAATTTGTGAAATTTTGAAACTATTGTATTCAGTATTATATTTACTAACAAATTGTAACTGTAATTGAACATAGCATGTAAGAAATCTCTGCTTCACATGCAGAAAGATACAATTTAAAATAACAACTCTGTCGTATTTAATTGATTAAAAGTCATTGTATTGAGCCATCATCGACGTACCGTTTCATCAAGTAGCAATGGTTTCCTTACGTGCTAAATATTGTTGAAGACTATTTGTATTTCAGTATGACAATACACGATTATTTTGAACCCAAAGAAATCTGGAATTTTGTTTATCAACAAATTTATATTGAGTGCCTTCATTCTTTATGATATGTTAACATTCGTTGTATTAACATTGTACGTTGTGATGTTGAAGACGCTTATACAGTCAGTGTAGCCGACTGCGTTCGGACACGATGAATCGACGTTCCAGGTAGACCTTTCTCCGATGTACATGATTGTATTCTCTCACACCTAGATTGAAAGTGTGTTTGGCATGCGGCATTCTATTATTACATCATTGATATACATACATGCATATATTATTCTAGACGTATTGTATATCATCTATCTATAAGTCGTACTGTTTGTCTATACACGCTTAGTGATTTTTTGGTACGTGGTGTATTATTACATTTATTTTTGACAATTATTATTTTTGTTTCTTGGTGAAGGTGTTTTGTTATTCTATAACATGATTAATGTAGCGTGTTAATCTCACTTTTAGTTATCAGTTAATATAGACAAATGCACTTATTCTGTGATTGTAAGATATAAATGGTTATTGAAAATAGAATGACTTATCGATCTCAAAATTGTATTAGTTGTCATTATTAAGTATGTATTCTCAAACATATTTATACAATACAGGAATTAATGTGCATTTGTTTTCATAGGTGCATTATTTTCAGGTAAACTTGACTATTTGACTGTTAATTTTCTTTTATTATTTTGTTCTATACATTTATGTAGTAAAGGTGTACACATCAATAAAATATTTTATTTTAAAATAGGTAAGTAGAAAAACTACAGTCAAACAGTTCAAGGAAAATATTTTATCATTAATCACTGACTTTGGCATGATGATTGGATAAATGTTGGGTAAATAGTCAAACATTTAATAATTAAATTAATGTCCTCTAGTTGAAACCAAGAAATAACAAAACGCTTCACATGCATTATTATAATTGTGCTTTTATGAATAGAACTTTTTTAGGTAAACGCATTTTCAATACGTTCTCTATTGAACAGGTCTGATCGGGATGCCTCCTGGTATGATGGCGTATGGTGCACCGGTTGCTTTCCCCGGCGGTCCTATGCTCGCTCCTATGATGCAGCCACGCTTCAGATGATCGCCTGCCCCTACGGGGGCCCTCTGGTTACTCTACTCGGGGCCATAGAACTGTAAATTAGCCCCGACTTCCTCGTATTTTTCTGTGCATCGAGATCTATTGTAGTAGACAACGTAACGCAAGTTATATTTATTTTTCTATCTTATCGTTTAGTTTCGATTAAAATGATTTTTACGTTATACTTCAGTAGCATATTTTTTAATATGATTTCTCTCCTCTCGAACGGATATTTCATAATATTCTTTTCGATATTACATTGATTTCATTTAGTCTTGAGCATGTACGTTATTTTGCAGCGTTCAGTTTTGATTCGCATGTATTAGAAATTATTTTCTGTATTCCATTGAACCAGTCACAGACTATTGAAGTTCAACATAAATGTGTCAATACAAAATCATTTATATTGTAATATACATAAGTTAATAGGATAAATTATTCAGAAAATATGATTCATACATTTTCAATTGTTGACAGGTGGTTTATTTTTATATTGCGGTTTATACGGTATGTAATTTTATAACTTATGTCTAATAAATATGGAAAAAATACAATTTGGTCTCTATACAGGTTAGTTGTAATTATATATATACACGTATATAAATACCAGGACTGCTATAAATATGTATTTAATTAAAACATACATTTTTGATAAATCTTAATATAAAATCTCAGTTATTTTACATTTCTAACTGTAATAATTAAAATTTATATTTTTTTAAAGGTAAGGTTTAAAAAATGTAATGTTACTGATTTAAAATCTGAATTTTTCATCTTGATAGTATTTATATCTAATAAAAGATTTTTTCATATTGAAAATTTTTATATGAAAATAGTTGTAATGACATGAAATATATATATTTTTAATTGACATTTGAGCAAAACCATGCAAATCGATAGTGTAACTTTGATTTTGTGTAATATGTTTATAGAAAATGTGATATTATGTATTTAAAAGCTTTTGTTAAAGTTTACTTTTATATCTTATTTATATGATTTTGTTCATTTGTTTAAATAATTGCTCTGTATAATCACATACTGTATCAATGGCACAGGTAGGTTAGAAATGTAATATTTATTGTAAAAATATTTGCAATATGATGAGTCACATCAACATGATTTTGCTGTCTAAAAATACAAAATTATAAGGTAAATACCCATGTTTACTATGTTGTCAACAATGTTTGTAGTTGAGAAACATTGAAGTAACATAATAGAAATAAAAGTATTTTCTTACATGAAACAATTTTCTTTTTATTCTTATTCATGAAAATGTCGTATGCTTTAGTAGTAGATATTATTTGTAATATATATATATGTAAATTTGCAGTAAAATTAACTACAGTTTGTCAACTACAAATTTTTATCGGGTTTAAATTTTTCTGATGGGTTGCGGTGTGATTATAATATAAGGCTTCTTTGATTCAGAATTATTGATATCAAATACTATTCGATATGCAGAATTATATATAATTCAGTGCTTAAAACTATAATGTGTATGTATTTTTTCAATTAATGTTTCTACAGTGGCAACCCTTCCATCTTCAATTTTTAAATATAATAGCTTACACAGTTTAGAAATTATACTAATGTGGGCAAAATATGTAAATGCTGGCACTGTTTGGCTATGTAATGTTTGATTATAATCTGTGACAGGCGATCTCTATTAGATCACAGCTTTGGAAATGGTAGTATCTGGAACACCTGAGTTTAGAATTATGTATGTGTTCTGATACCACCTTGTGGCTGTTGGACTGCCAGCCCCCTGTTAGTTTCAGATGATTTATTTGAAAAATATCATAAAATGAATCAATAATGATAAATTGTCTGTTATTAGCAGGTGATTGTTTATGAATATTTTCACTCTGCACATTAGAATTGAATTAACAAATGTGTGTAGATATTTGACAGCGTCCTGGTAACTGTTTTATGTGATTTCTTGCTATGCTCTTCTTATCACAATCGCAGCAATGCAAAGCTGCTGGGCTGTGTTAGTCCCCTGTCTGTATAAGCTGTCTTGGTCAAGACAGGCGATTGGTGGTCTAATCAGTTCCACCAATCACAGCGCATTGTGAGTTTTGTGCGCTGTTGGATAATATCCCCTGTCTTTTAGAAAATTAATCTTATTATATACATAGATAGTTATATTGTTTATTGTACAAAATATGGTCCTTTGTGTAGGTAAGATTTCAATATTGTAAATTTTGAAAGTATTTCTGTATATTTAATTATGAAACTTTAATAAATTTATTCACAATGAAAAAATGTCGTTCTTTATATGCCTTATCCCGAATATTATATTAAAAGTTGATTATTTATATTAATAAAATATTCAGTTTTTTTCTGTTAGATACGTTACTTTTACATACAGGTTCTACAGTAAACCGTATAAAAAATCTTTTAAATGATTTTATTACCCAAAGATTATATGTAGTTTAAACATTAATTATAATAAACCAAATATATCAGACAATATTTTATTGATAATGAACCATACTATTTTTTTTACTTTTTGAAATTATTTATAATTTCTATATTATAAATAAATATGTTATTAACATAAAAAAATTTTTTTTATTCATTTTATTTGATAAATTGCATACTTTTTAATTATTAATGATGTTTATTCAATACAATTATAATAGTACTTAATATAAATTTTCTCATGCTTTTTGTTTTATATATTTAAGAATTAACTTGAAGTTATTTAAACTAGTTATTTAAAAAGTATGAATTAGAAAAGTTAATTATTTAAAAACTCAGAATCTTAGAAATTGGAGTTTTTCTGTTCATATTATTCTGATGTGTAAATTAAAATTTTAATTCAGTTCTGGTAGAAAGAAAAAATCAAATTTCATATGATAAATAACTATATTTATTTAATGTGTACAAATAGTTTCATTTTTCTTCTAGTGAATAAATTAAATATATATTATATATATATTTTTAAGTATTTTCCATTTTAATAAACTTTACATAAGTACATAATTAAAATGTAAGAAAGTCATTGAAAAACTAATAATAAATTTTCTGATTTTTTATTACTTTATATGTTAATATTAAAATTATATTTCATTTATGTATAAATGCAGTAATTTATAATTTTTAGATTTTCGTTTTAACACTAGATACAGAAATAAGTAATAGTAGAAGAAAATAAAATTAATTAAATAATGGCTTAAATTATAACTTTTTCAATAAGAACTTAATGTAAAATTACTGTTTTTAAATTATAGGGTCATCTAAATGTGACACCTAGGTTGGTGTTTTATTAAAAAGAAACGTATAGAGTGGTGTATAGAGAAACATGTAGTTTCTTTTATTTCTTTTTAATAAAACACAAATTTAGGCGTCACATTTGGATAATACTTTATAATTATGTGTATAGGAGCCTCAAATGAGACTGAAGGATTTAGACATATATTTACTTCCTTTCTATTAATTAGTCTCATTGGGTCTATATATGAATGTTATATTGGTTTAAATAAATTATGTAATATTATTTTTGGTAGAATTTTGAACTATGTCAACTTCAAGTCAAAATTGTACCAGTAAGGGTTAAGTAGTTAATATATTTGTATATTTTTTAACCTACTTTGGAGTGGTAAGTGTAATTCTATTATATTAAAATTTTTGAATGAAATTAACCAATTGCGTTAGCAATTAATTAACATGCACGCGTGGCAAATCCGTCCAAAGCAATCGCAGCGAGTTGGTATTTGAAATCATTTTTTTATAAAGTTTTAGACACACATTAACATTATAGTAAAACTCTTAAATAGATTAACAAATTTATTAAATATATTAATAATTTTTGAAAAGGAGTATTTCGTGGGTTTTGGCACGTTTGTTATTTTACTGAATATTAGAGGTACTAAAAAATGCCATATCCATTAGATAAAAGAATATTTTTTTATAACTGCAAATTTTCTCATTAAAGGAAAAGATGATAAATAGCTGTTCTTCACAATTGTTTAACTTTTTCTAAATCACTTTGTTCTTTATTGTCGATCCTGTTTTCCCTTTTGTTACGAATTATGAAATTTCTAAATTTACTAAAATTCCTATTCAAAATGTTTCGTATTTTCCGATATGTTTGTCTATCTTTTCAATAGATTATTACAAGCCGCCGAATGTCAATATATTGATTTCCCTTTTCTCACCTTTTCAATAGCGATTCTATTTAAATTTAAAGTAACAACTACAATCGTTTTCATACTATAATATCTACTTAAGTGTATGAAATTGTACCGAGTATTGAATTTTTTATGTTAACAGTGAAAAATGATAATGAAAATGAGGATCACAAAAATCTAACTATTTATAAAATTTACATCACCTGCCCCAATAATGTGATGAGAAATTCAGAATTAAATGTTTGCAGTTGTTTATATTTTATGTTTGAAGAAATTAAACACTGGTAGTTTCATTTTTTTTACTGACGTATTGTAAATACAAATTTAGTAAATCTTTGAATAAATTACGTTTTTAAATTATGTTTTATTTAAAATATTTTATGTCAAATATTATGTAAATGACTATATCATCATCATAAAAGCCTATATCAATTCACTGTTGGACGAAAGCCTTATTGGATGTCATTAGGTATTTTTAAATGTTTCCAAGATTCTTCCATTGATTCCTGTCTGCGGCTATTTCATCTAACCTTCAGCTCCACAATACTTTACAATATCATCCCTCCATCTTTGATAGGGTCTCTTTCTGGGTCTTTCTTCACTTTTGATCGTGATTTCTTAATGTTTTTTGTCCATATATTGCCTTTTCTTCTTGCTATATGTCTTGCATATGCCCATTTCATCGGTTTGATTTGTTCTGTTACATCAGTTACTCTTGTGAGTTCTCGTATCTATTGACATGTTGTCCAATTACGTTTAGAAATTCCTAACATTATCTTTTCTATATTTTGCTGAGTGTCAAAAGTTTTTACTTTATTTTTGCATTTAATGTCCAAGTTTCTGATCCATAGTACACATTGGTTATATGCTTTCCGTTTCATGTTCAATGGTATTTTACTCTTCATTATATTATTCATTGTTCTAAATACTTCCTATGTTGCCCTAATTCTCGATTTAATCTCTGGGCATAAATTATCATCATATGATACTATTTTTTTGAATACTTGTTTTCATTCACTTGTTCTAAGCATTGATTCTATATTTTCTTTCTCTGCAAATTTATTAAACATTATTTTTGTTTTTTCTATATATATATTTAATCCAACTATTTAACTTAGTGGCTATATGTATGAGGTCATCTAAAGGTGACGCCTAAATTTGTGTTTTATTTAAAAAAAACATGTGTATAGTTTTTTTTGTTTCGTTTTAATAAAACACAAATCTAGGCGTCACATTTGAATGACCTTACATATATACATATATACGAGTATATATATATATATATATATATATATATATATATATATATATATATATATATATATATATATACATACACACATACAAATATATGTACATAAATATAATAATTATTTAGGCAGATACGAAACACATCACTTTCACTTTAATACATTTGTTTTCGGTGTACGAAACTGTACAATACACGTCTCATAATTCCCGACAAATACGTTAGATTGATTGATTATTTTTAATCTCACATTTAGATAATAATAGTAATAATATAGACTTTAGAAGAATTTGATAATTTATAATAAAGTCGACTGAACATACTTTTCTAGTATGGATAAATTGTTTTTCATAAAAAAATATTATTTCAAAACTACAATTTTTTTAAAATATTTAATAATTGTAATTAAAATTAGTTGTTTTAATACAAATATATCCTTTTATTAAATTAAACTGTTTGTAGATTAGGACTTCTGTATTACTCTTGGTTGTTGTATTTAATAATTTTTGTTATGATTTAGTATTAAGTCTTATCAGTCCAAGAATTTTATGAAATGATTTTCAGCCAACTCCAAACAAACTTTGTTAATTTCAAAGTGCTAAGATAAGACGCTGCATACGTTTTATAAGGTAGCTTTTTATTTGTAAGAATATTTATAAATGTTGGGTAAACGAAAAATATGAGTACAAAAAAGAATTTTATTCATATTTTACTGTTATTTTTTCAAATATTTCTATAAATGTTAGTAATAACAAAATTCCAAAATTCTGGAAGTGACACTGTCGGTTGGAGTGATAAGCGTTAATTATAACAAAGTAAAAATCTTAAAAAATAAGGATTGAAAACAGAAGTAAATTTAAGATATTAAATACATTAAATATTGAATTCGAGAAATTAATGTAAAGAACAAATATAAACAATTTTAACTACAATTCACTAAATAAAAATAAACGACAAATCACATGTCATAGACAAATATAATTCAAAAAAATCCGAATAAATAATGAAACGGAACATTTATAAAAGAAAAAGTTAATGATTAATAAATAACTACTAAAAATTATAAAAGAAATAAACACTAATATATCTAATATACGACCTATTCCAAAAGTATTCAAATTTTGATTATACAGACTGATTTTGACGGTATCAAAAACAAGTTTTGAAATTAAATTGCATTTTTTTTGTAAACACATCATTTAACCATATTTCAGTTTAGTTGAAATTTGATGCATGTGCCATTAGTTATGAATCTATTTTTTTGAGATTCATCAAAAAAATTAGTATGGCACATTACTTTTGTCTAAAGTTAAAGAAATTATTTATGGAAATACGTGAAATGTTGAATGAAGTTTATAAGAAAGAATTTTTATTATGTCCAATAGTTTGAGAAATACACAAAATTTGAAAAAAAAACAAAAATATGTTAGAAAATGACTTGAAGTTTAACTAATTAAAAGAAATAAAAAGTACTTAAATTAATTGAAAATTATTATTTCATGTCTGTGAGATTAATAGGGTATACTATTGATATTAGTAAATCATATGTTTATTGTGTTTTAATCAAAGAGTTTGACAAAAAAGTCTTCGCTCAATTTGTCCCGTACTCTTCGGATTTCAATCAAAAACAAGAAAAAGTGCTTCATTTTAAAGAAATTATTTAAACCGCTTATGATCCATTTTTTAAAAAAAATAATTGTAATTAATGATATATGGTGTTTTCAAAACGTCAGAGCTCAATTTGAAAGAGTCGAGATGAATGAATACTAACAAACATTCGAATGCAGAAGTTAAAAGTGAAAACAATGCGGATTATTATTTTTTCATTCAACTAGTATTGTTCACAAAGAATTCGTTCTAGAAGTTCAGACACATATTCGGGAATACTACCTCGGTGTCATAAACCATTTGTTGGCTAACATTGCTTACACAATAATTCACCGCCCAGATTCATCATCGTACGTAACTTTTTTAGCATCAAAATATGTCGTATGTTTCATCATTCAATCTAATCGCGTGATTTAGCACTTTGCAATTATTTGCTGTTTCTAAAACTTAAAATGAAACAAAAAAGAAAACAATTTAACAGCATTTCAAAGATCCAAAAGACTTTAATCGATGTCACTGCAGGCATCATAAAAGAAGAATATCAGACATGTTTTCAAAAGTTTGATAGTTATTACGATGATTATATTTTTTAAAAAGGAATTTATTTTCAATCAACAATAAAAATTGTAAATATCAAATCAAAATTTTTCTGTAATCAAAGTTCGGATATTTTTGCGACAAATCATGTGTAATAAAAAGTAATAAATTAACACAAAGAGTATTCATAAGGGTTTAATCAATAAATATTTCAATAAGTGACTAGTCTTATAAAAAAAATGTTCTTTTAATTTTATGGTTATGATGCATATGGCGTTACCAGCTTAGGTATATACAATTTGATGTTTACTCTGTGTTTATAAGATTTGATAATTATAAGGTATGATTGATAATCAAGTATATTTTTGATACTTACACTCTAAAGATGATAGTATTTCTATCGAAATTCATAACACAAGGAGTGAATAATAAGTAAGTCTTTTGACATGTATTTCTAATGACTTATTTATAAAAACGTCAATTTAAATTTCTATAAAACTATTAATATTTATATAAAATATCATAAATTACTAGCAATTATTATGCAGTACAACAATTATGTCAAACAACGTTTTAAATTAACTGAGTGCAATATTTACACATAAGATTACATTAAACGGTAAGTAAATTTTATTAAACATAATATATTTAATATTATACTTATAAATCAAACAATAATATTTATGTAGGTGTTTTTATTCAATTGCTCATAGTACGTTTAATGTATATTCAGCATGTTAAATGTAATGTGAGCATTTTAACTGTTCATTAAAAAAATATTAAAGTGAGGATTTGCTTATTCAGTAAAAGAAAGATATTATGAAAATTCATTTGCGGTATGCGGTATAAAACATTTTCATAATTTTAGCTTGTTTTATTTCTTTTTTTAATAGAATTTGTTTTGAGTTTTCTATTAACCATGAGTCAATCTTAGATGTCAAGTAAGTGTTCTATTCTCCATTTTATTGTCTTTCTTGTTAATGTACTCTATTTTTCGGAAATCTTACGTAATAGGAAATATAAACATTACCTGTTTTTTTCTTTGGTTTATATTAAGGGGTTATACGCAGTTAGAAATTTCAAAAAATCGATTTTATTTTTTTTGCATTTTCGGAATGCACATATATTTGAGTATATTCTCTGAAAATTTGAAGTAAATCCGATAAATATTTTCGGACATACACCTGAATTTGTAAGTAATTTTTAACTATGTGTAAACTACTTCCGAAATTTCAAACGCGTTTATCTCAAAACGGTGTTTTCATAGTCGGTGATCTCGATATCTCAGAAATGGCTGAACCGATCGGTCTGAAATTTTCACACAATCTTCTCAAATATATTCCTCAGGTATTGAACGAAGGAATAAGGTTTACAAAAATTATTACTATTTTTTTTAAACAATTTGGAGCGAAAATTTTAGTAAAAAACGAAAAATTTTTTTCAAGTAGACGCCATTTTGTCAAAAATGAAAATTTTTATTATTCCTTCGTTCAATACCTGCATTAATCTATCCTTTAAAAGAATTGACCATATTTTTTGATTTCAAATAATCCAAACCGCCGATATGGAGATCACCGCCAAGCACCTTTTTTTGGAGGTCGTTCGGGACATCGTCTGCAGGAGCGGTGCACTTCAATATTTTTTTATGATCGACATGTTATTTTATTCTTGAAAGTAGGATCTATTCAAATAACCATAATTTGTAATTGCAAAATAAATACTGTTTCTAAAAAAAATTCCTAAAAAAACGTCGTTTTTGCGTCTCGCAACTGCGTATAACCCCTTAAGGCAATAACAATGATGAACATTTGTAACAATTATCGGTTTAAATAACATATTTCTTATACACAATGAGTTTGCTAATTTTTGGAAATAAAAATAAGGTAAATTAATATTTAATTCTGATTGATATTTAGAAAACAAAGAAGATAAAATATGTACAAAATATTTTATTAAATATTATTAATTCTACAGTTTTAAATTTAGAATTTTACATAAGTATACACATTTTGAAGTATTTTTGAATCTATAAAATAAAACATTTTAGAGAAAAATGTGTATACAGTAACTCACAAATCACACAACACATATTAATAAAATGTTTTATATATACAGTGGGCATAAAAGTGTTCATATAATAATAAAACTATGTTTTTCCCGAATTGCAAATTTTTTACATCATTGAAATAACAAAGAAAGCAAGTAATATTATAATTTGATTTTTTTAACCAGTTGCGTTGGAATGACGTGCTATGTACGTCAACTGCTATCTGAACCAAATGTCGATAAGACGTACATATTACGTCGTGTGATTTTTGCTAAGTTAAAATAGCATCGGAGTTCAGTTAGCAAGTGTCACACTTCTGTTTTGAAGTTATACAAATGCTTTTTTGTAGAACTTCATTAATTTTACATATTTTCATTGAATAATAATCAAGTAACTACAAAACACAATATTTTTTTATTATTATAAAAAATTATTTTATCAAAGTACTATTTTATTCTGATAATAGCGCATCAGAAAATGTTGTACTGGATTTATGTAGACCTTTAGTTGATTATGGACACACCCTCTTTTTAGATAACTGGTATTCGTCACCAAAACTGTATCGGAAATTATATTTGCAAAAAATTAATACTATCGGAACAGTCAGATCTAATAGAAAGAATATGCTAAAAGATCCCGCAGCGACAAAATTAAAAACATTTTAAGTTCTTTTAAGATCTTACAATGGTATCTTAGCTGTAAAATGGAAGGACAAAAAAGATATAAATTTACTTCCTTCAAAACATTCCAAAGCAGAAATGATTGTAACAAAAAAGAAAAAATGTAGAAATTATACAGACCAAAATGGAAACATTACAAAACCTAATATAGTTTTAAATTACAATGATGGTATGGATGGAGTAGACTTGCAAGATAGCTATTTATCATCTTTTCCTTTAATGAGAAAATTTGCAAAAAGTTACAGAAAAATATTTTTTTATCTAATGGATATGGAATTTTTTAATACCTCTATTCTATTCGGTAAAATAACAAACTTACCAAAACCCAAGAAATACTCCTTTTCAAAAATTATTAATAATAATAAATTTGTTAATCAATTTAAGAGTTTTACTATAATATTAATGTGTGTGTGTGTGTGTGTGTGTCTAAAACTTTGTAAAAAAATGATTTCAAATACCAACTCGCTGCGAATTGTTTTGGACGGATTTGCCACGCGTGCATGTTAATTAATTGCCAGCGCAACCGGCTAATCTAGTTTAGCAATTGATTTATTCATGTTGCAAAGGAATCTCTTGGCAAAAGGTATTTATACACTAAAAATGTTTGCAAATAATTGAATGTTTTTGAGTGAAACAAGTTTTATTCAAGTACTAGTGCTTGAATAATAAGAAAGGAATTCAAATAAAGATATTTTCTATTCTGTTTAGTCAGTTGTTATGTAATAATCAGGTGCAATGTATCAAAAAAGGCTAGAGTTTAATTCTTTCTCTAAAGACCGGTTTATTTAGCTTTTTCAATAAGGTATGAGTTATCGTCAAATCAATAAGTTTGTGAATTGATTACATGCCAGAGCGCAGTATATTATAAAAAAAGTTCATTTAACTAAAAACAAAGTAAAACTAAAGGTTGTAACTGTGAGAGAAGCACGGAACCTAACCAAACTGATCATGAAAATTCCTAAAATTAATATTGGAGTATTGGCTAAACACTTTCTGCCATCATTAGGAAAATCAGTTTTAGTACAAAACATAATAAATCGTTTCCATGAGACAGGCTACAAACGCAGAGTTTCAAGAAAGAAACTTTACATTAGCAAAATAAATAGAAATAAAAGGTTAGAATTTGTATGGGGATATGCGAATAAACCACATGAGTTCTGGGAAAATGTCATTTTTTCGAATAAAAACAAGTTTAATTTGCTTGGTTTTGATGAGTAAAATTTCTAAATAACTAATAGAAAATTGAACCTGAAAAAAATAGTGCCAACAGTAAAATATAAAGAAGGCTTTGCTATGGTATGGGGCTACATGAGGGCGGTTAATGTTAGTGTACTAATCAATATTGAGAATATTATAAATGCTGATAAGTATATGGATATATTGCGAGGAAAATTAGTTAAAAGTGTATCTAAGCTAGGAATCCAAAAGACTTTTATGTTTCAATAAAACAACAATCACAAATATATGGCGAAAAAACTAAAGAATGGCTTCTTTACAATGCTCGAAATTTTTTATAAATCCCCTTAGTCCTCTGATATCACCCCAATAAAAATGTTATGGCCAATTTTAATAAAAAAGTAGGAAATTTGAATGTTCAGTAACAGGACAGATAGAAAATTTGAAAAATTTTGGTAAAAAATAACCTCAAAAACTACTAGACCTCTAATTAAATCCATGCCAAGGAGGTTTCAAGTTATTATAAATGTAAAATGAATTCATACAAAGTATTAGAATTTACTGATTTGTTATTGTTCATTTTTATTATTGAAAATTATACTGATATTTCAAATATATGAATAGTTTTTTTGTTTGACATAGTTATAATTTATTAAAAAGTTAATTACTGTAAATTCTTTCTGTTATAGATTTTAGAGCTGAAAATAGTTACTAAAAAATACAAAAACGATGATTAGATAATAGAAAAAAACGCTATAGTTGCGGGATCGTGGATAATAAAATAAACAAATTGAATATGAATCTAATTTACATGTTTATGTATGTAATTCAAATTAAATATTATATTTAGTTATTTTATTTTATGTTTTTATAAATATTATTTTATATTGGGTTACCATATTAAAAAAATATTATAATTATTTTATAAAAATGTATTAATAGATATTATTATATCGTTGGGGTTGATATAAATATTTTTTTTTAAAAAAAGAACTAGAATTTTAAAAATATAAAAAGTACATCCAGTGTATTTATAATTTATTTATGTAGGATAGCCTAAATGAGACTGAAGGATTTTAAATCATAAGCAAATAAATGTATGTTTAAATTTTACAATCTCATTTTGCCACTCTATATAAGTGTTTAAATGTGTGTTTTTTTTTAAAAAAAAACTGTAATTTATAACAAAAGTTAAATAAAAATAAACACTATTTCCTGTTTGATAAATTGGCAACTAAGTTAGTTTATTAGAAAAAAAATTGTATTAAATATCTTATGAAACACTTTTTAAAATAACCTCTGTTCACAAAATTTATAATATTAAAGTAATTATAATAAGAATTAATGCAGATAATTGGAAAAATAAACTAAATATATAAATGAAGTAAACTTTTGTTATCAAATAAATTTAATATTGAAACAGATTGTACCTTTTTTTATTTGATTAGATTGATGTATTTCATTAAAAAATCAATTGAAGGCAACTATACGTAAATCAATTTATGTGGAATTGTTCACATTCTCTTTAAATCCAGTCCGCCTTTGTTTAAAATGTCTAATTTGTAAAAATAAATAGATTAATAGGCATTGAAACTTTCAATATTTTTATATGAATGTCAACGTGATACGTTTTGCATATGTACTATAGTTTAAAATGTGAAATTACATATTTATGAATATGTATACAAACCATTCTCTCTCTCTCTCTCACACACACACATATACACATACATATATATATATATATATATATATATATATATATATATGTATCTACGATTTATTTAAATGTTATAAAAATTATTATACTAATTTAATCTTTAGTCAATTTTACTTTGTACTTATTTTTAATTAACTATATAATTTTACAAAAACCTTATTTAAAGCATTGAAGAAATATATAGAAGTTAAATGTTTGGAATAATATTATATATATTTAATTATTTACTTTTTTCAGAATTGAATAGTTCCCATTTTTTCACAAATTCGTAATTTTTGTAATTTGTTGAAGATAAATACAGAAGAGCATTATTTTAAAATGTATATTGCAATTATATGTTATTCTTCTGTTGAAGACTAAAGTTCATTAATATTTTTCAATACATTTTGATCTCAACTTATGATAATTGTTAAATAAGCCATTTACTTTTATTAAATTTTCTTATGTGCTGATTATTTTTAAGCCATATGTATATATATATGAACTGGTTTTTTTGAAAGTGGTATAAGTCCATTTTTTCATATATTGAGATATTTAAGGGTTTGCATTTGAGTTAATTTAAAAATATTGGCCAACTTTAATCAAATCGAGTGATGTTTTTTACACTATACACCTTTTAAATTTTATTATGAAATAATAATTACTAACATTATTTTACAAAATAAACGATTTTTTTAGCTCCACATGGACTTATACCACTTTCAAAAATAACATATTACAAGAAGTAAAAACAAGAGCAAATTTAAGTCCATATTTTTATAGACATAAGCTTTACTGAAATGGATTTTTATGTAAAAAAGTAATAGTTAAAATGAAGACATTTAAATACACGAATAACTAAGTTTATTAAGAGTTTATTTCAGTTATATTAAAAATATAAAAATGAAAATTACTTCGTTAAGATCTTTAAATAAAAAAAAGATATTTTAAACTTAGTTTTCTTTTACACTTAGCATATTGAAATATTTATGGTGAATAGGTGGTATATAAGGTAATAAACTTATCATATCGTTATATTTCTCTCTTGTTATGCTCCTTGAAGTTTTATAAAGCGGTAACATATTAATTTTTCTGAGGTTTTTTGGTCTTTCCTTTTTTCCAAATAAAAAAATTGTTTTAAATGGAGCATTTTCTTCCATACTAATTTTATAAAACATTTTGTGAGGTTCATTCCTTTTGAACCTCATCCAACATATTTTAAGCCAGTTTACAATTTCTCCGTCCGTATTTTTTTCTGTTTGATATTGCCTCTTCTAGAGATTTGGTTGAGACAAAGTCTTCTCTTTTCATTTCATACAAAATGAAGCTGTTTTTTTCGGCAAGCCTTTATTGCATCATAATAGTCTTGGGCAGTGTATAATTGATCCTTTTTCTTTAATGCTGTTTCCACAACTGCAAAATCTCTGTCGTTTGGAAGAAATGAATGACCCGACAGTAAAAATTTGTGGTCAATAACATTTATGTTATTATCGTCTGATTGAATAATCCTTAACCACATCAGTGCGAGCTTAATATTGCGATTTTGTCCGGTACACATGTCACTGTATGCTATGATAATATCATAGGAATGGACTTATTCCACTTTCAAAAGAAATATTTGTGCGATAGCATTGTACAGCAAAACTGTTTTTGTTTATTTTATATCAAAATAGAACTCTATTGAAATTGTGATTGTAACTATAAAGAGAAGGTGTCTATAGCTCATTAAAATTACCGTTAACTTAATTTTTTTAAAAAGTGGACTTATACCACAAAAAAAAAAAACAGTTCATATATATATATATATATATATATATATATATATATACACTGACTCACATAAGTGATGACACATATGGGTAATATAAGCAATTTATTGATATAATTCAATGAAATCGTTAAATTAAAAAAATATTTAATTGAAAGTAGGTATAATATTCATTAAATTTATTCATTATATAATATTCATTATATTTATTTTCAATTAAATATATTTTTTTTAATTTAACGACTTCATTTAATTATATCAATAAATTGCTTATGGTACCCATGTGTGCCATCACTTATGCGCTTCAGTGTATATTATATCAACGTTCGATTTATTCACATTTGAAATTTTATCTATTCATCGATTTATTTATCTATTCATACTTTATCGATTAAAAAAAAAATTTATGAGATTACACTTACTCATCTTTATATAACGGGAAATTATTTCAAATATTATGAGAACAGCTCATAAAAAACAAAATTTTATAAAAAGAACAATAAAAATTAATAATGCAGATGTCAAAGGAAAATCATATATTATCATGGTGAGACTCTTGATTTAATACTGTGAAATGTAGGGGATCGGCATTCAGTAATAAAAATGCGAAACTTGTAAAAGAGTTCGGAGAAAGACTTCTAATATCGTATAAAATAGACTTTTAAAGATAGGTGGAATTTGAGTAAAATAATAGAGCAGCTTAAATAAATGAGTCAGAAAAGTAGACGAAGGTTCACTACTTTAAAGATTTTAAGATATTTGGGATATCTGGTATGGGAGGATTTTAACCAAAGAAGAAATTATCATTTATTCTATGGTCAAAATGGTCATGTTATGAAAATAAATTGAGAAATTACAAAGTTGAGGAAAATTTGATCTTTCACAGATGTGCTCGTGCTTAGAATATTTTTCATTTTAATCATTTTCAAATCATTGCCTTCCATACTTGAAACTTTTTAAAATCAGTTTAAGTTCAGGGATAAAATTAATTAATGTTAAGATTTGTTCTAAAATTAGAAACCCTGCTACCAGACTTGTATCCTAAGCGGATGTATTATTATACACAAACATACCTATAAATACACACACACTCACACACACACACACACATATATATATATATATATATATGCATGTGTGTGTGTAGAATTATGTGAAAATAATCATTAAAAATGCTTTCATTTAATCGATTTATTTATAGTTCTTTAATATTAGTGTTACAAAATTATAAGATATTTTGTTCCATTACTTTGATTCAGATTATTCAGATGTTAAATATTGAAAATAACATCTATTTTAAAATACATTTTTTCTTATTTCATTATAATTTTCCTTTGCAAAATTTATTGTTAAAATTTTAATTTCTATATCATTTTTTTATTGTTTGACAATTTAATTTAAACTGATAACACTTTCAAAGTTAAATATCTTATTGTTGTATCAAAAATTCATTTCTTTTCTAATTTTAATTATTATAAAAAAATATATATTTATAATTTCATTTAGAAACAAAAATGAAAATCTAGTCAGTAAATCTAACTGAAGATAAAGTTTAGGTTATTCTATTTTTTTTAAAAAAATAAAAATTACTAATACAATATATTTTTTATTAAAAAACTAAAAATTACTAATACAATATATTTTTTATTAAAAAACTATATTATTTATATTTCATTCTTCATGTGTTCAATTATTATTGAGATATATTTTGTTTGATTACCATTTGATAACATTTTTATATTTTGTTATTTAATGAGTTGCTTATCTCAAATGTATTAACGACAATGAAATTCGTTTAATTGCAATGTATCATTGTTCTACGGTTTTGTCGAAATGATTTCACGTTAGATTTGAAAATAAGCTTGTCATTTTGATATTACAAATCATTTATCTCTTCAATGAATTAAAATTAACTAGTCACCAAAATCGCCTATTTGTCATGGAATATTTTTCATTTTGGTAAACACATTCAATAGGAGGAAATGACAAAACTACTTGATTGAAATCGTTTTTTGTGGTTTGGTTTGAGTAAATATCAGAATAATATTTTTAAAAGTATTTTGTCAATAACCGCATATATATATATATATATATATATATATATATATATATATATATATATATATAATTTAGTGTATAATATGTAATTTAAAATATATTTTCACATTTTATCTATTTACATATAAAAAATTAGTATATTCTAAATTGATAATATATTATTGTTAAATAAAATTTTATTATAATAGAGATCATAATAAATAAAAGTCTACTGTCGTTATTCTATCAATGAAAAAGAATTTTATTAAATAATCAAAAATTATCTTGAATTTTTAATAAAAATTGATATAAGACTTCAGTTCAAAGGTTTAAAAATAAAGTCAATTTTTGAATCTAAGTGTAATATTTACAATGCAAATAATATATTTGTATTATTTGTAAAAATATATAACATAAATAATAAGTTTTAAAAATCAATAAATGAAAAATCAATACATTATATATTAGGTCTACTGGAAAGTTCTGTCTGATAATATCATTTCAAGTTTCAAAGATGAGTCATTCTACAGAAATGGAATTCACAAATTACCATCACGCTGGGAAGAGGTCATTAGTAACGAACGAAAAATTATATTGTTCAGTAAATATTTATAAATATATTGAAAATGTATTTTTTTTAATTCAAAAACGTACAGAATTTTCCGATAGACCTAATATATATATATATATATATATATATATATATATATATATATATATAATTTTTTTAATTTAGTTAATCAGTGATTTACGATGAATAAAATAGCATTATATTGTTAATAAAAGATATAAGTTATATTTTTTTAATGAAATATAATTGTATAATGAATATCTGTTTTAAATAACATTTATTATTTTAATTATATGTAAGTAAAAATTAAAAATCAAACATATTTTTAAAAACTCTTATATGTAAAAATATAACACTATCACAAAATATTTATTTATATATTTTGACTAAAATTTATTTCTCAAAAAAAAAATCAGCAAGTGTGTTTATTGAAAAAAATATACTTTTTCGATAAAAAAATTTATGAACTTAAATAAATTTCAACTATTGGATTATTTAAAATATTTTCCATATTTTTAGTAAAAGATAAATTTCTGATGAAAAGAAAGATCAGCTTTGATACGATTAAATTATCTATTCGTACTTCTTTCAAATTTCCTATGTATGTATATATCGTCTAAACCGTATTGCATTGATCTGAACAGATGGTATTCGGAAGACGTCACGTCTGGAGAGTACATGGGGTGGGGAAGGAATTCCCATTTAAACTCTACTACTGTAATAATGTGTTTTTGGTTGCCACCATATGGCCCAACACTATCATGGAACTATCTGTTTGTGACCTTTACTTTTAATGCATAATTCTTATTAAAATGGCAGTATATTACTGGTCTTATAATGATTGTTTCCAGAATAAATATGTTTAAATTCATTTTTTTGTTCAGATTGGTAGTATGACCAAGAAGTATTAAAACTAAAATCACAAGTACAATAAATACATAACTCTGCTCATACTTGTTAATCATATTATTAATCATTACATTGTTATATTCTTGTTTAAATATTATATGTTTATTAAAATAATAATATCAAAACAATATAATATTTTAAAAAAATAAACATTTATAGCTACTAAATGTTTCTGCTAATGTCAAGATTAATAAAAAAATAAAATAGATTTCAAATTAGTAATAACAGATATTTCGTTTGAATAAAAAGGTATACAAATGTGACGCCTAGATTTGTGTTTTATTAAAAAGAAACATGTGTATAGTTTCTTTTTAATTAAACACAAATCTAGGCATCGAATTTGGATGAGTATACATATTTACATAGAAAAAAATAATGAAAAAGTTATATCATTGATTTTAAGAATATAATTTTCAATTTTGATTTTTTTTAATATCGTGACTTAAAATATAAATACTTAATTTCATACTATAAAAATTATAAAAAAATGTCCACATTTTATTATATTTTCATAAGAAAGATATTTGTAAATGTTATAAAATAAATAAAACGAAATATGGTGAAGTATTTAGTTAATTATATGAAATGAATAGTATATTTTCGACATTACAATTTTTTAATTATATTTTATAACACATACAAATAATGACTTAATTACAAGTAAATTGTATTCAGATGCTTATTGTTCAATTTATTTTAAATAGAACATGACCAATGAATATACGTAAATAATTAACTTACATTCTTGTAATAAGAAATGTATAAAGTGGGTTAGTTAGATGTGTAATACAGTCTAGAATTTTTAAGATAAATTCACTACTGCAGCATGTTCATGGATATTTCCCTTCTGTATTTCCTTTATCGATCCGGGTATTTTCTGGAATTAAAGTAACGTTCTTTGTTTGCAGATTTATTGATTTATAAAATAACGTACTTTAAATTTTATAGGCTTTATTTTTATTTATTCAACGATTTTATATATATATATATATATATATATATATATATATATATATATAAAGAGAGAGAGAGAGAGAGAGAAATATAAATTAAAAGAAATGTGGAATTAATACAAGGATTATCAAGTAAATATTAAATATTTGCTAATTATATAATTTAATAATCTTTTATTTTATTTATAATTTGATGTCATATTTCAAACATCTTCATTATTTTGAAAATGGAGAATATATTTTTTTGTTGAAAAATGTTCAAATATTTTTTTAATGGTTTAAATGTCTGAATATTTTCTATTTAAATTATTATTGATTCTAATATCACTAGTTTTAGAATTTTGTTTGATAATTGTTTACTCTTCGTCGATTTTTATTAATTATTTCAAAAAGGTCTCTTTTTTATTCCATTTTGAAAATAAATAGTAAACAAAAATTTGTTTACTTAATTTATTTAGGCTTCAATAATGATTAATATAATTACTATAAATTGTACAAATGAAAATACTCAAGTTTATTCAAATGTTAAAATTAATATAGTTATATTTTTATTGTAGATATTTTAGTGTATTTGAATAAATTAAATTAACTGGCATTGAAATTGTTCCTTGGAGATTTTTTCTGAGCATAGAACATCATTCAGAGATGTAGCATCTGTTAAGAAATTTACAAACAATTTTTGACATATTAAATTATTGATTTTATTTTCATATATAACATAAATATTTTTTCTTCTTATACAATTTTATTTATTTTTTAAAATAATATACCATATAGTATGAAAATGACTTCCACTATTTTTAAATTTATACTGTGAAAATAGAACTTCACAATATGGATTAATGGTTGAAAGTTGTTGCTAATTGGTAAAACCGCTCTCTCTCTCTCTCTTTCTCTGGCTCTCTCTCTATATAATATATATATATATATATATATATATTATATATATATATAAAATATAATACTAAAAATTAATAATACTAAGAGTATGAAAAATATGAAAATTGTTGGAAATAATGGAATTACAATAGAAATTTTAAAACGACTAGAGTAAAAATAAAAAATAAAAAAGTTTCAGTTGATATTTCACCCGATGTCTAGAAAAAAGACCAATACTAAATGAATTAATGCATTCTTTCCCATAAAAAGAGAGACAAGGAAGATTTGAAAAACTATCGACCAATTAGTCTAGTTGTGACGATATGTAAAAGTTTTAGTATTTGTTTTAAGATGATTACAAAGTCAGCTGGATTTTTCACAGTAACGAGAATAAGCAGAATTTCGAAGTGGATTTAACACAATGGATAATGTTTAAGTAGTAACAGAAGTAATCAGTTAATGTGATGAATACTAATTACCACTTTGTCTAAATAGAATATGAAAAAGCCTTCGATTCAGTCAGTACATCAGCGATATTGAATGCATTGAAAAATCAAGGAATTGAAAAACATATATTGAACTTTTAACAGAAGTTATCGTGCAAATACACGAAGAAATGAAGTGTATAATTATGAAGAATGTGTGTGAGAGAAAGATGATATTTTAAAAAAGCTATTTATGTTAGTACTAAAATAAGTGTTTAAGATAGTTAATTGGGAATTTGGAAGAATAAAATAAAACGACAAGATAATTTTTCACTTCATATTTATTAATTCTATTATATATATATATATATATATATATATATATATATATATATATATATATATATATGTAACTATATTAAGTTGAAAAAACAGAAGAATTATAAAACGTAAATCAAAAAGTTGGTTTTATGATCAATCATTTCAAAACAAAAAAAATGTATAATGAAATCGAGGATCAGAGGAAAATCGAATTAAATGTATTAAAAATCAAAGAAATTAAAAACTATGTACATTTAAGTCAGTTTATTAATACAAAATGAACATTTATATATAAGGTAGATAGGAAATAAAACTATAATAGAATGATGTCAATTCGAAAGATGCTTATATTATAAAGTAAAATATTTATCTATGTTTGAAGAAAATATTTTTCGATCAATGTATTTCATTTGTTCTCACTTATAACAATAAAACATAGATTTTAAATTATAGAATAATTCAGTAGCTCCAGACACAAAGAGGAAGGAAATGAGTATAGAGATATGTATATTAGAAATAACTTATATATACAGAAAGAAAAACGAGTAGTTTCTAAAAAAAACCAAAAGTTATGAACGTTATAATAAAAATGAAAAGTTTAAAATGGAAATGGACTAGTTATATAGCAAGAAAAAAACACTGATAGATACTAAGAAATTATTGATTGGATTCCTTGAAATATAAAAGTTCGAGAAAAAATCCAAGGATAGATGCGATAGAGACAAAAAAATTATTAATGTGCGAATGGAATAAAAAGTCATCGGATCGTTGGAAGTGGGCAGTTTTAAGAGAGGCCTTCAGTAAACATCAAATAGAGATTATTGCTGTTGTTATATATATATATATATATATATATATATATTAGGTTGGCAAATATCTCCCTTCCGCCTTCTGGTCTTTTGAATATATATATATATATATATATATATATATATATATATATATATATATATATATACATACACACGTATACACACACATATACACAAACATACATTAAACATATTACTTATGAGCACAGAATAATTTAAAAAAATTAATTTAAATTTTATTTATTGTCTGTTTTAAATATCAAAGAAATTAAAATATATCCTTTTTTTCAACTAAATTTAACCAGGATCTTAATAATTTTAATCTTTATTTTTTTCTTAAATTTTTATATCAAGAAACGTGAATTTACTGAAAAAGTACAGAACTCATTATATAGTATTCGTCATTTCGTATTCCTTTGGGACACATTATTCGTTAGTGAATAACATAAACAGGCCCTGAGTAATATAAACAGCGTATGAACATTATTACATAACATGAATATATGTATGTGCATATATATATATAAATGTCCTAAAACAATGTTTATATATATATATATATATATATATATATATATATATAATATATAAGTGGAATTAAAGGTTCAGAAATCATATATAAAATTATTTTTTAATAATACTTATAATAATAATTAATTTTTTGTAGTTGTATGAAATACCAAAAATGTAGCAATAAGTTTACATTGTTTATTAATACATTGGTACTGTTTTCTATAAATTCAATAATAATCGTATATGATTTTAGTTAATATAGTTTTGTTTCTAAATATTTGCATATAATTACAGGATATTATTATAATTAAAAATTATTGGAAATTTAAGAATCGTTTTACAAACAGTACATTTTGCCTAAAATTTAATAATAACCTGTGTATTTTTTTATGATCAAAATATATGTTAAAATCGATTTAAGTAAATACATAGATCTTTTAACCCTTGACAGATGTAGTTTCTGTACTATAATTTTTCCTTATATATGATATATAAATAAAAGAGTATGAGAATGTATTAAATTACAAGAAAATATTAAAAAGATAATTTTTTTATTATATATATTTTCATAAAAATGAACCATATGAAAGCTTACAAAGATATTTAAAAAAATGAACTATCTACATTTCATTATTTTAAAGTGTGTTTTTTAAGTGTTTTGCATACTCTTCTCTATAATTATTTTATATATAGATTTATAAAAAACAAATATAAAACAAGATAGGTTGAAATGCATTTTTTGATATTGGTATTTTTTTATAAAAGTTAATTACTTTTTGAAAATGATAAAAAAAACTTATCATTGAAATTAAATATGTCTGTTCCTATAAATTTTATTTAAAACTTGATGTATATTATGTATGTATGTGTGAGTGTGTATGTGTATGTGTGTGGGTGTATATGTATGTGTGTGTGTATGTATGTGTGTAATAATGTGTGTGTGTATGTATGTGTGTAATAATGTGTGTATGTGTATGTGTGTGTGTGTGTGTGGGTGTATGTGTGTGTGTGTATGTGTATGTGTGTATGTGTGTATGTATGTATGTATGTTTGCCAAAACCACATAACTTTTAAAATATAGAAATGTAAATAATTGAAATTAGAACTTTTTTCAATCATTTTGTGAATCAGTACTTTATATACCAAAATTATGGTTAATAAAAAAATATTAGTCGAGTTATAATTTAAAAAATAGTGATAATATTTCAAGAGCTGATATTAAGAATTTAAATGCTTAAGTAGTATGAGTGATATATCATATTGGTCATATTTATATTAGGTCGTGTAATATGAAATGTCGGATTCTCTTCGATTTTCAATTGAAAAATTCGACATATTATTACAGAGTTTGTCTATAAACATAACCAATATGATAATTAGAATTATTCCATTTTTTATGAACTTTATGTTTACCTATATAGAATTGACTTAATGAATACATTTGATATAACAAAAATTGTAAATCATGACGTTTATGAAGTTTAGAATATTTTTAATAAGATATTTAAGAATATTTATGTTAGCAAGTTAATTTTCTTTTACTTTTAGAGATATTTTTCAAATGATTTATTTTACATAAGAAATTTGAAACATAAAATATTTATTTAAACTTATTATTTTACTTATTTAATTATACATTTTTTAGCAATACACATTTAAAAAAGTTATTATAATATACAAGGTCATATTTCTTGTAATAAAATAAAAAAAAATCAATCCGAATTTTTGAATATAAATTAACATGTTCTAGTGCTAATATTTTTTAAAATATGAATTGTCATAAAAATGTATTCAAAAAAAATACTGTAACAAAAAATAAAAATGGTTGTTTTATTTTCCGATGTTGTCAAATCATCAGACAAGAAATTTATGCATTTTACTAAATACACACCCTTATATATGTCTATATCTATATATATATATATATATATATATATATATATATATATATATATATATATATATATATATATATATATATAGATATATATGGTCATCTAAATGTGACGCCTAGATTTGTGTTTTATTAAAAAGAAATTATACACATGTTTTCCTATACATGACCTTATACACATATTTTTTTAATAAAACAAAAATCTAGGCATCATATTTCAATGACCTTCTCTCTCTCTCTCTCTCTCTATATATATATATATATATATATATATATATATTTATATATGTATATTACATTTTTGTGGAATTTTTGAATGCAGTTACTAATACTGAATGTTTCAAATACTTTTATTATTTATTTTATATTTTATTATTTATTTTATGAATTTCATGTAATGGTTTTAGAGAAAAAAACAGTTTGAATTACATTATTAGTAAATTGAAGTAAGAAACTTATTTTATGAATTTAATTTTTTTATCGAACATTAATTGATTAATGAGGGTTTAATCCAAATTATTTTCACCTCTTGCAAGTATGCATTCTTCATGTATTTTTTTCGTACTGTATGCTAGAGATAAACTTGATTTTGGCCATTACTGTATCCACTGATTTTTTAAAACGATTTTAAGATCTTTCTTTCAATACTATAAATTATTTGAATTCTCAATGCATCTCCTGAGTATGTCATAGACATGGTTAATGAAATTGAAATCGATGATGCAAGCAGAGGAAAAAATGTATTACTGCTAAACTATCACTGAGTAAAGTTAGTAGTCATATTTGTAGTATGAGAACGGGGATTATTGCGTACCAATAAAAAGTGTTATCTAATTCTTGATTTGGAAGGTTTTATATATTAGGGATTTCAGAATATCAGTTACACACATTCTGACATTTATTGATTCTGTGGAAAAGTATATTAACTCCATTTTATGATGGAAATAAATATCTCTCTGCACTATCATAGGAACTCTGCCAAATCTTTTCATCTGTCTGATGTAGCTTTGAGTAAATAATTCTTCTCTGCGTTTTTTGATAATTGTTGCTGATTTTAAATTTCATCTTATTTATGAAGAATATCGTTGTGCATTTTCTCATTATCTAATTTATACTTTTTCTTACAATCTTTAAATAGCATGTACGATAAGTAGTAGTAAATGGAGAATATATCAACATGTAACATCTCAAACAAGTTTTTTGAAATTTGTTGTGAATATTTTCGTTAATTATAAAAGTTCTAGTTAAACTCAAAAACTCATTTTGAAGACATCGAGATGATTATTTACTGTACTTTACTAAAGTCATCGATCCTGTTCTGTAATAGTTTCCGTTTTTAATCAGATTTCTGCACAAGTATTTCGTTCAGTTTTCAAATATCGTTGCTAAGTTTTATATGTAGCATTTTACTTATTGTAAAAGTAATCGAAACACTATTCCATCGCGACTCTACAACCTGCTTACGGTATAAAATAAAAGTTTGTCCAAAAAGGATTTGGCTCATCGACTTTTTAATCTGACGGAACGAAACGAAAAAAAGATAATAAGGGCGTTATTTAATCGATCTTGTCGATAATTACTATATCAGTGAGCTGCAAAAATAGATCTGCTTTTTAAATTAATTGTGATTCATCTAAAATTCGAATAGCCACATTTTGTAACACTTGTCAGAAGAAGTACATTTTAACGTTATGACAATTAAGTTCAAAATTGACATTATTCAAATGTTTGGTGGAAAACTTTGTCCCACCATGAATAATAATTGACTCACTAAAATTTACATGTCCTAGCACCATGCGACTATCACAATTATTTGAATGCAGTAGCAATTAACGTGTAAATGGTACATTTTATCAAACCGTAGGGTCGTTGCATTAATTTATATGAGAAAAGTAATTGCTTCCACAATTTTATCACGACTCATACAACCTATCTTAATATATAAAATAAAACAGTGAACCAAAAAGAGACATTAAAAAAACTCAGTTCTTTTTAATCTGATTAACGAAACTGAAAAGATAATAAGTTTTTATTTAACACGTTCGCGGACAGTTAAAATGTCAGTGAGCTGTAAAAATAGATAGGTGATTTTTTTAAATTAATTGTGATATCTAAAATTCGAATAGACACATTCTGTAAGAGTAGTCAGAATATTACATTTTAATAGTTATATACGATTAATTGAAAAATTAAAATTATGATTAAAAAATGTCGGTTATATAAAATTAAATGAATAATAATTGACTTTAAAATTTGAATGCTATAGCACTCATGTCATTCTGCATCACAATGAAAATGAATGCCATAGCATTTACGTCCACGAACGTGTTAAATGGTAACAATTTTATCTAAACTGTTTTTTTGTAATATTATTTTATATGAGATTCATCATTTTTTCATATAAGGTAAATAATCAGTGTTTAAATATTTAGTATTAGTCATTGTATATAATTGTTGACATACCTGCAGAAATTTTACAGAAATGTGTCACTTTTTGAGAAGTATATATATATATATATATATATATATATATATATATATATATATATATATATATATATATTAATAGTTTAAAGTCCTCAATTTTAATTTTCATTTAAAATTGCAGTAAAATCAAAATTTTTTAATGTTTTACAAGTTTCTAGAGTTGATAAAATTTGTCAAATTATTATTTGTATGTTCGTAAATGAGAATATTCTTAAATAATTATATCTTAAATATACAACTATTTCACTGATCGTTATTCTGTATTGATGAACATTAAATTTTCTTAAATTATTTGCACCTATTTAATAAATGATAATATACTTAAACTCAATGCTGACAAATTTTTCTTTTTTTAGTAAATAATTCTGTAGATATTTTATCTTCTTCACAAAATAAATGTTTAATCATCACTCAATATATTTTACTGAATTATTATAGATTTGTTATTCTGTTGGTGACTGGAAATATGCTCATGACCTTCAACATAATGGATATTAGCAGCACAATGATATATGGATTAAATAAACTAGTGTTAGGATATCGATAGTCACCACCTGGAAAACTATTTCGTGGAACACTGATGTTAATACAATAAAAATCTCAAATTAAGGTATTTGTAATTTATAACACATTTTTTTAATATAATATTGTAATTATAAATATCACTTTATAAAGAATAATTTTCATGTTTTAACTAATTTTATTAACTTAGGAATAGAAATATTTTTATATAATTCGTTCTAAATTTTTAATTTGTATACTCGAATTATTTAAATTTATTTGTTTATAAATATATTAATTTTGATTAGATTTAATAAATAGATAATTACGATTAAAGTAATTGAGTCCGACAAATAAAAGTGATTGTTTTACAATATTAGCACTTTTATATTGTTACATATTTGAAATATTTATTTTTTATTTCCATGTGTTTCATATTTCCTATATTACTCATATGTAATATATATATATATATATATATATATATATATATATATATATATATATATATATATATATATGAAAGTAAATGAATTATGCTTGTATACATACATATGTATGTATGTATATTATAAATCGGGTACATAAATTGTGGTTTTTCTGGCTACATGTAATATAAGGTAAATGTGAATGTGTATTTTTTCTTTTGTTGAAAAAATCATTTCAATGTGTGCAATGACCGGTTCCAGTGCACTGGTTTATATTGTTTTTACTATACTTGTATAAATTTAAATAGATTCACATTTGAATACAAATAAATTTATTACAATACATACGTGTATTCGTGTAAATTCGTGTAAAATATATATTTGTGACCCATCCTCTTAAGATAGTTAATTGAGCATGGAGCTCGTGGGAAAGTCATATTGTCCTTTATATCTATGCAAACGAATTCAAGATCCAGCGTATACTTTCACTAATACACTTGCGTAACAAGCACGCAAACCTGTGAAGGCCAATCAACAAACAGTGTCTACACTTGCACACTCATGGGTAAGTGAGTCGAGCACACTGTTAAAAGTTTTTATTATTCATCGGCCCAACTTCGACCGATCAACACATGTTCTTCGAGCATTAATACGTGTGATTTCTAGACACTGATTAGTGCATTTGTAGTGAGTGTGTTGTTGTATTGTGGACGTTCGAGTCAAGTGTGTCAACTTGTAATAACAGACAATGTCTTCGCCATGCGGTCAATCGACCGCGTGCTACTTCCTGGTAGTATTCGTCTTCGTTTTCGGCGCGGGTGTATTCGCAATGGATCATCTTCAGGTGGCTTATGAATGGAAACAACTCGATTTCAATTATCCTTCTCAGGAAGCACGTGAAGAGGCGATTAACAGTGGAGAATTTATACAAGAACACAACATTCCAGTAGGTTTAGAAGTATATGGTGACCGTTTGTTTGTCACAGTGCCCCGCTGGAAGACTGGAGTAGCTGCTTCGCTCGCCTACATCAAATTGACAGGTGTGTCAGATTTTATTTGCTTTATTTTTTATAATATCTTATTTAAATGTTTCGTGTACTCCAGTATTATTTATTTATGTAAATATATATACTCGATGTGCAAATTTCACTAGTCTCTTTTTACACCTGTACTATGAATTAACATATTTCTTAAACTATTTTCACAACAGAAAACTTAAAATAACATATACGAGCACATATATATATATATATATATATATATATATATATATATATATATATATATATATATATATACTTACATATTTATAAAATATCTAGAAAATTGTGTATTTTCTATTTGATTTTTTTAAAATAGAAAAAGAAAGTATTAAAATACATCATTCTTTTGATTTATTACATAGATTTTTTTAAATCATTTTATATAATTGAATTTTAACTATAAACATTTGTGTAATATATATATATATATATATATATATATATATATATATATATATATATATATATATATATTTTAATTTACTTTTAATTTCAATATGATATTATGAACAAGGTTTAAATTGTTATTTATTTCAATAATTTGTTTTAGATAGAAAATATTTTTTTCAATTTTCTTGCGAAATATTTTATTGAATTATTTTGTTCAATTTTCTATCGTTTTTAATTTATTTTTTAAAAATAAGAATTTGATTTAGTAAAATACACATACATACACACATTCACACACTTATACATATATATATATATATATATATATATATATATATATATATATATATATATATAAAATGTAATATTCATAATTACTGAAATGAGTGTATGTGTGCATAAAGTATACAGAAATGTTTTTTAATTATAATTTTATTTAAAAAACAAGGTAGACAAGATGATTGCAATAGACCTTGTGATTTTATTTATTTCCAATTAAATTTTAATAATATGTTTCTTTGATATAATCTCACGTATTCCTAAATATTTCGTTTAATTTAATAGAATGTTTTAATTTTGTATTGAATTTATATGAGCGTAATGTTTTTCAGTGAAATTATAATATTATTTAGTAATCACTTTTAATATATTTTTAAGTATTTTGTTTACTTATTTTTTTAATAAGTGAATTGATTAAAAATACTTTTCAGGTGTGTACATAAAAGTTTCTATTAGAGATAGTACATATATATTGTACTGGTTTTATATTTAACATTTATTCGATATTTATTTTATTATTTTTGTTCTTGAAGTAATACCTTGTAATAAATCTTGGTAATTGTAGTAAAATAATTAAAAACATATTTTTAAAACATTGCAGTATTTTTTTTATATTATTATACATTACTAATTTACAATATATAAAAAAATGTGTAAGTACATTTTGGATCGTAACGAATGTATATATTTTTTGTGGCGATTTAAATAATTTTCTAGTGTGTTTGCAACATTAAAAATGTTTAATAAATATATGTTTTTTGATATTTAAGTGAAAAATATTTAAATGAAAATGTCAATTTCTAGAAATTCAAGTTGTGAAATGAAATAGATGTTCTATTATATATGTAACATATTTATATGTGTTCTATATAGATAAATAGGAAGGTAGATTAAGATTAAATAATTAGTTAGACAGGTAGATAAATGATATAAATAGATAAATTGTACAGGTGTTCAAAAATAAAGTTTGTTATTTGCTTGTTAAAATGAAATCTCATAGTTGTTACAGTTTATAAAAAAGTAATATCTTCTATCATTATTTTTTTTATAACCAGTAATTTTTATTTTATCTTTAAAATATATTTGTTTCATTTTTTGTCTAGTCGATTGAGCAAGGGGTTTTCCCTAACGTATGCGTTTCTTGTAATATGGTCACTAGTAGACAAAGACATTTTTTGTAGTTTCAAAAAATCAAAGAAATAATTTATGTTTATTTAATGTTCATAACATTTTGAACAGGAAATAAACAAGAAGTTATTTATGGAAATTGTTAATATTTAGAAGTTTACTTTAAAGATTATTTGTAATTTACAAATTTATTTCAAATTTTGACAATAGATTTTTAATGCTTTTTCAACAATTTTTTTTAATTAAATTGTTATAGTCATACTATTATATCTGTATTGTTTTAAGTTATATTGGAGGATTGTTAATACTTAATATTTTGTTGAACATTTGATTTAAATATTTTTAAGAACAAAATTTGAGAAAATGTATTAAAAATAAAAGGATATTTCAAATTGGGATTATATGGATATATATGTATATATATATATATATATATATATATATATACATACATACATACATACATACATACATACATACATACATACATACATACATACATACATACATACATACATACATACATACATATATACAGAGTAGGCCAAAAATTATTTGATTAATAAACTGACTAAAATTTCAGTCGTTTTAAGTTAATCGTTAGTTACAATTACTTTGTTAGTTAGTCGTATCAAGTGATTGATAAAATAATTGATATTAAATTAGTCGTTTTTAAATTAATTTTTTGACTAACGACTAATAAGTTCGTTATTACTTGTGATTGATTTATTAGTCATCATTCATTAGAAATGACTAATAAAATGATTGGTTTGAATATTCAAAATTGTGTTCAAAAATAATTTTAGATAATTAATGATATTTTACTTCATATTTTTATTGCTTAAGTCTGTTATTTGAAGGTTGTTTTTTTACATTGTCACATAAATACATAATATTGAATATTTTATTATTGAGTTGATTTTCTGTATGATTAATTATTTAAAGATACAAAATGTTGATATCGCCAAGTTTAATACGTATAATTTTTTTTTTTAATATTTCAAATTGATTATTACTCAATTGATGTGATACTAAAAAATTTGATTTATGTAATGCTGGTGGGTTGTTATAATAGGATTTTTTTAAATCTGCAGTTCTAATCAGTAATCCTTTTTGTAAAGCCGAAGAAGACCAGTATCGGGTTTTTTTAGATTCGTGATATCAGTTTTATAAATTATTTTCAAATAATTGATTGATGAAACGAGTATATTTTGTAAACTTATAATTTCTATTTTTGGTTTAAGAAATAATCACAATTGATTACATATTTAAGAACAATATCACAGATTACGAAGTTTGATAATACTGCACTCGTATTTATAATATTATATTGTTTCAATTGTAATATCCTTTATGCTATTAAATGATTAGTTTTTTTGTGTTATAAAAATATAAATTAAATTTCACATTTACATCGAAATATTTATTATTTTAAAATATTCTTTTTTGGTATGAGTTTCTAAAAAGTATATAATTTAATATGTGGCAAATTGTCAAAAATAATAAATGTAAAAAATTCATTATTTTTATATAGTTTCGAATTTTGATGTCATTAAATTTATAATTTCGAAAAAGGTCTGAAGAATTGAAATTGTTTATATAGAAAGTACTTTATCAATTCATTTGTATAAAACTGAAAATTAACCATCAAACTAATAGTGAAAAATTATTTCTATATTTTCAGTTAGAGTGATCTTAATTGAAATCTAAATTAGTACTTAGTATTTCTAATAATTTAACATTTTTTCTAAAAAAAATAACTTTTATCTTGACATAATTTTAGAAATTTTTCATAGATAAATATTATATAAATATATTACAATTCGACTTTATATTTAAAGTGATAGTTATTTTTATTGAATAAATATTTTTTTACATCTTTTTTTATTCTTTGAATTATTCAATAACTTTTCATTAAATATATTGATACGTTTTATTTTTTATTATTATAGATTTGAGATTAAGAATTTAAAAAATGGCTTATACTTTCTAGTTTTTTTTATATAATTAAATACTTATTCATTAAATGCTGGTTTTGGGAGAAAATTTCATCCAATAATAGTGAAAAAGAGGCTATTGATGGTAATACAAAGTTTATATATATATATATATATATATATATATATATATATATATATATATATATATATATATATATATATATATATATATATATATGTATATATATATATATATATATATATGTTATTTATAAATTTAACGAATGAAATATATTACATAACGCAACTTTTTTAAAAAATAGATTGTATTATGATTAATTTTATATTAAAATAAAAATTCCAAAACGTATCGTTAAACATAAAAGCGTGGTTTTTCTTGCTGTGAGTGTAACAAATGACCTGAGAATAAAACTAATAAAAAACCCATTAGTGTCACATGATTGTACGTAAATTTTTCTGCAATATTATTCTGCCGTTTTATCGATCTGAACTGGTTTCTTGGTTGTCAGTCTATTTTTTTGAAATTTCGATTGACGACCAAACTCGATATGCATCCATTTATTGATTTATATCGATCGATTCAGATCGATAAGTCTACAAATTTAAATAGTAAAAACATTTTATATATTTTTGGTTCACGTACTGAACATTCAGATCTTTTTCAACTTTGTGACTAATTGGTCGAATTATTGTGAAAAATATTCTTGTATTAAAAATATATTATAAAAGGTTAATTATCATCTTAGAATACTGCCAAACTTTCAAGTAAGATTCTATATTTATAGACATTATTACTTTCAAGACTATTTTTTTTTATTTCAAAAACATAATAAAACTATTTAATGAGTTTATGATTTGAGTTTAATTACAGTATACATAAATTAATTATTTTTATACCCATTAATTGACAAGACTATGTTTATTTCTTTTAAGAGTTTTAAGGACAAATTGTAATTAAATAGAAATATTTTCAAATTTAAGAGATTGTCTTAGAGTAGATATTATATTAGATCACAGAGTTGTCGTTTTATCAGTGTTTATAATAATATGATTTTTTATTTGTAGTTTATAACTAATAATTAACCTTTTTCTTTTCATTAATAAAGGCCTCTTCCAAATTTTCCCATTTTAATTGATTCTAAGTCTTTTTCTTTTAGTCTTTTCTGATGATTTTTTTGCATTGTTGTCTCCTCTATTCATGGGTGTATTTCTGGATCTTATATATCTAGCTTTCCACTCAAATATATATATATATATATATATATATATATGTATATATATATATGTATATATATATATATATATATATATATATATATATATATTTGTATGTATATAATTCCTAATTAATTGTAATTAATACATATTCAAAATAAACTACTACAGGTAATTTGTTTTTAAGTAAATAGTTGGTATCAAAATTATTAATCACTCTCCATATCTAGAAAAAATAAAGCATTTAATCAGTTTTGTAATAAAAAGTGAATGGAAAAATAGTTGTATATTATTTATTTATTAGCGTTTTTTTTAAATTAATGTCCTTTTTAAATCAAATAAATGAATAGCATTAATAAAATAGGTGTATTTTGATTTAATATAAAATGTCTAAATAGGTAATAGTATCTGGGTACTAACAATTATTATTATTATTATAGAAAATTAATGCAATTAATATTTGTTTATATATTTCCAACTTTTGAAATATTTATCAATTAAAATGATAAGGATTATACTAATTTCCTTTAAAAAATTAAATTAGTTCTATTCCAATTTTCTGAAAGATATATTTTTAAAATATTTTTGATAAAATTTTATGGCTTTTTTACGAACTTTTCAGTTATTTTTTGTTGATAATTGATGGAGATGTTCTAAGGTTTTTCGCTATATTCCACAACACCATTTTTTTAGTTTTTATATCGCGCTGGTTGTAATCATTAGTTTTGTAGACATACAATTTTATTCTATTATACGAAGCTGTTACGTCAGTCATTAAATTATGTTTCAAAATTTCAATGAAAACTTATTGATTAATTTTGTCTCCAATGAAATGATGTTTTCTAATCCCCATCCCTCAAACCTCGCAAAGTTATTGAAAGTTGATTGAATGTTTTCTTTATTCATTTCAATATCTACATTTTTATAGATATTATTTCTCAGAATATTTGTGACATATATTTTAGTTTCGTGTTTAATATATTTTTGAAATATATATATGTATGTAATTTAAAAACATTTAAATGTAATTAATTGTATTTTCAACTTAGTTATATTTTTAAAAAAAATTATTGAAACGCTGTTTCGACAGTTTTTAAAAATTATATTTTGTGAATTTAATATGTAATACAGTTTTATTATTACTTTGAAGTAAAACATTTTGAAAATTTTTGATTTAAATAAATAAAATATTTAATAATAAATATAAATTTTACAATTTTTTATTACAAATATATTTAAACACAGATAAGTAATGGAATAAATATTAAAATATTATTTGGGTGTGTTCGATAATATTGTGTGTATATTAAATATGTAAAAAAGCGAACTTTTTGTTGAAAGTATTAAAGGATTTAATATTTCACTTTGATTTTTTTTATTTTTATGTCGTAATTTAGTACTAAGATTCAAATTATTGAAATATTAATTTGTCTTACTTGAAAGTATGTAACTAATTGGTTATGAACAAATAAAAATGTTTTTCATCTTGTACGGTTTAATGAATACAGATTGCATGAACTTAAACATTTGATAAGTATACTTTTTGTGAATTGTTAATCACGCTTGAAAACTCAAGTCCTAGTTTAGGAGAAGGTCAGTCTGTATGGTAAAATGTTCTTGTACCATGAAGGTTGAAACTACATTTATCTGTACGAAACAGAAGTGCATTTTGCTTTTATGTTAATATTATGCAGTAAAATATAATTATCAATTCAATTCATATTTAAAATTAATTTTGTAATATTTCCGTTTGTGAAATTTTCTAATGCACTAAAGAATTTGATTCTAACTAATATTAAACAATTGTTTCAATGTGAATATAATTTCAAAATAAAAGTATGCATAATATATTGTAATTTATTATATATTTGTTTATTTAATTACATATTACATAAGTGAATATTTTTAATATTTTGAGAAAAAATATCAAATTGTATACATATATGTATACATGTATTTATATCAATATATATTAAATATACTTTTTGTAATTAAAACAAAAAAACAACAACATTCCCTACTAGTTTTTATTGTTCCAAATTTTTTATAGATTTTTTTAATTATATACATATAATAGTTTTTTTATTTGTTTAACGAATGTTTACTAGATAAGTTCAATATGAATATAAATGTCAAATGTTCCTATATAATATATTTTTTAATAGATTTTTTATTTGGTATACATTTTTTATTGTTTTCTAGTAAATGTTTACTTGTAACCAACTGATATTATAGTAGAAACCGATTTAAAATAATGACATTTTATTCTAACACCGTAATTCAAAACCGGTATATTTATTTTGTTTTTTGTTGTTTGCATATTTTAGTCTTAAAAATACATAACGATTTAAATAATGTAATTAACATAAATATGTGTTAATGAAATGAACTGCAGGGTTCTAATTGAGTGACAATATGTTATTGAAGTGTTTATTACTCTGTCGTGAGATTGAGTTTTTGCAATTTTTTATAAGGGTAATATTTTATTAACATTTGAAAAATAAGAATAAAAATTGACTGTTCATAATACTTAAATACGAGTAAAAATAATGTGTAATAAAGATATTTTTTTAAAAAAATAGTTAAAATTAGGTAGAGTTTATTAATATGCATTCATTATTTTTCCAAAAATTAATTGTGTACATATATTTTTTAATTTTAATTAAAAAAATCAGATTTTAAAAATAGGATATGCATAATATTCTAACACCATTGAGAATTTTTTTATAAATTTAAAAATACTATAATAGAAAATATCTTGTAAATTAAAATAGAGGTGTTTTAATATACACATTAAAAATTAAACAAACTGATTTTCAAAGTTATTTATGTTTGATATATAAATTTATCAGAAGTAAAAGATATGTAGTAAATATATTTTTATTAAAAAGTGTAATGATATTATATTTATTATTTCATATATTTATAATGTTTGTTTTTTTATATTCATGCTTATATTTATATCATATATATATATATATATATATATATATATATATATATATATATATATATATATATGTGTGTGTGTGTGTGTGTGTGTGTGTGTGTGTGTGTGTGTGATTATATTTCTGTATACAAATATGTAATGCTTATGTTCACTTTTTAGGGCAAAACTGTGTGTTTTAATATATTGATTAATTTTTAGTGTAACACGCAAATAAGTTCATTGACTTTAACATTATTAAGTTCTTTGTAACATAAAAGATATGTAGTAAAATATTCATTGTTGATATTTACTGAAACAATAATATTAAATGAAAATAAATATTCTGAGATGCACAAATAATATTAAGTAGTAGAAAATTTTACAAACATGTGTTGGTGAGTGTCGTTATTAGAAATAATTAAATTATATTTGTTTGCAAAAATATATATTAATACATATTTAAAATTTAATCATCATTATTATATCTGCTTTTGTCAGTGTATTGGGTGTGCGAAAATCTCATTAAATGTTACCATTTTCTGGTACTTTCACCACGCTGATCAGGAGAGTTAGTGAAGAATTTTTTTATATAGAGTTCACTCTTTTAGGTAGGTTTTCTTCACCTCAGTTAGAATACCACTTGCTGTATATCTTCAATCAGGAATTGAATCCACACTCTTTTCCCTTCTCCTATTTCCCTTCTTTGTATACACACACACACACACATACGAGGGTCGTTTGATAAGTATGGTAAACTTATTTATTGTTTAATTAAATTAAAATTTTTAATTTAGTTTTTCTTACTTTTTTACCATACTTATCAAACGACCCTCATATGCATATGTATATATTTATATTTATAATTGCACAGTAGTAATTATTTTTAATTGAAATCTTTCTGTGTGTACATAATCTAATTATTTAAAATAATGAATTATTTATAGTACACATATGTTCTCTATAATTTTAAATAACTTTAAATCTATTTGATTATACATGTTATAATATATAAATTGATGTTAAATATTAAAATGTTCTGAATCCAGTAAAAAGTAAAATAAGTATCAATTTTTTTTAGTTTATTGTATTTTTATTATGATTTTTTAGATGGCGTGTCTACAAAGGTGTTTCAGTAATTATGTTTTTGTAATCAGATTCTAAAAACGTTAAATGAGTAATCGAATGTATCTAATAAATATATATACAATGGTGGGTGGAGTAGAATTTCTAATCTTTCGTCTTATTTTGTTTGATCATTGTTTGTATTATATATCGTCGATTATTTTTAAGGCGGAGGTTGAGATTTCACCGATTATGAGCATTGGATTTTTTTAGAAAGTTTTTTTTACATCGGTTGAAGTTCATATTGGTTACTTATTTACATTAGCAATTCGATACTTTTTAAAAGTTGATAGTGAATTGCGTCCTTTACGGATCAATAATTCAAGTAAAAATTCCATGCTTTGCCACATATTGCAACTTATAATTTTTATTACACCATTCAGTTATTTTTTCTGATTATTGTTCATAATTTAGTTTTTATTACAGGTTATTATTTAATCTAAAATAGATATTTTGTCAATTTAAGGTCAAAGTGAAAATAAAAAAATTAAAGTAATTTGTTAATGATACGAAAATCATTAAATAAGTTTTTCTTTTCTATGTTTAATATCAATACAGTATACACACAAAAATATTAATATTTTTTTGAAATATAAATATTTTGCTATTTTTAAAAAAATCATTTTGAGTTATAATATTCATACTGGTATTTAATGATAATGAAATTATTATTTTCTTCAGGTAATCATATAACCTCTTTTGCATTTTGCACTTTTATTTTATTACCTGGATTAAAAATGTCAAAATAACATATGTACTAATATAAAATGGCATTGTGGTTTAATGAAATGATTAATCTATGTAAAAAATAAACCTTATAATCTGAAATGGTGTCAAGAATAAAAACACCATTTAAGATATAGTATTTATTTTATTTGTTCATTTCTGTTTTATTTCGTTTCTGTCGAAGTTTATAAATTTTTATCATTCACAAGTAGTTTGTTATTAATAGAAGGTTTATAAATATTTTAATTTTAAAAATGACGAAATAAACATTAAACATTTTTAAATACTAGAAAAAAACAGTGGCCGTACGAGTATAAATTTTAGTACCAGAAAATAAAAGTAAATATAATGTTTATATATATATATATATATATATATATATATATATATATATATATATATCATATACTTTTTATATAGGTTTTTTTCTGTTTTTGATGTGAGTAATTTTTTCTATAATTTTTTGATTAAATGTTGAATTACTATATGAAGTTTTTATGATTTGATAACAACGTAAGAGTGTTTATTGTATATACAGGGTGGCCAAGTGAGAATAAAGTATATATTCCTAAATATATATATATATATATATATATATATATATATATATATACATACATGCATACATACATATACACATATACATTCTTTCATGACAGCGATTTTGAATTTTTTATTTAATAATTCAAATTGTTAAAATGATCCAGTTACGTCAAGACTATAGAATCTTGTAAAAATATTCAATAATAACTTTTTTGTTCACTTTATGCATTGATTTAGGTTTTGATCGAAATACGTCATTGTCAGAATGTTGCATCATAAAAATTCAATACATTTTATAATGCAGAACTTTGTCTGACGATGATGGCATCAGAAATGACATGTGCATTAATGAATAAAATGAACAATAAGTGGCTATATTGAACACTTTTATAAAATCTTTTAGTGTTGAGGCGATCGATTCATTTGTGTTCAAATAAATTTTCTATAGTAGCAAAATAAATAGATACAATACACTTTTTGTAAATTACATAGGTGGTTGAAATAAAACTGAAAGATGTAATATGTAAATGTGTGTCTAAATTTTCAATCTTGTTTGGGTCACCTGTAGAAAACTATGTGTGAACCTTAACCCCTCTAACAAGTCATTCATAATTTATATATATATATATATATATATATATATATATATATAAGAATAAAATCATAAAATATAACAATGATAAAATATTCATTTTTTATAATATATTTTTATAAATTTCCTACTGTTATCCCAAGATATTCTTTTTTCGTTGTAGCTATATTTATTATTATAAAATGATATTTCATTTTTTTGAATGGTGTTAAAAAAATTAAAATTATATCACAGGTTATAGTAATGGGGCTATATTTTCTACTTGATTTGGCCTAACAAATTATTTGAAATGAAGTGTATAGAATATTTTTTTATTGAGAAGTAAATGTTTCGTTTCTAAATAAACATTTCTGATTTATAAATTCGTGTAGGTTAAATCAAACAATTTAAAAAAATACACAAATGGCATAAGTAAAGAAATTACTTGTTTAATTTCAAATTAGAAAAATCAAAGTTTGACATTTAATTTCATTAAATTTTAGCATGTATTTTCAATTTTTTTTTAATTTTTCGATTGTTTTTTATATTTAAATATAATAAATAGCAAGTGATTAGATTTACTTGTCAAGAAAAAGACTTGTTAAAATATTTCTTCAAGCTTTCTCATTTGTAAAGTTATCAATTTTTGTATTTAGTTTACTAAAAAAAAGATTTTCTTTGAGTAATATTTTTATCCGTTTTTAATATTTTAGTAAAAAATATCTTTGAGTAATTTCATGAAATATTGATTTCATATACCTTGATTTGATTTTATTATTTTCGATAGATAGTTCTATTCAATTAAGTTTTTAAATAAAGTTTTATAGAAAACTTAACTTAAATTTGTAATTAATATTCTAATTTACACAAATGAATTTTAACCCCAACACCACAATAATTTAAAGTGTTCAATAATCACTTATTGTTCACTTGTTATTTATAATTATATAATTTATAATTATATCGACTTTATTATATAATTTATAATTATATCGGCTTATAATTATAACAAGTGAAATTATTGAACACTTTAAATTATTGTGGTGTTGGGGTTAAAATTCATTTGTGTAATGTGAATCAGCCACAGTTTCAAAACAACTAATTAATATTCTAATATTCACTATTTAAAAATAAATCAACATTTCAAATAATAAAGTATTAAAATCAAAATATACCTAAAATAATATTAAAAAAATATTCGTATGTGCATTTTTATATAAAAGTGAAAATACAAAAAAGAAGATGAAAACTCAAATATTTTATTTTTTTATAATACAAGTGACAACTGAAATTTAATCATAAAGTTCTTGACTATATTTTAGAGAGAGACTTGGTTTGTGTAATGTTTGTAGTTATAATAGTAGTAATTAAAAGACATAGAGGAGTCTTGTATATTTAAAACATGAAGTCGTGGTCTGTTTAGTTGAAGTAACTTAAAATTAGACTTTTTATGTCTGTCAATTATTTTCAATTATGTTGTATATTCTTTAGATAGTTTTTCTTTTTGATTAATAAGTATTAATTTTGATACAGATGTATTTATTTCTACTTATATGTAAAGTTATATTTTATCAATTTTAAAAATAATAAATATAATATATGATTAAATGTATTAATATAACTATGAAGATAAGTCTCGTTTATTGTTTTTTTTTTTTTTTAAATGTATTGATATTGGAATGCTTTATTTAAAATATTCCACTTATATAAAAGATAGTTTTATTTTAAAATTGATAATGTTATATATAATTAGAAGCATTAAATTTATTTTATGTTAAGTATAAATATATCTTAAATATTAATGGATGAATTTATAATACATTTAAAATTGCATTTGCAACTTACTTATACGGTACAAATGTTTAATGGTTAGTAAGTGTTCAGAATTCTTAATTTATAATAAGGTTATTCAATTTCTATGCACGAAAATTTATATTGTCTACGTTTTTGTTTTGTAAAAAGTTCATTATCCAAAAAATCAAATCATTAAAATAAGATCATTGTTAAAGTTATTTCTAAAAATAAAAAAGTAAAACGAAAAGTTCGTTGTGTTGTTCGTTGGACGTGAAGATTGTTGTATATTTAATAAGATGTCTATTATTTATGCATTTATGGAAAATAATACTTCTAACTGAAGATGCCTGTAACGAAAATGAATATATTGATATGCTCTGCTTTGAAAAAAAATGTTAATGAGTCTATTTATACAAACGTTAGCAAATAAATATTTTATTTGTAATTTTTACTTGTGAATATTTCATTTTTTCTTTACGTTGTTTCTGCAACAATTTCGAGGTTGGTACATACATATATTTGCATAAACATGCACATTATATATATATATATATATATATATATATATATATATATATATTTATAATTATTCACGTATCTCCTCTATGCTTGAATATAAATATTTTTGATCAATGCATCCTATCTATTTTCATTTATGATAATACATAGTTTTTATATGTCATAATAATTCAACGAGTGTAGACAAAACAAAGAAACATGGAAAGATTCATATTAGGAATTATAGTTAGATACTAAAAAGAAACATTCCTTATATATATATATATATATATATATATATATATATATAAAAGGAATAAATAAGGAAGACCACCGATGGACAAAAAAAATATTGATTGGGAACCTAGAGACATAAAAAGTCTCAAAAAGAGGTCGATAGTTAAGTAGAATAAAGATATGAAAAAATTTATCGGTGTGGAAGAGTAAGGTAGTAAGTGGCTGGGAGTGGGAAAGATAAAGGAGAGAACTTCATTCAGTATTGAATAAAGGCTACTGATGCTGATGATATACTTTGTACATATTCATTTTTAATAAAATATTCATATAAATGATTAATAGTAACAAATAGATTAATATTAATATTAGATAGAAATTTAAATATTTATAATGCTAATAAAATAGTAACAATAATAAATAAAAATAGTAAGTCATTAACAATTCATAAGAAAATAAATGATAAATTCCTATTATTAATATATATATATATATATATATATATATATATATATATATATATATATATATGTGTGTGTGCGTGTGTGTGTGTGTGTGTGTACGAGGGTCGTTTGATAAGTATGGTAAATTTATTTATTGTTTAATTTAATTAATTAATCAAATTAATTTTTTCAATTTAATTTTTCTTACTTTTTTACCATACTTATCAAACGACCCTCGTTTATACATATACATATATATACATACGTATATAAAAAAATGTGTGCGTTTTGTATTTTTGAATATTTTTGCTTATAATAAGTTTTGTGTATTTAATTTTTAAATAGAACTATTTTTTTGGCCTTGAAATAAATTTTCTCTATGTATATTTTTATTTTGTTATATTTAGAAAATATTCTTTATTTTTTTAAAAAATAAAGATTATTTATGTTGACATTAATTTAGTTGAAGAGTTTGATTTACACATGTTTATAAAATATATCTTTTATATTTTATTGGCATTGATTCTGTTAATGTAATATTTTGCATGCATACTTCATTTTTTGAAATACATTTCATATTATAATTATAGTTTGTGGTGAAGCCTTTAGCATGATTTTTTTGACAATAAAAAAGAAATGGTTATTGTTTATTGGAATTTGTTTATGCTGACTTGGAGAATTTAAACTTTAACGAAATTATAATTTTAGAAATTTACATCAATTAAGCATCATAAAAATTGTAAAATTTAAATAGTTGGAACAACACAATAGTATAATTTGTAATTTCGAAACAATAAAATATATTTTCTAGTATATGTATTTGTGTAAAAAATAAAAATTAAAAAAAAAACAAGATTACAGAAAGAGTAACGGTGGGTCTAGTAATACATTTAAAATATGTATACATATACATATGTATATCTTTATTATAAAATGGCTCAAATAAGATTAAAGAATAGTAAAGAATAGTGCACAAGTAAAAATGTATCTTTAAACTCTTAATTCTTATTTAAACCTCCCTATATAATGAGTAATAATTGGTTGTAGAAGTTATTACGTTTGAAAATCAATTAATATAATATTAAAGAAGTATTTAAAATGTTTCTGAATAACGTATTTATTTCGTCAAAAGTACTTAGTAATAAATAAAAATATTTTGTTTGTTATACAGTTGTATTAAGAATATTTCTAGTCATTGTTTTTTATCTGACTGATTATTAGTTTAACTATTTTTACAAATTTTGATATAAATATACAAATAATGTGTAATATCAGTAATTTTGTTTGAAGTTACAAAATCATTTCTAAAAATTCAAACTTGTCTCTTATCGATGTTCACATCGTCCACGAACCCAAATGAAATGCAGCTATATGCAAACAAATTTGCATGACCTTCCCTATTAAAGAGTTCCACATTAACCTTAATTTAAATACGTTGGTTCGGGTGTCGACAAATTGCAGCTAGGGCTTATAAGCAATGATAGCTTTCATCAATAATATTTTTATTAATGAAAGCTGATAAAGCCTTATAAACTCATTGTACACACAGTCACGTACACAATAAATAGTCACTACATACATATTGTTACTTTATATTAAACATTCGTTCACGTATATATAATATACTTACATATTGTGTACACACATACTTTTATATATATATATATATATATATATATATATATATATATATATATATATATATATATATATAGTTTTCTATATATTTTAAAGAAATTATATGTATATTAAAAATATATACTATAATAACAATAAATTGATTTTTAAAAGTAAAAAATCATTTGATATATATATATATATATATATATATATATATATATATATATACATACATATATTTTTAATTATAAATTTCTTGAAAATTTAAAAGTTAAAAGCTTGAAGGTTACATTTGAAGGTCAACTAAAGAACAAGATATGTTTTACTTTTACAAGAATGTCGATTTATTATTCAATTTGTCTTTTTTTTTAGAATATTGATAGTTAAAAGCAAATAATTTTCATAAATGTAAATTGTTAACATTCAACATATTATTAATGTACATTTTAATACTTCATTCTATATAACATTTTGTAGTTAGGATAATAATTTTTAGACTAAATTGCTTGTCTTAATTTTAAAATAAATGTCTATCTCCTTATTTCATACCAATTTCTAACTCATTTGAAATATTTGTTGATAAAGTATTTACACTTAACTAATGATTTATTGGATTTAATAAATTGATTTCTTTTTATTCTTCCAATTTGGCTTACGTTTTATATTTTTATTATTATAATTTATATCAGATTTATTGTCTTAGATTTTTATAAAATGAGATTTACATTTTACTTTATGTTACAATCATTAAATTCATATTATAAAAACTATTTTTATAGAGAAAAAAGTATTCATTATATCCTTAAAAATATTTACGAAAATTATAATTTTGCATTATATTTAAGTGGAAATTATTATTTTATATTGAATTTCATTCCTCGATGAATTAATATAAATATTTTTATTCAAAATAACAACAATTTTTCATTATTCAATTTTAAAATAACCAAATAGATAATTAGAAAATATTGTTAAAGAGATTTTGTTCGTGTTGAAATATTAAGTCATTATGAATTTTACCATATAATTTTAATTTTAAAATTCTTTAAATACAACAATTTTTCTTATATAACAACATTTTTTTAATATTTCAATAAAATAATTATTGTATTTTCTTTTTACGTGCTACTATTTCTAGAGGTTTGCCCAAATGAGAGTGAACGATAGTAAATGAAAGTAAGCAAATAAATGTATTTGAAATCTTTCAGTCTCATTTGGGACATCCTATATTTTAACTAGGTCCATAAGCTAAAATACTGAATATCTAAAAATATTCTTTGACTTAATATATTATTTTAATCATAAGATTTTTTGTTATTCTAATTATAAGATATTATATTACATATAATATATTTTAAGCTAAAAAAAATCACAAAAAATATTACCAATCTATTTGACGATGGCATTAGACCGAAAAGATCATAAAGAAATATATTGTTAGTGAACCAACGATTTTAATGTAAATAATTATTATTTATTGTTTTTCCTAAATTGTTCATAAATTATACAAGATTAGAATACAATTCTTATTTTATAAATTGTTCTTTTTTCGATATAGTTTTTCAATGTTTATTTATATTTGTGGTCTCTTAGTGTTAAATTATTAAAATCAAGTACTTTAATTAAGATTTTCATAAATAAATATTAATTACATTTTACATAACATGTATAATTGAAGATTTTAGATTTTATTTTTCTGTATATTTTTAAATTTAAAATGTAATTAATTTATGAACACTAATTTATGTTCAATAATGAGATTATCATTAATTTTTAATGACAGGTTTATTATATGATGTTTATATTATTTTTAATTAATGTTGACATAATTTTTTTAAAAAATGCAATATACATAATTTTTAATAATTAAACTTTTTGAAGAAAAAATATTTTTTTAGTCACTTGAGTTTATATATATATATATATATATATATATATATATATATATATATATATATATAAAACTCTGAATAAAAAAATCTTTACCAACCTAATTGGTCATTGTGGTGAGTGCATCAGTGAATGGTAAAATTCAATGAAGCTTTCGTTCAGCAGAGGGTAAAAGTAAAATGATATGATGATGATAATATGTTTATGTAATTCGGTCGCTATAATTATAAGTTTAAAATAGAAATGGACCTGTTATATAGTAAGAGGAGAGGAATATCCATGGACAAAATAAATATTGATTAGAAATTCAAATATATGAAAAGGCCAGGATAAGATCCATGAGACATAGGTGGAACATTAATATAAGAATATTTTTTGGAATAGAAAAGATAAATGCATTGGATCGCTCAAAATGAAAAATTTTGTGAGACATCTTCATTCTGCAACTCATAAAAAGATGCTATTGCTGTTGAATATACAGTATATATACAATATATTATTTAATAAAACTTTCTTAGGTTTTTATTTGTAATGTGTTATACTTTCTCAAAATAATTAATAATATTTTCCGAATATTTCTAGAACATTTATTGACATTCTTTTAATTACTTATTGATTTTCTTCCATCTGTTTCATAGTTTTCGATTTTCTGTTAATCAGATTTTTTAATAACGAAATGTTTTTTTTTTGATATGTGTTTATTATTTCAATTTTGTAATTTTTTTATATTTATTTTCATATTTCTTATATTTCATGTTTTTCGAATTGTTATATTCATATATTTTTTTAAATATGTGTCTGATGGCATATATATATATATATATATATATATATATATATATATATAAATGTGTATACATGTAATATATGTATGTATGTAACAATTTAAATAAAGTACTTAAAATTGTAAGTCATTATAATCGAGTGTCGTTATATCCAAATAACGTTAGTGATATAAATCGTTCCGGTACTAAGAACTATTTGTACTATTAAATGGGAGTTATTATATTAGCCGAGGTCGTTATAATCAAGTACATCGGTATATTCATTAGAAATATTTTCGTGGTAAAATAATTTTAAAACACATCTTTATAAAAGTTTATTACAACGTTAATTTCGGAAGTGATGTATATTTTAATCTCCAATTATATTACTCATATGAAAACATGTATGTATATATTTACTTGATACCGTTCACTTGCATATATACATTCTAAAATCGACAATAATCGGTTTCACCTGCAGTGCAATTTGCTCTTAATTAAATTATAGTTTTGTGTAACATTGAAAATCGTATGGCAAGTAATGTGTGTACTTTAGGAAGAACCTTGAGTCCGTTTCCTATAAACGAGTGTCCGTAAGTGATCTTTCCTTGTATATTGATAATAAATTATAAACATGTTAATATGATATAAGTAGAATTGACAATCAGTTTGAATAAGACCTTGAGATATCCACTGCAATGATTAAATTACTGTCAAATCGAAATTGTTTATTTTATTTCAACCGTAAGGTGATACTGAGTTCACCTTTTTATATCAGGGTCTTTACGTAAAAGTAATATTGAAATCAATATATATAGAAATATTTAAAACAGAATCGACTCAGTTAATCGGTTTGTCGTTTATACCTTTTCAATTATCTGCAAACTTTCAAGTATATCAATATTTCTTCTGAATTTTATTTATTTTCTTTAAAATGAACTGGCAAACGAATTCAATTTATATTTAAAATGTATTTTTTTTTAAATATTCATTGTACCTTTTTAATAGCATTTCAAATATATACTGTTTGATTACGTTAATTGTTTGTAATTACTCTGTATCGTTTTATTCATGTTTTTGTTATGCTTGGAAGATCCGATGCTACTGCCCTAAATTACGTAAATATTAAAGCCTATGATGAGTAAAATATTTATATATCTTAATATTTGTATATATTTATAGAATTGTTATACGTATACACATGTTCATTTATATATATATATATATATATATATATATATATATATATATATATATATATATAGGTAATATAGTATTATACTAGTAGAACAAAATTTTAGTTTAATGGCGGAAGAATTAGTCAAGTAGCTTCAGTCAACCCATTTAATGATTGGCATCTGAAAACGATTATTAAAATTTCTAAGTTGGGTCAATGAATTTATTATGAACTATCGGAATTTAATCTGAGCAACGAATAAGAACATCTGCACTTCTCATCTCTGTAGATTGGAAAATGAGATATTCTTGAATTGAATTGTTACTGATGACAAAAAATGGATTTTTTATGATACTAAACATCGAAGATAATAAGTTAATCATAACAAGACACCATCTCCGCAACCGAAAAGAACATTCCATTTAATGAAGGTTATGCTGTCGGTTTGATGGGATATAGATGGAATTATTAATTATGACCTGCTACCAGATAATCAATCATGAAAACGTATTGTGACAACTAGAGCAGCTAAAGTAATTTATCAATGAAAAAAGGCCAATACAAACCAATAAAAAGACATCATTTTTCACCATGATAACGCTCAGCCTCATACGGCACGAGGAAGGCTCAAAAAACTGAAGTCGAATACTGGTGTTGTAAGAGTATTATCTATTCTGAAGTTTCTAAAATAATATTATTGGGAAATAGTTGAATATAAAAACTGATGTTCGAAGGGAGCTCGATTTATTCTTTAGCACAAAATTAAAAGAGTTTTATTGTCAGAGTATTGAAAATTAAAGATTGAGATGGGAAAAAGTTGTGAATAATAGTTCAAAATATATCTTGACCTAAAACTAAAATATCAATTTCTTTGCTTTATTTCAAAACTTTCTCTAAAAAAACCGCGTTATTTATGAGATGACTTAATATATATGTAGAATACAATTGTTTTATTTGTAAACCAATTTTATATGACCGAAGTGAAAATTTCTAAAAATTCATAAATTATGATTTTATTTTCAATTATTCTTGATTTATTTTCTGAAAATATATTAAATATTTTTTTAAAAAGTTATTAAATTAATTTAAGAATAAAAAAAATATTCTAATTGAAAGTGCATACTATTTCTATCTCATGCTCGTATGAATACATTTAAAATATTTATCTAAAATTTAAGGATTCAGTCATTATTACTAATAATTTCGTAAAATAATTACAAGTAACAAAGGCATTATTTCTTAGTTGCATGATTCGATTGAAATGATTGTTAACACTTTTATAAAATATTATGATGTTAATATCTAATTTTTCAATTAAAAAAATATCTACAATGTTAAACCAATTATGATTGATAAATAGCAATCTATTTAACACATACATACACACACACATAAACATATATATATATATATATATATATATATATATATAAGAAAGATTCAAAATAACTCCCAGTATATATAACATTCAAAATTATATATGCATATATTATAAAAAATAAATATTGTTAAAACACTTCAGTATTTTGATTTAGAATTGTGTATTTAAATGCAAATATTTATTTCATATTTACAGAAAGTTATATATAAGAACGCATCGAATAACATTCTGATTTCTTTACATTCGATTAACATTAACATCATATATTAAAACTCAGTGTATTAATATCTCAATGTATATTTTGTTGCGTTGTTTAATATCGTTAAATTTATAGATTTCAGTTGGTTTTTTCGTAATCACTTTTTTCGTCCGTTGAAAGATTTTCAAAATCATTTGTATTATTTATTTGCATATTTTAATCCGAATATTCTTGTAAAAATGATTACTATTGCAGCAAACAAAAATGAAAAGTAACCAATGTTCGAATTACAAAAAATTCTTTAAACATGAATGAGTAAATTGAGCAATCGAATTATTTACAAAAGAAATAACAACATGGAAAGGTGGAATCAATGTTGCTTTCCATTTTCAATACCGTTTCATTTTATACTATATTATGTAAAAAGGAAAAAAACGTAGTTTATGCCAATGAATTATCGATTCATTTTGTAAATTTATTTATGTTGGTAAGGATACTTCCAGCCTACAAAATTCAGTAGCTTTTACAGATAGTAATTGAATTATTTCGTGAATTGAAATTAATATATTTTATTTATATACAATATATATATATATATATATATATATATATATAGCGTTTTCCAATAAAAATGTCAGAAGTTTGACAGCTGGTAGAAGCCATGTTTGAATTTTTTTAAGCTCATTTTGACATTTCAACTCAGTATAGTTTGGCAAATTATGGAACGTTTAACAGTTCAACAACGCTTAGAAAATGTAAAAACTTCAATAGCTTATTGAAACAAAAGTTTAATAAGTCCATTTTTTTCACAAAATAGACCCATCAATTGACCACCAAGGTCATGTGATCTAACTTCATTGGATATTTACTGTGAGGTTATGTGAAATCATTGATTTATGCTGATAAACCACAAACAACAGAGGCATTAAAAATAAATATTGAAGTATAATTCATGAAATTGGACCACAGTTATGTAAAAGAGTGACCAAAATTGGACTAAACGAATGCACTATGTTGAGCGAAATCGTGGTGGTCATATGAGTGAAATTGTATTCCATCATTAATGCCATAGAATATGCGTAAAAATAAAAAAATAAATAATTAAATACTTTTTGTTTTATTTCCATTTAAAGTTCTAAAGCACGTATTGGAAAACCCTATACAAATATTGAGTTGGTTGAAATAGTTATCGGGTTCGATGTACGAAATAAAAATAACAATATTTTTCTATCATTTTATTTCATAGGTTATATAATTTTTAATATTTTTTTTATTCCATCATTTGGTAATTTTATTTATTGTATCCTCATTATAGAAACTTGCTTTAGATGCAAAAAGTCCTAGATACATAATATATTAATTTAATTTTTTCCCATTAATTATATTTTTCAAAGATCGGAATAGATGATGATCCAAATATGTTAGATCAGGAGAATGTGGAGTAAAGATTTGTCAGACAAGATCATTCAACTTTTTTTAAAGAAAATATAAGTCTTTTCTATATCTAACCTTTCAGTATGCAGTGTTTTATTTAATTTAATGAACTATTGGCATTAATTGATGGTTTCACTAGGTTTTAAAAGTTTTAAATACACCATGTACTTACAGCCTCATAAAAAGCATAGAATCACTATATTTTGGAATATTTCCACCTTTACAGTCTCCAATAGAGTTTTATTTTTTGATGACCAACGTATATTTTTCATTATATTACTGTATAAAACTTATTTTTTTATTTTCTGTTACAATTCGTTTCAAAAATGATTTAGTTGTTCGATAAGAAAGCAATTATACAAGTCGTAATTCTGCTATACAATTTCATTCGATAGTTCATGTAATTTCCAAACATTGAGTTTTGAAATTATATTGTTTTTTTCAGTGATTTAAAACTATCTTATAATGAACTTTGAATTCATCTAATAATTTTCGTGAATTTTCGACTATTCCAGAAAGTCTTCAACCACTGAAGACTTCCATAATGAGGTTTATCACTTTAGTTAAAATTACTAAAATAAAATTGTTTGAACCAAATTTAACAAGTTTAATCAAGAACTTCATCACTTTCAAACAAACACCAGATATTTTTCACGCTAATATATTTTTTTAACTTGTTTTATATTCGTTATCATTTTGGTACTACAACTATTAGAGGGTTTGGGACCCCTGGACAATTTCTCTCCAGTCAACTCTATATAATTATCTACTTAAATTGTTATTGTTTATATTATTATTTTAAACAAGTTTTTAGAATTATTGTTCAATTTAGTAGTATTATTAAAATGTTCAATTTCATATATCGAAAAAAATATTTTTGTAGTGATTTTAATTTTCTTTATAGTTACTTTTATTTACTTCTATAAATCTGGTTCAAAAACAATACAATATATGTACATATATTATAAATAAGAACATAATTTCAATGGATATAAATTTCATAATTATATGTTCATCAAGTTAAAGTTAATATTAAGATAACAAATTGCAATAAAAAATGCCATGTATAGAAAAAAAAACATATTTTTTTTAAAGTTCAAAATAAACTGATTACTTCAAATTATATGATTTGGTATGTTTGTCAAAAGATTAATCTTAATTATACCAATTTATAATTAATTTATTTTTATTCCAATTTATGACTGAAAAATATCGTTTCTTGGAAATGTTCTCTGAAGAAGCACTTTCGTTTTTCGTACGAATTTTATCATTATATGTATTTCAAAAATGTTTACAGCTATGAAGAAATATTGACTTGTTATATTATCTTAGTAATAATGAAATATATAAATATGTTCTTTGTAAGTGGGAAATTACACATCTTGAAACAGCATGTCATTTTTAATTAAAGACCAAATGAGCATTGATTGGAATGAATCATTCTTGAAAATAAAAGAGGTGATTATTTTAATTGCAAATCTCTATTAGAGTCAACATATATATATATATATATATATATATATATATATATATATATATATATATATATATATATATATATATATATATATATATATTATATATATATATATATATATATATATATATATATATATATATATATATATATTCATTTCTTTCAATATAAAGAGGAAAATATAAAAATTTAATAAAAGTACTTATTTATTAAATATCTAATTGATATTAAAATTTTATTCAGAAGGAAAATTTTTCTGCGAAAACATACGTATAAAGTTTAATTATCCACAAATAATTACTTAGATTGTTTAAGAACATCTTATTTTATTTTCTATTGAATATCATATTATGATAAGTTAAGAGTACATTTTTGTTATTTATTTGTTTTTAGAATAATTTTTTTATTAAATCATCATTTTGTGATTAATTTAATAGTACGTTTCAATTTAGTTAATATTTAAATAAAAGTACGTATTTTAAATTGAAATGAATTTTTATCTAATTTTCTTAAATTTTGTGTAATGTATGTATAATTTATAATAGTGTAGCTGTAATATTTCAAGATTTAAACAAAATATAAGAAGCAGTTTTAATTATTATTAATTTATTTTTTAATTAGATTTTGTTGTTTAGTGTATATTTTGAAATAGTATTTTATATATGTAGTTTTATTTATTATGTCACTAATTTTTTGCATAATAAAATTAGTGATGAGGTTATATTTTTTTAAAAAATAAGAAAATAAGTGTATATTTGTGCGTTTTACAAAATACATTACCTAAGGAAATAATAATATTATTAAGTAGAACATATATTAACATTATCTAAAAATACAATAAATATTAAACGATTGAGATTCAAAATAATAGAGAAAAATAAGAAAAGATATAAAGAGTCGAATGTGAATATTTTTTATATTAATAATAATATACATAAATTTGGTTCTCTGTGCATTTTCTTTCTTTAGAAATGTATTAAACATTATTTTGTATTTTTATTTTTAATTTTCTTTCAAAACAATTTGAGTAGCATTTTTCATAAGTAGTAAGTCGTCAGCAAACTGTAGATGTGACAAATATTCTCAATTTATTTTAATATTTTTATTTTCGAAATTTGCCTCTCATTACCTGCTCTAGAATTACATTAAAAAATCTGTTTGACAAGCTGTTTTCTTGTTTGACCCCTTTTTCTAGTCTGATTTTGTATGAAAAATTTTCTACTCTGATTTGGGATTTTTTTTGTACATCTTTTCTAATAATTTTAGATAATTTTTATTTATTTCTTGCTCCTTCAAAAAGAAAAACAATGATGCAATATCTATTAATTAAAAAAAATCACTAAGACCAAATTTAATGATTGTTCATATTTGTTGCATCTTTTTTGCAATTCTTATAATTATATATATATATATATATATATATATATATATATATATATATATATATATATATGTGTGTGTGTGTGTGTGTGTGAGAGAGAGAGAGAGAGAGAGAGAGTGTGTGTGTGTGTGTGCATATTTATATGTATTGAAATATTATATACATATGAATTAAAATAGATATACATTTTGTATGTTAAACTTTGTTTAAAATAATTTATCAATAAATTATTTATTTTAATTTTATAATAAATTATTTTAAATATTTTAGTTCTATGTCACTTACTTATAAGTTTAGTATATAATGTATGTATATATATATATATATATATATATATATATATATATATATATATATATATATATAAACACACACACACATGTACACATAAACGCCTTTTATAGTAATATATGTATATAATTATATGCATTGTACATACATATGTTGTCTGTACATGATTGAGTTTTGAAGGTTTTATGAAGCTTTTTACAAGTAAAGTTTAAAATGATTAATGATTATTAAAATATTAAAACTATTTAAAATGCTTTGTGGTTGAAAACATAATGGTATGTTTTTTGAAACATGTTAAAGTGTGCTAAAAATTGAAAGAAACTTGTATATTTTATTTTCTTGTGAATTTTATATAAATTTAAAAGGATATAAAAAAGTAAGAAAATTTTAAACTTCATTTCTGTTTTTCTGATACCAAGAATCTACTAAAGCCATTTATAAAATGTTTATAATAAGTTGTGACAGCTTTGTGATGGATTATTTAGCAAATGTAAAATTGTAAACCATTGTTATTTAGACATTAGTTTAAAAACTGATTGAATATTTATGGTTTGTGTGCAAGTAGGTATCATAGTACAAACTATTTATTTTTTAGTATAAGTATTTTAATAAATTATTTGTATTTAAAAATTTATACAAGGAAATTTATATATATATATATATATATATATATATATATATATATATATATATATATATATATATATATATATATATACACATACAAGTGTGCACGGTGTGTGTGTAAACATACAGGTGAAATAAATATGTTAATATTTATTGAAAATTGTAAAGAAGAGAGATAGTGGGAAATGGAAAAAATAATGGAAACGACGTAGTTTCATTTTATTTTGTAAATATTTTTTAATTGTCCTTTTATAAAAATGTTATTTTTTTTAATTTTTAAATCAAAGTATGATTTAAGTTTCATTTAAAATTATCTCAGTTAATATTTTATGTTTATCTGTTTTCTAGTAAAAATATATAAATAGTTTTTAAAAAAATAATGTGCACATTTTCTAGTAAGCAAATATAATATACTTTTTGTCGAAGAGTATACTCTATACATTTTAAAGAATTGCATTAATATTCTGAACGAATAAAATGTAAGAAAATAAAATAAAAAACACAGCTTAAAAGATTTACATTTGTTGAAATTCAAGCTTATGTTATAAATTGATCGATTTTATCGTTGCTTTTGAATGTAAATTTATTTGAACATACATATATTAATATATCGTATATAAATTTTAATATGTAGTAACAAATCTCATTAAATATAAATCAAATATATCAAATTACACAAAACGCTTGCTTCTAATTAGATTTCATCGCCATACTTCTGTATTGTACGTGATTTATATTAAACAATGCTATCAAATTGTTTTATAACAGTATACATTGACGTTGAATAGGAAGAATAAGATTTGGAAATGCATCTGGAATTAAAAGTGGTATTATTTTTTCATGATACCAATAACAAGTAACATTGAATACATTATTCAGCTTATGATTCCTGTAAAAACGATTGTTTCAAATCTTGGAATTATTACGTAACTCAATAATTATATATATTTGCATGTTTCTTAGATTTATATATATATATATATATATATATATATATATATATATATACATATATACACAACAGTTTATTTTTTCAAGATTTCTGTTTAAAAAAAATCACAAACCCAGAATACTATTTGTTTGATTAGTTTTTAAAGTATTTTATTAAACTTAATAAAAGTGGCTTTATTAGTGAAAAATTTCAATAATAATAGGATAATACTGTTTAGTTTTAATTGTCTAAATTTTTGAAAAAAAAAACAATTTTTCAAAGATAATTTTTGAGTAAGTGATAATAATTTGATGATATTTGAAGATATATAGGAAGTTATTTTATTATAATTGGAATAGGGATTTAACTTATATGAGATACATCCATTTGTTTGAGGTTTACATGATAATTGTTTATATATTAGGTTGGCAAATATCTCCCTTCCGCCTTCTGGTCTTTTGAATTTCACAGCTATGTACAAAAAAAAAAGCGGAAGGGAGATACTTGCCAACCTAATATAAAAATTCTTTTTTTCATGTAGGAATAATGAGTAAGATAAAGATGATTAAAAATAGTTATTACAATTTTTTCTTAAAAAAATAATTTAATATCTTTTTGATATTATAGGATGTATTAAACAAACTGTATATTATCTTATAAGATTTTTTTACTTTTCTCTTGTCCTATCTTATATTTTTATGGAAGATTTTTTTCACGAAGAAAGAACGTTATAATTCATGTGGGATATAACTGTCAAAGATATACTGTTCATAAATTTATATATGCATTCTTGTAATTTTTCCAACGGATTTTATTTACTAAACAATTATAAAATTCGTCATAAAGGATATTATAGATCAGTTTCCAGTAAAAAATAGTATTTGTTATTTTTTCTTTCGAGCATGTGCCTTATGTTAAAATATCTGCTATGCAATCAAGTTTTTTCATATAGCAGTTCTTTAAGTATTAACTAGAAATTATTGCTGTTGGCTATCTTAGCGGTACAGTCAACCCTCCTATAACGCGATACTCTTAAAATGCGGTTTCCATATAATGCGGAGCGAAAATTACAACATCCCTCCTATAACGCGGTACTCTTATAACGCGTTTTTCGTACAATAACATTCCAATAACTTAACTGGCTTGAAAAGTTATTTATAACATTACTTTTTCTATGTATTTAATTTTAGCGGTTGAAATTAATGGGGAATTCCCTTTTTGTAGTGAGTGCGCATCACGTTTATCAATTTCAGTTATCAGGGATTTCCCCTATTAATGAATAAACGATGAAGAATAGCAAGAAACTGGATCATCCAAATGCGAAAATTGTTTTTCTTCCTTCTAACTGCACTTCATTGATACAGTCGTTCGACCAAGGAGTCATTCAAACTTTCAAAATTTACTACATACGCCAATTTTTCCAAATCATTTTCGACAGATTAGAAAATGATGAAGATAAAACTCTTATTCGAGTATGAAAAGAATTTTCTATTTTAGATTGTATTCGAACTGTGTTATCAGCTTGTGTGGAAATTAAACCAACACTTAATGCACGTTGAAAACCTTTTTTACCTCAAATAGTTCAAACAGGAAATGATTTTCAGCCCCAGTTACAGAAATAGTAAACATTGCTTCTGGTTTAAGCGGCGAAGGATTTGCAGATATAAACCATGGAGATGTAGAAGAACTACTTTGTGAAGAAAGTTTAGATGAGGAGGAATTGATGGAATTAATTGATGCATCTACCTCAAATGCATTGGTAGAAGAAAACACAGATAACGAATCCGTGACAAACTTCAGTTTATATGATGGAAAAAAGGACTAGATTTGGGTAAAGAATTAGAGTTTCATTTCATTCAAAATGATCCTTCACCGGTGCGCAGTGCAAAGTTTAAAAGAGAATTACAAAATTGCTTGGCTCCATATAAAGAGGTTTTGGTAGAATTACAAAATAAAACTACATTTGAAAACCAAGATGAAAATTTGCAAAATGAGGAGGATATTCGGCTCATTAAAAAAAGAGTTAGGCTACTAATATTTGACAGTAATTATGAATATTAAAGTGTCTAATATCAAATTAAGTTTTTTGTTGGAAACAAGTTTTTAGTTTATAATTTTCTTATATGAACTATGAATTATATTCAATAAACCTAACCTAAAATATATAAACATATTCCTTGCCATTTGTATTATAAAATTTTATTTAATAACCGTATGCATCATAACTTGGCGCTTTGAGAATGCAATTTTTATATAATACAAAACGAATCAATCTGATTTATGTACAATTTATTTATTTTTAATATTCATTTTACATGGTTTCCATATAACGCGGTACGAATTAATCGCGTTATAGGAGGGTTTACTGTATTTTGTTTAGGTTTAATTATAAAGGAATATTATTCGAATTTGATTCTGATGATCGTTCTCTTTGTTTTTATTGTGATTCACTTTCAAATTATTAGTAAAACAACATGTACTCTTATCTGGAGCATATGTTACGCTGTAATTAGAAATACATAAGTGACATTTACAGCTAATATAAATTTGTCAAAGTGTAGCCAACAGCAAAACCGGATATTTCATACACAATAATATATTTGTTCAATCTTTTGATATTTCTTTTTGATTAATAATAGAATATGTTTAACTATACTTATTTTAATAATTTTTGATATTAAATATTGTCAATGTTATTTTTTAAAATATAATTTGATAAAAAATATTTTTCTATTCTGTTTGGTATAGAGAAAATTGAAGACAGTCTGTTATGTTAAATTAATGGATATTTGTGTGATGTTTTACATTTTTTTTATAATTTTTTAAAATACAAAACTCATTCTCCTACATACATTCATACATATATATATATATATATATATATATATATATATATATGTCTCTTTCTATCTACTGCTAGATTAATGTATTTCTCAAAATTTTTCATTTCGATAATCCGTACGTCTCTCTTCCAGTTCAATTATACTAATTTGCTTATATCTTTGTCCAACCTATCCATGGGTTTCTTCCTGGACCTTCTTATATATTAAAAATTTCCAATCAATAACTTTCCTTGTCCATCGGTGGTTCTCTCTTCTTGCTATATGACTGACCCATTTCCATTTCAAACTTCTCACTTTCGCCATAAATACCATAAGTTTTGTTTTCTTTCTGATCAATTAAGTTCTCTTTCTATATTTTTTGTTATTCCAAATATATATCTTTCCTTGTTTATTTGTGATGTCTGGAGCTGATGATTTATTTTACCATTTAAGATCAATACTTAAATGCTATAAGTGAGAACAGGTAGGATACATCAATCAATTTTTTTTATTTAAACATAAAGGTATATTCGATTTTATAATATGATAATTAATTTCTTCCTAATTATCACCATCTTATTTTATTTTCCTATTTATTTCATCTATAATTTTTTCTTTAATTCTTTCTTAATTTCTATAAATCTTTTTTCCTTTTAGTTCGATTTTTCTTTGATCTGAAAATTCATTGAACATTACTTTTATCTTGTTGAGATTTATGATAAGACCAATTTTTTATTGAATATATATATATATATATATTTTGTAAAAATCCTTCACAAAAATCGATACTTATGTTGCAATCTAATTTTAAGCAATTCTTGGTAATTATTTCGAATTCTTGATAATTATTAGCAAATGTAATATAATTTCATTGTGAGTAAAAAATCATAATTAATATGTTGAATTTTAGCGTGTCGTCCTTCAAATACCTTTTTACCTAATTAGATGGTTTGCGTGTCAGTTACATTCTTTTCTAAAGTTCATATTACAGAATTCAGCTGTATTTATGGATTGAATTCGTTGTACTTGATACTCTGTTATTTATAAAATATTCGTGAACAATGCTAATACAGTTATATGTTGTAATTGGCTCCTTTTATGAAAAATACATTTAATAGCTAATAGTATTTTCGATATTTAATTGAATGTTTTTGTTTAATTTGAAAATGTTTGTTTGGATATGTTCTCCAACTTAATGGAACGATATAATTGAAATATTTACCTTTATTATTTATATAATGTGATAAAATTAGATGGAATTTAATATTTTATTTGTTTAGTTCTTTATTAAAAATAAATGGTCAAATAAAAACAATATTTTTGATTTTATATATATATATATATATATATATATATATTTATGTATATATATATATATATATATATATATATATATATATATATATATATATATATATATATATATATATATATATATATACCAACATAGTGAAAATGGCACAAATAACCTCTTATATGACAGTGCAATAATGTATCGTTTCTATAAATCTCGATCATTGCATAAACAGGACGAGGCTAGTGAATTAGTTGCATAGTTTGTGTTGTCTATTGTCTAAGAATGCATGTTGTAAAGGTCTAATGAATATATATATATATATATATATATATATATATATAATTTATACATTCAGAAATAATAAATTTTAATATAGAGATAATTTGTATTAATATTGTTTATAATTGTAATTAATTCATTTTATTTTTAATTTAGTAATTTTAACTATCGTATTATCTTACTTAGTTCAGTAATTTTTATAAACGCACGTTAGGTATTTCTATAACTAGCTTGTTTTAAAATAAATTCTTAATATCTAAGTTTATATAAAAATGTATAAATTCAATAATATTGGTTTTATAATACGAAGAATTAAAAAAATTAGTTCCATAATAAAAAAATCTTCTTGTTTTACAAATGAGTTACTCATTTTATTTGTTGTTTTGGAACTGTGGCTGATTCACTTTACACAAATGAATTTTAACCCCAACACCACAATAGTTTAATAGATTTTAACAGAAAGGCTCTGACGATGATGGCGTCGCCATCGAAATGCATCAGCTGATATAATTATAGACTATATAATTATAAATAATAAGTGATTATTGAACATTTTAAACTATTGTGGTGTTGGGGTTAAAATTCATTTGTGTAAATTAAGTTACTCATATAAACCCTACAAGATTTTATAAAAGTGTTCAATAACCATTTCATATTTATTTAATTTATTAAAACGTATTTTAATAACTGTACCGTTCTTTTAAGACCGCTAAACATTTATAAATGACAAAATTATCATCGTACACGCATTAATTGATAAGTGATAAATACATTTGTAAAATGTTGTAGTGTTTATTGGTTTATAATAAAATAACCACAGTGATAAAGTCATAGAAAAGTTTATCTGTCCTCGACGAAACCACTATATGCGGGTATTAAGGCAGTTTATGAAATTCTCTTTAAACAAGGAAAACATAAAATGTAAAATGAGTACAAAGAAAAGTTACTTGTATCATATTAAATAAATATTTTATAAAATCCAAGTGAAATGATAAAACAACGTCGGTAAACAATTGTGGAAAAAGAGGAAAATCTTGATTTTGATTTATATATTTAGTGCATTCTTCTTTTTTATATAAGAAATACTAGTACTATAAATAATTTTGATAATTATAAATAAAACAGATTAATGAAAGTTTATGAAAAGGTTAATAAAATGCTTTAATTTCAATATATTCAAATTACTTTCTTCCTCAGTGAAGTGTTTTAAGTATAAATTGAAAAAGAAAACATATTAAAAAGTAAAGTTTTAGTTAATTAGAACTTCTTTCACCGAATTTATTATCTTTGGCAAACTTATTGTTACTAAGAAATGAATTGTGAAGTATTGTATTTCGAGTAAATTAGAGCTGTTTAAAATTATAGAAAATACAAATATTGTTTTACCCTTAAAATAAATATAACCAATTCTTTGTTTTAAAACTTATTAATAAATAATGAGATAAGTATTAAAAAAGTTATTAAGACTATTATATATTTATGATATTATAACAGTAATGTAAATAATTATGTAAAAAAATAATTATAGCATTATTTTTTATTTATTATAAAAAAATTGGCTGACCGGTAATCTAGTGGTATGTATTACCGTTTCTTATGCGGGATATTGCGTTTGATCCCCGGTCAGAAATCTAAATGTGTAAAAAAATATAGAAGGCAATAGGAAATCACCTTAATTAAGTTTTATTTCTTAATAAAAAATCATTGAATGTATCAAAATAAAACCATTATTTTTAGTGGATGAATGGATTAAAGAACTAATATCAACTATTTTTTGAGAAAAGAAAGTAAAGAGGATATATAAATTTAAAAGTATAAAAAAGATCATTGTGTCTAAAAACAATATTTTAGTAATTAAATATTGAATTATAAAATGGAAGTAAATAAATTTATAAAAATGTTAAACAATTATTTGTTGTTATCTGATAATGCTTATATTTTAGTTCCATGTCTCATCATCATTTTAGTTTTTGAGTTGTAAAATCTTAAAAATATGAAAATATATTCATTATATTTAATAATAATCCAATGAAAATATCACTCAAACGGATATATTTAAAAAATATGATATAATTTGATGTAAAACTTCTACATAATAACTGATAATAATATTTTATTAGAGATTATCATAGTGTCAAATTGTGGTTAACTATAAACGTGTTTTATAATATTGATAATAAATTTGTGTTACATGGATATAAACTATGGAAACTATTTTAGTAGTTTATTAATTTTAAACTATATAATAGTTATTTCATACGATGTTACATCATTAAACTTGTCGTTTATCATTAAGAATGCCACAAATGCCGTACAAGAATTTCTCGAAATGTCCTTTTCTAATTATATTGTGTTTAAAATCACATTTAGTTTGACATCGTTTCTGTTTTAGATCCGTGTATTCGGGCTATATTTACAACCAGTGATATGTAATTAACAAATACAATATGTAAAGTAGATCACCGCACATATTATTTGGCACAAAATTGTTAAATAAAAAATTGTAGACGATTTCATACTTTTGTATGATATCATCGGCTATAAACATTTTTTAACAATATGTATATATATATATATATATATATATATATATATATATATATATATAACATATATATTTATTGATTGATTGTAAACGTACAATCACTTTCTATACAACCAATGTCAACTTCACGTAAACTACTTTTATTTTTGTATGTTGAACATTTTTGTTATTGTATTGCGTACAAATCGACTGTTTTTTTCAAATATTTATTTTTAAAATAATTAATTAAACATGAGTCACAAATTCTTTAACAGTTGTTCTACATTACAATCATTAATATATTAACTGGCAACAATGGCCTTATGTGCGTTCATTGAACGTTTAATATAGCATAAGAAATATTTATTATAAGGTTATTCAATATTGTGATCATTTTTATGATAGTGTTTTTGATTAATGATTTTATCGAAATATAATTATTTCAAACGGAATGATCTTATGTTAAGGAATTGTATAATTGTTCATGATCTTAAAATACTATTGCTGTTTATGATGTAATGATTATGAAACAGATTGATAGTTTTTTTACTTTCAGGAATAGTTGAATATGTAAAAAAACAAATTATAAAAATAAGCAATCAAATTTTTGAATTTATATTTAATTATGATTTTTTAATTACAATATCTAAACTTGTTCCTGTCTCATAATATTGTGTTTTAGGTAAACGTTCTTTGAATAAAATTTGAGATAACATAGTGAAAAGTGTTTGTTCTTTCAAAAAGTCAATGTCAAATAATTATTAATAAAACGTTACATGCAAAAAAACTAGTAAATCTTGGAAAAAAAATGTAATTATTACTTCAAAATAAACATCATTTATACCTGAAAGATTTTAAAGGGCACATGTTTTTCTCTTTGTTATAAACATATTTAAAAAATAATAGAATTTGATTAATATGATTAAGTATTATTAGCATAAATTAACATTCTTGGTTGTGTTTAAAAATATTTTTTACAATTTTTAGTTTATTTTTCTTAATAATTCTTTTTTTTTAAATACTATTTCTTTTCACATTAAAGTACGAATCAATCACTTTCAATATAAGATTTTCTAAAAGTTTGTACGAAAAATAGAAAGGTAAATTTTGATTAATTTAATTAAATTTTGTTTATGAGTATTTGTAATCAAATATAGAAAATAGATAAAATTATAAAAAAAACTGCAAGGAAATAACCTAATTAGTTTCCTAACATTTGTTTATTCAGATCTACAACTCATTTTATTAAAAATATTTTTTTAATTATATTGGAGGTAAACAAAATTATGTTTTTGAGAATTGCATATACATATTTGTTAATATATATATATATATATATATATATATATATATACATATACATAAACATACATACACACACATACATACATATATATATATATATATATATATATATATATAAACATACACAGAGGGTAGAGAAAAAAGACATTTCAAAAAAAAATTGTTCAAAGATTTAAAAAAAAGATTTTTTTTATTGAAATTTTTTCATTCAAGAATAAATCTTGACAATGTTCTAAAATAGAAAAGTTTATTATTTAAAAAATATTTACACATAATTACTAAATTAAATAAATAGATAAATAATTATGCATGACAATTTAAACAAGTATGTATCAAATTAACACTATAATTTATTTTTTTTGTTGACGTGTAAATGTTCTTTTCTTCATAATAAAATTACGTGTCTCATTAAAAATTCTACAATTGAATCATAATTAAACGTTTCATTCAAAATGCCGAAATCATATATTAAAAATTAACATAAATAAATATTCTCTTTACATACTATTTTATTTTTGTGTACTTTTTTCCCACGAGAACTAACAACGCAGAGAATATAAAACTAAATAATTCATTGATCTAATAGATAAGAGTTAAAAGTGTTTAAACACATTTTTATGTGTCTCTTATTAACATTTCATTTACATTATATTCGTTTATTTTGTAATGTGTTAGTGTAATTTCTTTTTTTATACGCTGTTCTTTGAATGAATTAATTTCTTTTTAAGTTGTACCAATATGAAATATTAAAATATTTTATTTATATTTCAAAGATTTTATCATTACAATTTTATCTTGTTAAATTATGAATATTATTCGAGTTGAATTAGAATAATAGAATAATTAAGGTTAAAAAAAATCAATCTCAAATTAATATTTTCATTAATAAAAAACTTAATTTGTATTAAATAATAATACAATAATAATTTCATTAAAAATCAGATATTTGATATTAAAAAAAATCTATAAAATAATTTGTTTATTTGATGTATAATACTTTATTTAATATGTAATAATTAAAAAAAATAGATAAAATAATTAGTATATATTTCTTATATTGTATCTGTGTGTAAAGTTAATTGCTAGAGAATTACAAATTGAATAACAGAATTGATAATTTTCAATTTACTACTAAAAATTCATTCATAAAATATTTTAAAATACATTTATAAAATTCTTTTGATTTGTATTTATATAGTTTAATTTCCATATCGTGCAATTATATTACATAACAAAAAAATTCTGTCGTTTTTGCATGTCATAATACCAAGAATTGTATGCATTGTATGACTCATTATGGCTGGCACATTACCTGAGTAACAAAGTCATAACTTGTTTCATTCGTCACTGCATCTCGATGTGTTCTTTTTAATTTAAAATATAATTTCAAGCTTTCAAAATGTCTGTGCAAAATAATGTCATACAATAATGTAATATAAGTCACAATGCCAGATGTATAATGTTTTTTGTTTCTAAATTCTTCAGTATTTATTCTAAATATACTTTGTGTTATAGGTGGAACCAGAAATGAATTATTAGGAAAAAATATAAAACTTTCTGTTTGAATTGTTATTGGTATTTTTTTTAAAAATTAAAAATATATTTTTTAATTAGAAGACTACATTTTTTATCAGTGTTTAATAATAGCTCATTTTTTTATTTTCATTCCATTCTATGCATTTTGATAGTGATGTTATCAGTTTTAATATCTGAATCCTGAATATGATTATATTTTTATTTAAATATGTGCAAGCAGATTAACATACACAAATAATTGTACCTTTGATAAGTAACTTATTCGTTATTTAGGAACTTACATATACGCAAAAAATTCTTTATCTTGGTAAATCGTTACTTATTTTTATCAACATGTTGATTGATAAATTATAATTTAACATTGTGTAATTGATAAAACAATTTACCACTATTGTGAGTCAGATTGTAAAATATATATAAATACTTCCTGTTATTGTAATAAATTACAATTATACGATTTTTTTATTTTTTTTTTATTTAATCTAGTTGATATCTTTTCTTAATTATCTTGTAAATATTTAATCGGTTGATAAACAAGAAATTTAACAACGTATAATTTTGAATAAATTTTTAACATAATTTACATCGATTTCATAATATAGGATCATCTAAATGTGACGTCTAGATTTGTGTTTTATTGAAAAGAAACATGTGTATATGGTGGTGTATAGGGAAACATGTGTATAGTTTATTTTGTTTCTTTTTAATAAAACACAAATCTAGGCGTCACATTTGGATGGCCTATATTTTAATTTACAATTTTTTATTTTTCTTATACTATGTATTATTTCATAATATGATTATATATTATGTTAATGATAATGGATAATTATTTTTTTTAAGAAAATAATTGAAAAGTTAGTATTTGATTAATAAATTATTTTTACTTTTAAAATTTAATTATTTTGATAATAATTTTGTGTTTTGTATTTTGAATATAAAGAAAGTTAAGATAAAAATAAAATTAAAATTATTGAAATTTTAATTTTATCATTATTTGTCAAGAAATAATCATAAATAATGGTTGTGATAAAATACAAGAAATGTATTCAAACCTAGAGTTAATGTTAAAAGAGTTAATGTTCAGAATGAAAATATAGAAATAGAATAGAAAAAGCATTGAAAAATATAATTATTGAATATATACTTTATTACAATCCAAAAAACGAAAATAGTGGAAGAAAATTAGAAAACAAGTGTAGAATAATATTTTTTTTAATTATTATTTTTTTAACCATTGATTCATTGTAAATGTTACATTGTGGAGTGAAGGTTTTCTTCAATAAAGTAAGAGTCATAATGAAGTTTTTTACGAGATTTAATATTCTCTAAATTGTAAAAATTGAAGAAATCTCCGACTTAAGATTGAACGAAGTTTTTCACATGTCAAGTGGAGATGCAAGCTACTTCTCCATTGGCCGATATATACATACATACATACATATATATTTATATATATATATATATATATATGTGTGTGTGTGTGTGTGTGTGTGTGTGTGTATTTACATGTATGTGTGTGTGTGTGTAATTTAAAGTATTAATGCGTGTTTGTAAAAAATGGGGATTAGAATACTATATTATTTCCTTAAGTAGATAAATCATTAGTGGCATACATAGACATTGAAATTAAATTCATAATTTTTTATAATGAAATTTATATTAATAATTGTACATTTCACTTTTGAAGGTTGTGACATTGTCAAAATATACTTGTAGTAATTGAAATCCGGTCAAAATTTTAAAATATTAATACAATTGGCATGTATCCACGACAAGAACAACTTGTAATATTTTTCATTAGTAAGTCAATTACTGTTTTTTTACTATTTTCAATTAGTTAAAATGACTCGATCTATAGAAATACGAAAATATCACAGTAACCGAATGTCCTTAATAATTTCAAGTTCTAATATACTCAATTATTTATAAAATTCTCATTGATTGATTTCGTTGACGAATTCGTATTATTAGCTAAAATCAATTTTCAATGAGTTTTTTTTGGAAATAATTGTACTTAAATGGATTATTTGACGATAATGTTTATGGGCAATCAAATAAAAATACTTTCTATATTCGTTTCTTGAATATTTTATTTTCTACATTGCATGACTACTATTAAAAGATATGTATAGAGATCTATATTATAATAAAATACATTAATTCTTAATATAAGACATTTACTTCAAAGATTAGATATTAACAATTCATTTAAATATTACATCATTTTCATATTGATGATAATGTTTGTATATTATGTCAATTATGGAAAAATGATTTTTATTCAGTAAAAAAGTAATCGTTTTATTATCTATACAAAGACATTTTTAATGGTTTGTATTAAATAACAATCTAATTTCAATATAATTGTGTTCAACAAAAAATAGTTCTTTTTCAAGTAATATTTTTTTTATGATAATATTATATATCAATTTACTTTTTAAAGTTAAAAATAAAATTATATACGTTAAATATAAAATTTTATTACCATCATTAACATTATTTTTCTATTCACTATTGAATGAAGGTCTCTCCCAAAATTTTCCATTTCGATCGATTCAATACCATTCTCTTCTATCATTTTGACGAATTTTCTTATATCTCTGTCTCATCTATCCATGAATATTTTTTTTATATTTTGGTTTCCAATCATCAATATTTCTTATTCATCGGTGGTCTTTCTTCTTGCTACAATAACCGGCTCATTTTTATATTTATTTATTATAACGTTCGTAACTGTATTTCTTTCTAATCCATTTAGTTTATTTTTATATACCTACATATTATTTCTAATATATATTTTTTCGTACTTTTTTGGAGCTTTTAAAATATTCTGTTATTTAAGACCTATATTTCAGTGCTGTAAGTGAGAACAAATAGAATACATTGTTCAAAAACTTTCCTCTTTAAACATGAAGAATATTCGATTTCATAACATGACAATTTAAAGAAATATTTCTAAAGAAATTGTAATAAATTAATTATTAATTAATCGTTTAACTAATGTATAAATTCAATATTTAATAAAATAGTTTTTATAGCCTTTTAAATGTAATTAAATTTTTATAAAGAAATTACCATTGAGCATTAAAACGATTATTGGAAGAGATCAATAATGATACAATCCTTTATTTTTGTTGTATATACTCGTATGTACATATTACAATATCATGAAATCTTTAAAATGCAGGAATATAAAATTAGATTTATACATAAAATTATATTATGAAAATTAAATTAGCGATATTCTGTTTCCTAGAATTATATTTTTTATAATATTTTCGTGGTAATTATTTAACAATTTCATATATTTGCTTTACTCCAAATTTATTTCGAGTTAAATATGTAACATTAATGTATGATAACTAATAATGTTACTATATCTCATATCTCCAGACTTTATACCTTTTTTCTTTACTTTTCTTAAATTTAGACTTGTAGTGTTTCTAAAAATGTAGCATGACTGAAAAAAGTTAATACTTTCAGCACCAAATACATACTTCGATCTCTTATTTCAATCTAAAAGTAAATTTAAATCAGTCTATTTTTTATCTCTTTATCAGTATTTATACACACACATACATTCACATATTAACATATTATATATAGTGTATATATATATATATATATATATATAAACATATATATATATATATATATATATATAAACATATATGTGCATATTAAATAACAATGAACTTAATATTTTCTATGAAATAAATCATTTTTTTTTAAAAAAAAAACATTTGTTATGAGAATATAAAACAATTAAATATTTCGTTTTAAGACATACACATACATACATATATACATATACACATATAAATATTATATATATATATATATATATATATATATATATATATAATGTGTGTGTTCGTGAATATATAAATGAAATGTCTATGCTGACCCTTAAAGTTATACCATAATTATATAAAACATAAAAATAAAGGACATGATTTCTAAGAAATTACTAATTATATTTATTGTTTCAGCAATGGTTTATTTTTTAAAATATCTTCTAAGAATTGGTATTATTTGTTTCTTGAAATATTTACTTGTTAGTTTTTATATTTTTCTATAAAAGCATTACTAACCCTTTTGTATATTTAATTTTTATATGTTTTTATACAAGCATCACAAAGTATTTTGTACATATGTTTGCTATCAATGCTATACAATATCATATTAATAATTTTTAACTTTAGAGTACAATAATAATACAGTAAATTATTAAAATTAAATGTTGAAAAGTATATAAGAGAAAAATTGATTATAATTAAAAATATTGCTAAAAGATCAAAAGTAATGCAATAACATAAAAGTGTCAGTATTTATATATACGAGGTGTAATTGAAAAATAAGATAATAAAATTCACATTTAAACTTAAAATACTAAACTTATAGAATAATAAATTATTTAAAAAATACTTTTATATACCAACACTTTTTCAAAAATTAATATTGACACAAACTTTTTCAAAAATTTCAAAATATTTTTTTCTAAAAAATGTGGAATCAATTAAATTTCAATTTGTACTTATATATGTAAAAATAGTTTAACTGTCGTTTTGGTAATACCTTAATTTTTAATGAAAATGTTATTTTGAAATGCTTATTACATTAAGTATAAAATATACTTCAATTAAAAAAAATATAACATATTTCTCTTGCGAGTTAACAGTTTATAATTATTAAGAACTAACTGATAGTCTTTGTATTAAGTTCTGCACGTACTGTGTCTTTTGTAGGTATTAAAATTTGATAAACAACTCTAATTAAATTATCATTTTATATGTTACATATTATAGGTTTATATTGATTTTACTAAACAATATATTATACATACATACATATATATATATATATATATATATATATATATATATATATATATATATATATATATATATATATATATATATATATATATATATATATATATATATATATATATATATATATATATATATATATATATATATATATATATATATATATATATATATATATATATATATATATACATACACATACATATGCCTAATATATATTTTTTTGACTGTGTGTGTGTAAATACGTGAGTCATTTTAAAAGAAATAACCTAACTGGTACTATTGAAACTAGTTTGGTAATTAATTAAATACACACGTTTTATTTAAGGTTGTGTGATTCATTTGATGTAATACTCTATTCAATTATTTTTTAAAATTTTTCAAATATGACTGATGAATAAGAACATTATTTTAATTTGTATTCTGAATGTAATTCATTGAAATGCATAATAGATTAAAAATATTTCCATATTTTTAACCTGACCTTTCTTATAGTAACTTTTATTGTTTCATTGTGTTAATTCTTTTTAATATAATTACATATATATATATATATATATATATATATTATATATATAATATATATATATATATATATATATTTATATATGATATAGTATATATATATATATATATAAATATATATATATATATATATATATATATATATATATATATATATATATATATATATATATATATATATATATATATTATCATCATTGTATGTTTAAAATATTTTTATTAATTAAATTGCTTGTTATTGTATTTAGTTGAAATTGATGTTGACTGTTTTTCTGCTTATTATAAATTTGTAGATAATTTTATTATGAGCACATTGTATGAATTTAGCTTGTGTTATATATATATATATATATATATATATATATATATATATATATATATATATATATATAATATATTATAAAACACATTAAAAAAACAGGTGTATATATACACCTGTGTTTTATAATCAGTTCTTTTTTGGAATGTTATTTAATCTGATAAATATATTCTTATATAATGTTAATATCGTTGATAATAATGAATTTTAAATATTAGTTTTGAAGTAATAAGCTTAGTAAAATAATAGTTTTATTTTAAAGGATTAATAAAATAACAAATGTATATATATATATATATATATATATATATATATATATATATATATATATATTTACATAATCATTATTACCATCATCATCATCAAAGCCTATATCAGCCCACTATTGGACGAAAATCTATTGAGTGCTTTGACTTTTATTGAACGTCTTTCTATACATTTCTATTTTTTTCTCTTCAGCGACAATTTCTCTCTCTCTCTCTCTCTCTCTCTCTCTCTCTCTATATATATATATATATATATATATATATATATATATATATATATATATATATATGTATATAAAATTCTATATGAGACAATTCGTTGCTGTAGAATGGAAGAAATAGACAACGAATTGACGAAAATGAAAAGTTTTGAGAGCTTTACATTAATCAGTAGGTAGAAAGAAGGTGATAATATGTCATTATCGTCATTATATCAGTTTATTTTATATCAGCCCACTGTTGTGCTAAAATTTCATTGATTGTTTTATTCATTAGTATTTATCTGGTAATGTTCACCATGCTGACCTAGCGAGTTAGTGAAAAGATTATATATGTACATATGTATACATATATGTATATACACTGATAATAGAATTAATTACTTTTTTTGTATTTTTTTTCTAATGAATATTATATTTATTATCAATTATATATTTTTTTAATTCAACGACTTTATTGAATTATATCAATAAAATGCTTATGTTACCCATATGGCGAAGACTTATGCACGTCTTTGTATATCAATAATAATTTTAATATTTATGTATACTGTTACGTCTTATTACATTTTATATAATAATATGGGGCGCCCAAATAAGACGGAATGGTTTAGATATACATTTATTTGCTTACTATCTTTTACTACTACTAATATTTTTGTACTTTAATTTATTATTAAATACGTCTATTAATGCATTTTAAAATGTCCATTTTTTTTTTGAAAATGATACAGTGTTGAACATTTTGTTTATTTTCAATATTGTTTTGCATTTTAAATTTTATTAATGTAGTTAGTACAGAATGATATTTCATATTTATAGAATAGGAATTTAAATGAATATTTTTTTTATTGTATATGACGTAAAATTGTTAATTACCGATTTATTGATTTTTTTTATGTTTATCGTTGCATATCTAAAAATTGTTTTAGAAATAATAAATATAGATTATTTTTATGCAAAAACAGAAAACGATGTGGAAAGAAAACAAGGAAATATTTTTTTATTAAAAATATATATTCTACATATTTACGATTCGTGTGAAATGATAATATATAGTTTAGATATTCAGTTAAACTAAGAATATAATGGCGACTAGTGTGAATGATATTAAAATATTTCACTTTTTTTTAAAAAAACGTTCTGTTATCTTCCAACAGTTCAATAACAATAAATTCTTTCTTTTTTTTAATCATACTATTTTAGCTTCTTTGTGAAAATAGTTTTTTGAGTATTTTTAAAAAACTTTTATTTAAATTTTAAAAATTTGTACTTTTTTTACATCAATATTTGTATACAGTAATCTCCTGATATATGTATGTCTTTTCGATTTGCGTTTCAGCAAAATTTAAAACCGTGAACTGATTTACACACTATTTTTTTCGATTAACAATCCTAGAATATATTTTTTGTTTTTTTGATTCCTCGATTTTGAAAAATATATGTAAAGTATTTATTTATATAGAATAGGTTATTCATATATTTAAGGAATGTGACAAAGATATACCAAGATTCGAGTCAATAAGGCATTCAGTTTATAGTAGTGTAGGATATTATAAGAACCTTTATACAAAGAAGAAAATTAATTTTATGCAAAAGCAGATGAAATCATTTTTCAAGCCAATTTACGAAAAAAAATCTACAAAACCCTATATAAATCGAAACTATATCATCGCTGTTCAGAAGCTTAAACTATCTCAAACTACGTGCTGTGGTTAGGAAATAATTTCATTGGATGATGATAGCTCTGAAAATTAACCACTTGCGCTGGCAATTAATTAATATGCGCGCGTGGCAAATCCGTCCAAAGAAATTCGCACCAAGTTGGTATTCGAAATCATTTTTTTATAAAGTTTTACACACACGCATACATTAATATTATAGTAAAACTCCTAAATTAATTAACAAATTTATTAATAATATTAATAATTTTTGAAAAGGATTATTTCTTGAGTTTTGATACTTTTATTAATTTACCGAATGGAATATAGGTACTAAAAAAATGCCATATCCATTAGATAAAAGAATATTTTTCTGTAACTTTTTGCAAATTTTCTCATTAAAGAAAAAAAATGATAAATAGCTATCTTGCAGGTCTTCGCCACCACATATTAGATTTTGTAATGTTTCCATTTTGGTCGGTGTAATTTCTACATTTTTTCTTTTTTGTTGTAATCATTTCTGCTTTGGAATGTTTTGAAGAAAGCAAATATATATTCTTTTTGTCCTTCCATTTTACAGCGAAAATACCCTTGCAAGATCTTAACAATATCCAGATTTCGACTCACACAACTTATAATATTTTACACAGAAATGTGCCTGTTTTGACGGATTAAATTGTTTGTATTTATTGTGTTTTGTAGTTACTTGATTATTATTCAATGAAAATATGTAAAATTAAACAAGTTCTACAAAAACGCACTTGTATATCTTCAAAACAGAAGTGTGACACTTGCTAACTGAACTCCAATGTTATTTTAACTTAGCAAAAATCATACGACGTGCTATGTACGTCATATCGGCTTTTGTTACAGATAGCAGTTGACGTGCATAGCACGACATTCTAGCGCAAGTTGTTAACATGTAACATATCATAACACGAAAATATTTTTCTACGAATTTGAAAGCTTCATGTATGTATGAATTTTAATTAAGTGTATATACCTATGTGGAAACATATGTACATATTTATAAAATAATTTAAATACAAAAAAATAAATGTTAAACATCTGTAATTAAAAAAAACGAGTTTTTCTCGATTATTTCGATTTTATAACTTATATTATTGTGACGTTCGATTTACGTTTTTTCTTTTTTACATCACCATTTTTTTTGCAACCTTCTTGACGTATATCAAGGGATTACAGTATTATTGATTCGGGTTCCTAATTAACAGCAATGAGTCATATTAATAGCTGTGTGCGTACGTATGTACATTCATATACATAAATACATACACACACATACATACACACATCATACATACACACATCATACATACACACACCAGCATATATGCACACCACAAACCACTACATGTGTTTATATAATGTGCTGAATCATAAATACGTTGAGTCACATATGATTATTATTTAACAGATTGTTGATATTGGGTTGAATTTCCGTCCATTATTTAATGATACTTTCCCCTTTATGCCGATTACAATTCGCATATGATTAATTCACCCTCCTCAATGCGGGTTAATAATTATTTAGTAAATTTAAGTGCTATATTTTTGCTATGATGTTTCCGGTAATATTTAAGATATAATATTTGTTTGGACTTGAATTTTTATTTTTATATATAAAGAATATAAATAAAAGTTTATATATATATATATATATATATATATATATATATATATAAATACAGGTATACTTCGCATAGTACTGCTCCGATTAGAATGATTTCACTATAGTACAGTTTGAAATTTCCAAAAAATAATTATGCACATGCGCACATTACACACATCGCATGCGCAGTTCTAGTTTTGTGGTCTTTTTTCTTTTTCTATTAGTTTTCGATTTGTAATTCTAAAGTTGATTTTTTGATAATTAAATTTTAATTGAAAATGTATTTAAAATGAATGTATAAGCTCCTGATTTTGTTTTGTTGATACATATAAACATTTAAATATATTACCCTCGTTTTATTTACTGTAAAAAAAATATTTGGAACCAATTAACGTTTTTTGTATTTAGGGAATGTTTCGATTAGTCCGGTTTCAAATAGTCCGGCAAATCAGTGGAACTGATTAGCCGTACTATGTGAGGTATTCCTGTACTAGTATATATATATATATATATATATATATATATTAAAATAAACAAAACTATTAATTGGATTAAGTACAGCATGGAATTCAGTCCTTCAAAAACAATCTTTATTGAATTTACTAATAGATGAAATTTTCTTATCCTCCTTATTTTGTAACTAAAGTAGAATTAACAGCATCTGCTTTATGTAAATATTTTGGAATCACATAACAGTCATCTTTATTATGGGATGGATATATTTTAAATAGAGCCTATAAAAAAACTAAAAAAAAACAATATTTATAATTAATACTATTGTCGGTAAAGAAAAGCATACGTCACCTTGCTAAAACACTCTGAAATAAAAAAATATGTATTTAGTAATAAGAACGTAAAATATAAAAAGAATTCATACCAAATAGATTATTTCATGATGAGTGGATTTGTAGTGAAATAGAGTAACTTGAGTAAGGAAATTTGAAAAGCAGATTGAAGTTTTTGGATTTTAGATTGTTTGCTTAAAGTCTTTAAAGGGTATTCGATCTGGGAGGATTTTATTGAGAGAATAGTCCTAGTCCTTTCTAATACAGAAATAATCACATAGAGATATTTAGGTTTGGAATGATTTTTATTCCAGTATTTTCAAAACACCACCTTTTTATCAGTTAAGCAGTTTAGAAATGAGTTTAAAGTAGGTAAAATGAAACAAACATTTTAAAAATTCAAAAAATTTATCGAATTTAGATCCAAATTGCAATTCTAAGCAAACGTGTTATTAAGTACAAAAATCATATACTATATCCTGTTAATTGATTTTAAAAAGTATGGTATACGAATTACATATGTATTTCTTTTAAATAGTTTATTTTTATTTTGTGTTATATATATATATATATATATATATATATTTAAATAGTTTATATATATATATATATATGTATATATATATATATATATATATATAATATATATATATATATATATATATATATATATATATATGTGTGTGTGTGTGTGTGTGTGTGTGTATGTATGTGTATGTAACTTTGTTAGGATATACTTAGCTATATAATGAATGAATATTATAGATACAAAAAAAACGTTTGTTAAAATATGCTTGTCATTATGTTTTTTTTCTAAAAAAACAGTTTCTTATTAAATCATTAAATACTTTTTGTAAAACAATTAATATTCGGCGCTGTTAAATAATGTACAATATTATATGAGTGCGCAGATTTTATTGCAAGCATTAAGTTAAATAAAAAAGCGGTTTCTGGAATATGTGTTACAAATTTTGCTAAAATAAAGTTGTGAATTAAATAAAATAGAATATTAATTAAGAAATTATCATATTCTATTAGAAATTATATATATATATATATATATATATATATATATATATATATATATATATATATATATATATAGGTGGTCCAAGTGAAACTGAAGGATAGTAAAAAATAGTTAACGATAGTAAGCAATTAAATATGTATATGTGCATGTGTATGCTAAAGCTTTCAGTCTCATTTGAGCTACCATGTATATATATGTATATATGTGTATGTATGTATATTTAATGCTTGACTTCTAAAATATGATTTATTTTATTTTCTTCATAAAATATAATCTCTTGATTTTTATTCAGATTCTTTTAATCATAATGTCATATTGCTTAAATTGGGGGAAAAATATAGAACATCATACTATATCACATTATCTAGGGTGAAAAAGTTATGCAGAGGATATACATACGTACATAAGTAATAATTAAACTTCATTTTATAAAATTATTTTTAAATACAGTTTTAAATCTTGTTCATGTTGTTTATTATATTAATTTTAAATTTTTGATGATTTAACAATTTTTCGTTTAAATTTGTAAAGAAAATTTTAATTTTTATTAATATATGATATTTTTTAAAACTTAATATTTATTTTTAAGTTAAAAAATCACGTTTAATTTTTCTAATTTCAAAATATTGAAGTATTCTTTAAGCGACTAATTACGTTTTTCTTTCTTTGAACAAAATATGTTGATTTTAAATACAATAATTTTTTTGCATAGAATTGTTTTATTGTAAATAAAATTTATATGTATTATTTGCTTGAGTTGTATTGTTAATTAAACAGTATATAATTCTAAACTTTTGAAACATTAAAATGTTTTACTTAGATATTTAAGATACTATATACAGTTGAGAATCATCATACAAACGTTTTTCAATAAATTAAAGTGAGAAATTGATTCCGATTTGTCTATATTTACTTTAATCTATTTCTGTTAACAGTAAACGTTCGATATATAATGATGTAAAATTTTGTTTTACACAAAAACTGTTTTTGTGAATTTTTATTTTTTTAAAAAATAAAATTTACATTTTAATTAAAAATATTTAAACTTTGAAAATTCGTTCAAAATTACTTAATTTTAAATTATTCTACATTTAAAATTGCATGAGCAATATTACAAACGAAATTGAAAAAAAGTATTCCTTTAAAATGTACTTTTAACATGTTCGCGGCAGTAAAAATTTCAGTGAGCTGCAAAAATAGACAGACGATTTTTTTTAAATTAATTGTGATATCTGAAATTTGATTAGACATATTTTATAAGAGTAGTCAGAATATTACATTTTAATAGTTATATACAATTAATTAAAAAAATTAAAATTATAATTAAAAAATTAAGGTTATATAAAATTAAATGAATAATAATTGGCATTAAAATTTGAACGCTATAGCATTCACTTTCGCGAACGTGTTAACTTCATCATTTTATTAACTGATGATACGTTATTGATTTACTTAATTTCCGGTTTTCATTCTACGTACTTTATAAAACTCTTATGTAACTTTGTTACAGTTTTATTTTTACAAGTGTATTTCTTAAAGTGATACACCAGTAAATTTTCTTTCTTTTATTATAAAAATAGTATCAGGTTACAAATTGAAGAAAAATATTCAAAAATATAGTAAAAACTGTTAATTATAGAATTATTTTCAATTCCTAAAATGAATTTTAAAATTAATCTTTAACTTTATTTATAACTAATTTATTAAAAATTATAATAGAAATGATAATAAACAATTATTAAAATAAATAACTTGTTTTCATAAGTAATGTTAGATAACCAAGAAAGTTCTGTCGTTTTTGTATCATCATTCCAAGAATTGTTTATGCATCGTATAATATTATACTGGGCATATTAAATGAGTAACAAAATACATACCATTGAATCTCGATATGTTCACTTTGATTCAAAATATAATTGCAACCTTTAAAATGTCTGTGCAAAATAGGGTACAAGATACGTGCACTTTACGAATTTAAACTTGATTCTAACGTTACTGAAATTGCAAGAAAAATTTGTATGGTGTGTTGAAAAAGGAAGTAATTACGTTAAGAACAGCCCAGAGGAGGTTTAAAAATGCTTTAGAAGATGAACCTAGATCAGGAAGACCATCAAATGTAAATATCGATTAATTACAGACAGTGTTTGAAACAGATACTAATTTTAACATTTTTTAACATTTGTACATATCTTATTTCACGTCTAAAATCTCAAAACTTTTTGGATTAAATTATAACCTATGATGAAAAGTGGATTTTTATTCCAACTATAAATGTAATTACCACTGGTTGTCATCAAGTGATTCGTTGTTACAAACACCTAAAACAAAACTGACTATAAAAAAATATATTTGATGGACTTCAAGAGTAATTATTTATTATCTATTAATTAGTTAATCCTTCGCAGTAGACATTTACAGTGAACAATTACAAATAGTACATAATACATTGCAATAAAAACAACCAGCCAATAGTGTTATTTTAAATAAAAAAAGTACAAACATTCTTATTTCAATATAAAAACTATATTCTTATTTCTATATAAAAACTTTTGTTTTGTTTCTTTTCATTGTTCTATGTTATTTAAATACTTGTTTAATATTTTTTTAAAAAATGTTTATTAAAAATATAATTCATTTTTGTATACGCATGAAAATGCCACAATTTATATTTTTATTATTTATTTATATTTTATATTTTTATTAACTATTGTGGTGTTGGGGTAAAAATTCATTTGTGTTAAAGTGAATCAGCCACAATTCCATAACAACAAATAAAATTTAGAGTTATATAAAATATCATTTCTGAAAGAAAATATGTGTGTTGGCTCTTGAGATTGAAAAATATTTTTTTATTATTAAATGATATAAAGACTAGGATCGAGTACGATATGCACAATAATCAAATATTGATTTAAAAATTCACTTTTAGAAACTAGATTTTCGTCATTTTTATACCAATGAATATAGAAATATTTATTTTAGAAAATATTTACCATAGAGAGAGTGTGTGTTCTTTATTGCCAAATTACTAAATAATACAAATATGCTGTGTATGTGAACATTTTTTATACAATTAATTATATAATTATAATTACTGTCATAAAATTTATTAATGTTTGAATTAATGATATTGTAAATATTGTCATAAAATTTATACGGTTTTCCAATAAGCGCTTCAGAAGTTTAAATGGAAATAAAACAAAAAGTATTTAATTAATTACTTTTTTTTATTTTTATGCATATTCTATGGTATTAATGATGGAATACAATTCCATTTATATGAGCACCACGAGTTCATTTGTCTAATGCATTCATTGGGCCTTCCCACATTAGTCAACATGCATACAGTATTCACGCCAATTACATCTCGTCTCACACGCTCTTGCCAACGAACTTCCCCACCTAAAAAAATTAGTTTTCGTGAAAGAGGGTGTGAGACGAGTGGTAATGAGCCATGAATACTGTATGAATGTTGACTAGTGTGGAAAGACACATTTAGTCCAATTTTAGTAACTCTTTCATATAATTGTGGTCCAATTTCATGAATTACACGTTCAATGTTCAATGTGTATTTTTAATGCTTCTGTTATTTGTGGTTTATCAGCATAAACTAACAATTCCACATAACCCTACATAAAATAATCCAATAGAGTTAGATCACATGATCTTGGTGACCAATTTATTGATCCATTTTGTGAAATAATGGACTCATTAAACTTTTGTTTCAATAAATCTATTGTTTCCGTAGCTATATGATACACAGCACCGTCCTGTTGAAACCACATATCGTAAAAACCATTTTCAATAATTTAAAAAAAAATCATTAATCATGGTTCGGTAACGCACTCCATTTACTGTAAGGTAATCTCCAGCTTTATTTTAAAAAAATATGGTCCCATGACACCATCAACATGTAACGTACACCTGCCAGTTACTTTTTATGGATGCAGTGGCCTTCGTTTAATGACTTGTGGATTGATTTCACTCCAAATTCTGCAATTTTCTTTATTTAGTGTTGACTGTAAGTTTTACGAAGCACACGAAAAGTTTTACGAATCGAATATTCAATTTTATAATAAGTTTTGATAATTTCCAAGCGTTGTTGAAGTATTGAACATTCCAGGATAAATGACAAACTATAATGAGTTTAAAAATCAAAATAAGCAAAAAAAATTCAAACACAGCTGCTACTAGCTGTCAAAGTTCTGACATTCTTATTGGAAAACCCTGTATTAATTATTAAATCAGTGATATATTTTTGTATTAGCATTAATTGAAAACCCACCATTTAAACAAAACCATATTTGCATAAATTTTCATCTCAATTTTAAATAAGAATTCGAATAATTTAATTTGGGAAATACCAATTAGATAGTTCCTCATGTAAATTTGAACACTCTCCTAATATGTACATTACTTCGAATGTTCCATCTAAAAGTAGACAGTAATACAAACATATATGTATATATATTGTGAGTCATCAAATTTAATTTCACTTCAAACAGAAACTCGTTTTTTAGACATCGTGATGTTTTCCAATGAGTATTGTTTTTTTATTTCATTTCTTACTTAGTATTCATGGACTGCGTTCAGCTATACTTTACAGCGTGCCGTGAATGATGTGGATTTTTATAGCACGTAGCAGTGTTTATATTAGAAGCATTATTTATTAGTTTATTGTGTACTAAAAAATTTAAATATACATATATATGTATATATATATATATATATATATATATATATATATATATATATATATATATATGGTATGTATGAATAATTCAAAGAATAATTTTTGTTGCTCTGTATTTATAAATTACATAAGAGTGTTTAATTTGTATTAGAAACAATACAATGATTTAATATAGAAAATATTTGTTTTGCTTGGTTTTGTTAATGTAGAAAAAAATGTTTATTTAAACGTGCCTTTGTTGCAATTTACTTATATGTTTTCAATTACTAATCAATACACTTGACAGAAAAATTACTATTTAAGAAATGTCTACACATATTACAATCTATTTAAAAAATACGGTTTGTTTGTAAAACGTTTTTATATGTTAAATATTATATTATATTTATTTATAATTATCAAATCAGAAATTTGTAATAGTAATATAATATGTTGTTAAATAAAAATAGAAAATTATGAAGAAAATGTCAAACTCTTTATTTTATTTTTATTATTAACACGTTGACGTAAATGACGTCTCTAGCCGTCCAATGCTAGTGATTGTAGGTGCAAATGACGGCAATGGCCGTCCTATATTCTTAGTATTATAAATAAATTACTAAAATGTATATTAGTGTTAAATCCATTTTCTTCTAAATTATTCAATCTTCTTCCAAGTATGAATGATGAAATGTTTCTCATTAAGTGATACAGTTATTTTATTTCAATTATTTCCAGAATTGGAAACTGGTTGCGACAAGTGTGCTCGTAGAATTTAACAACGTGCATAGCTGCAAACATTTGGTACATTTTGTCTCAGTCTCTTTTCGAGTGTGATTTTGGAAGCTTCAAAAATTTTGTTTGAAATTATTACTGGAAAATTTTTATAAAATTTGCTATTCTGCTTTTTTCGTTACAGATATTTTTCAAAATTGAATTTTGTATCTCTAAATGGATTTTGGATTTTTTTTATGCTATTATAAATTTTTGTTCTTGATTTTTTTAATTTTGTATTCAAGAAAAATCTAGTTATATGTTTATAAAAGTATATTTTTTCTTTTTACTCAATTATTCTCAAAAAATATCTTTATAGTCTATACAGCTACCAAAACTTCTATAGCTGTCTTTTGTGTATCAGAGAAATCGAGCTATTAAATACAAATGACGGCTATAGGCGTCCAACATTTTTTAGGAAAATTTGTTAGAAAATATAATACTTTTATTCTGTAAGTATGAAATTTTAATCGAATTCCTCGAGAATCAACTAATTAACAAAAAAAATTGTTTTTGTCGTCCATCACCGATTTCAAAGTGAACGTCAACGTGTTAACTGAACTTAGTAACTTGCAATTGAAATTAAGATTCAATAATTATATAACAATTGAAATTAAATACGAAAATATTTTCATGGAAGTTTTATGACAGAATAAATTATCTACAAAAAGAATAATAACTTTTGCATTGATTTTTATTTCTTATTAAATATTGCAATATGTACTGAAATGAAATTGTAATTATTATTTGCAATATATAACTTTAAAATAAATAGAATCTTTACATATTCAAATCTAATAATATATTTTTTTTTCAGACGATAAAAATTCTCCAAAACTTAATCCATATCCAAATTGGGCAGCGCACAAACTGTCATCATACGAAGACGGCGAAATTCCAGAAATAGTGTCTCCATTCCGAGTACGAGCTGATAAATGCGGACGACTTTGGGTAGTAGATACAGGAACAACTGATATTTTAGGAAATTTGACAGTGATACGCCCGACTCAATTGATTGTTTACGATTTACATAACGACGAATTGATTCGACGTTACACTCTTCCTGAAAAACAGATCAAAGAAGATTCATTCTTCGCTAATATTGCCGTTGAAGATGAAGAATGTGATGACGCTTACGCTTATATCGGTGATTTGGGCACTCCAGGTCTGATTGTTTATTCGTGGAAATCCGACTCATCTTGGCGAGTCAAACATCATTATTTCCACTCAGATCCTGTTTCGGGTGAATATAACGTAGAAGGAATTAAATTTCAATGGGATGATAGTCTGTTCGGACTGGCATTGAGTGCACCAGGAAATGACGGGTACAGTACATTATATTTCCATCCACTTTCAAGTACGTACGAATTTTCCGTATCCACGAAATTTTTACGCAATGAAACATTGGCGGGATCGAGTTTTCATGAATTTAAAGTGTTAGGAACCCGTGGAACAAATGCACAATCGAGCGTCTCTTTTCAAGATAAGAATAGCGGGGTACTGTTTTACGCTCTCGTAAATTTAAATGCCATAGCGTGCTGGAGAACGAGCAATCCTTCTTATGATATTAAATCTCAAGGTCGTGTGTTCATGAGTAATGTATCAATGGTATTTCCAAACGATATCAAGGTCGACATGAACGGAAATATTTGGGTTTTATCCGACAGATTACCGAAATTTATGTATTCGGATTTAGATCCCAACGAAATCAACTTCCGTATATTAACCGCTTCCGTTAAGGAAGCTATCCGGGGAACAGCGTGTGATAGTAAACTGATTGTACCAAACATATCTGTAAGAATGGGCCCGGCGACAAAAGAAAAAGATAACACTAAAGATCCTAAGAATTCGGATGCAACGACAAGCTTCTTTATGTTGCCATTACTCGTTTTATGTTTCATCGTAACAATTGCCAAATAATTATATTTATTTATTTTTATTATTAACTTAACGTGTATTTTATAACATAGTTTTGTCCAAAGGTTCATTTACACGCTTTTGAGAAATACAGTACAAAAGAAAGTACGAATGATTTATGTTGAGAATCTTAGTGCAGAATGATACGTGGTTTGGTCGTATGAGGATGACAACACTTAACGTCCGGCTAAATTTGCATGTAAACATTTCTGGCACTGTGTATATTAAAGTATTTTTTAAGTGTGTGTATATATTATTATTTTGTTAATAAAATTTTATTCTTATATATTTTTTTATTTTTGTTTTATTTTTAATTTTAATTATTATTTTATTTTAAAATATGACTAATATCTCATTTTGTCAAGTCTTTGTTTTGTTTCTATTTTCAATTGTATTTATTTATAATATAATATTAAAGGAACGCGTTTTTTAATCAAATTATTAGTTTGTTATTGATAGAGAGAAACCGAAAATTATGTATTGAAAAATGAAGTTGATTTAAAATTGTAATATTTGTTTACAGCGAATGGTTTTTATATTTTCACAAGGATTTTGTAAGTTTTATAAATTGTTTATTGTATTTGTTTTAAATTGATATTAGTGTCGATATGCATATGTATATATATATATATATATATATATATATATATATATATATATATAGAGAGAGAGAGAGAGAGAGAGAGAGAGAGAGAGAGGGTGAGCCAAATAAGACTAAAGGATTTAGACACACATTTACTTCCTTAGCACCTTTACAATTTTTCAGTCTCATTTTGGCTACCTTATATAATTTAAACATTGAAAAATTACATTTTTTTAAAACACAATTAAACAAAAAATAATTAAAAAATTGAAGAAATTTTAGTAATTTCGAAACTATTTAAATTTTAGAAAATTTCAATGAAAAATCTTTTAATATCACAAATGTTTTTGTGATATAACTTTTGAAATTTAATATTTTGGAAAATATACATAAGCAATAATTTCTACATTAATTGATTTGTTGATATTCTGTCATTTTAAATGAAAAATACATTCGGAAAAGTACAAAGTTTTAACTGAATTAATAATAGTTTTTTTTTACGAAATATGACCAAAAAAATCATTTTTTAAATATTTTTCATTACTAAGAGGTATGATTTTTTTATATCGAATGACATTTTAACCTTACCATTACATACAAAAACATTTTTTTCTTTACATACAAGTTTTAATTACTGATTAAATGTATTCATATTATTTAGAGAACAATTTCAATTGCTATTGACAGTTGGTGATATTGAATGTTAAGGTATTCAGATCCAGTTTATAATGTAAAACCAACTTATACTAGTTCAGTTTAGTTTTTAAATAATACCTACATACGTTTTTTATGCCTTTATGTAAACGAAATAGCAAGTTATAATAGAAAATAAAAATATATTGATATAATATGCCCTCAAGTATTACAGTTAATAATAATTGTAATAAAATCTATTTATGCCTATAAGTTTTTTTTTTACAAATGAATGGTATAATTTTATTAAATAAAAAGTATTGATAAAAGTGTACGTATGTACATAAATTTGCAAATGGGTAAGGTTAAATGTAATTTTAAAGGTAATTATAGTATAATTACAAATGTTTCTGTTAAAAAAAGAACATTGACTAATATTATTGACTTGTTTCATGATTAATTGAAATAACAAAAAAATATTTATAAACTTCAAAAAATAGATCTTTCGTCAAACATATAAAAAATAAGAAACTAAATCCATACTAAAAATAAGAATATTTATGAAACAGTTCAATAAGTCATAAATTAAAATATTCGAAACATAAATATTTTTCTGGAAGTAATTAATAAATATTAAGTTTCTATAATTTACAGTGCAGCACGCTAAAAATGTTTATTATCAAAATGAAGTGTTATGTCTGCTTGCTTGCATAGTGTTTATATTGTACATTTAATTTTTTTGCGTCATACGTTTTCCAGGAAAAATTTCTGCAAACGTCTAGATGAAGATTTGTAATTGCACCTTGTAATTTTATAAATAGGATGCATTTTTTATAGAACAGAAATATCTTAATAAACATTTTAACTGCGGAATTATTAGATGTCTGCAATAAGTTTTTTGTCGAACAAGTTCTTTTTAGATGTAATTCTGTGGAATAGTTTGCAATATATTGGATAGTATGTAAAAAGTATAACATATTTAATAAGAATGATAATAAATGTATTTTTAAATAATTGTCGGCAATTTTTGTAAATCATGTTAATATTTGGGTTATAAGAAGAGAGTGATTGTTCGGATTTTATTCCAAAATATTTGCAGTAATGTCAGTGTAGTGGGGAAATTAAGATATTTTTATAATAAATAAGCTAAAGGTTTAATTTTTTTAGTATTATTTTTATAAATACAATTTTTTTTATATTTGCATGCATATGCACACACTATATATATATGCATATATACATACACATACACATCATCACAATGTCTATATTAGTCAACTATTGGGAAAAAGCTTCATTAAATGTTATTGAATCTTTCTTAATATTTCCAAAAAAAGAGTTATTTTATTTCTGGAATATTTTAGAATCAATGCTATTCGCTGGTAATTGGTTATACTCACCGCACTGACCAAGTGAATTGGTGAGAATTGTTATTTGAGGGTATACTTTATTAGGAAAATTGTTTTCACTTCGGCTAAAAACCTTATCTATCTCATTTGTAGCAATTCTAAGTCAATATTTACTGTTCAGATAGAAAGCTTTAACCAGTAATTAAACTATCGCTCAAATAGAAAACTTATATCGGTTTATTGCTCAACAAAAGCCTTAACAAATACTACTGACTCTTAAAGATTTTCTTGGACATTTTCACTCTTTCCTGTTTACCTTTTCCAACTCTCAACTCTATACTTCACAATTTCATTTCTCACTCTTTGATAAGGTTACATTTTTGGTCTCCATTCCATAATGATCTTTCTATGTCTATTGTTTTTGTCTTATGTTCTCTATACAAATCTATTTCAGTGATTTTTCTTATTCTGTTATATGAATTATTTGTACACCTGAGTCTGTTTTTATGCGGTAGATACGTTCCGCAGAAAATCGCATTAAAAAATCGCACAAAAAGACTTACATTGAAAAATTAGGAATACGTTCCGTAATTTTCAAAAACCGCATAAAACCAAAGCTACAAAGTGAAATTACTCTAAAATTCGCATAAAAAAATCAGGAAATAAAGAATGCTTAAAAAATTTCAAATATCTGCAAAAATTGATACAAAATAAAACTTTTTACTTTATTTTTTAATTAACTATTTAATTTTATTCAAAGTAATATGTATATATGTGTAATTTATTTTAGAATTTTTCATACATATTTTAATTATCATCACAATAATATCTGCACTGTTTAGAATAAAAATAAGAAAATAAAAAAGAAAGTGAATAGCTACACTGTTTTTAAGACATGTAGACCAAGCTTTATTCCAACAGGCATTTAAAGTGTGTTGTTTTATTTGAGTAATAGCAAATGCAACATGATTTATACAGTCAAAGATAGAATTTTTTTTCCAAGCGTCAGTTACTGTTATTGACTTATTTTCTAGTTTATCCAATATAAATTGAAAAGTACGTTTAACGTAATATTGCTTAAAAAAATTTGGCAGCTTCTTCATCTGCCGATGCAATCGCGCCCGTAATCTTCACGTTATGCAGTGCATTCCTTTTTAAAAACCCGGTTAACCATCCTTTGTTAGCCGAAAATTCCTTATCAGTTCGAGAAGCGGAAGTAAATGGCTCTGATTCCTTCATTTGTTCATGAAACTGAAGAGATTTTCTTTAATTAAATAATCGCTTAAAGGAATTCTTAAAAAAAACGCATAAAAAGATATTAAGAAGAAATATGAATCGCAAAACTTCAAAATCGCATTAAAATAATCCACACAAAAACAGACTCAGCTGTATTTGTTTTTGTATCCATTTAAAGAGTTTCTAATTACGTTTAGAAATTGTTAACATTATTTTTTCCAGACTTTGTTATATTATAAAAAAAATGTTTTATTCAATGTCCAAGTATCTGATCAGTAAGTACAAGCAAGTAATACACTTTGATGATATGCTTTCCTCTTTAATCTCAATGGTATTTTGTTTTTTATTATATTATTTATCTTTCTAAATATTGCCCAAGTGGTCCTGATTCTCGATTTAATCTCTGGCTATAGATCATAATTCCATATAACTTTTCTCAAATATTTTTTTTTGTTTTTTACCAAGCATTGTTCCTTTAAATATCTTCTTTTACTATAAAACTGTTAAAGATAATTTTAGTTTTCATATTTATTTTTAGTTCTTTTGATTTTCAACATACAAGTAATAGATTGTCTTCAAATCGTAGATATGATAGATATTTTCTATTCATTTCTATGTCTTTATTTGTTTCTCTCAAGATAATGCTAGTCTTATATTGTACACTGATGCACATAAGTCATAGCACACATGGGTAACAAGCAATTTATTGATATAATTCCATGAAGTCGTTAAATTAAAAAATATATATTTAATTGAAAATAAATATAATACTCATTAAATTCATTCATTATATAATATTCATTATATTTATTTTCAATTAAATATATTTTTTTAATTTAACGACTTCATTGAATTATATCAATAAATTGCTTATGTTACCCATGTGTGCCATGAGTTATATACGTCAGTGTATATATTGACTCAAAAAAGACTGAAAAATTTAAACATATATTTACTTGCTTACTATCATTTACTGGTCTACTATTCATAAGTTTCATTTGGACCACCCACCATATGCCATAAGTGAAAATAAATAAGATGCATTGATCAAAAACTTTTATCTTTTAATATAGAAGATTATTCGATTTAATGAATACATACATACATACAACATATATATTGTGAGTACGTGTTTCTTAAGCCTCTTCTTATTTTGTACACTGAATTCGTTATTGATGAAAAATACTTTAAACATTTTGATTTCTCTAATCTCTTACATGAATATGAATCATAATAGTCATTCTTGACAATTTTAAAACGTTATGAAAAACAGATTTTTGTATTGGCTTATAGATTGTCAATACCTTAAATAGTGTTTTGTGGCATTGATGGATATAGTCAGGTTTTTGTTGAGTCGGTCATAAAAAAAACTTAGGGATATAAAATACATACATACACTGACGTACATAAATCATTGCCATATGGATAACATAATCAATTTATTGATATAATTCAATAAAGTCGTTAAATTAAAAAAAAGATTTAATTGAGAATAAATATTATATAATGGATATTACATTTATTATCAATTAAATATATATTTTTTAATTTAACGACTTCATTGAATTATATCAATAAATTGCTTATGTTACCCATATGACGATGACTTATACACGTGTTATATATGATAGAATTTTTAAAATAAAAAAGACAAGAGTTTTAACGCTACATAAATGTTCGTACATACTAACCTGGTCATTTGTGTGTTTTTTCAGATACACAAGAAAAAAATTAAGAGAGAATAAAATATATCGAATTTGTTCCTTTTTTTCTCTCTTCATAATATAGGGTCATTTAAATGTGACGCTTAGATTTGTGTATTATTAAAAAGAAACGTGTATAGGGTGGTGTATAGAGAAACATGTGTATAGTTTTCTGTTTATTTTTAATAAAACAGAAATATAGGCGTCACAGTTGGATGAACCTATATTATAATATCCTCAATTGAGAAACTTTATTTTTATACAGTAGTTAGATATACATTTGTTTCAAATATTTTTTTATTTATTATAATTTACAAGGATATTATTAAGTATTGAAATCAGTGATATAACAAAATCAAAAAAGGTTGGTTTATAAATATTTGCTCATTCAAATTAGAAATATATGAAAACAATATGTTAATTGACATGTTAAAACTTGTAGTGTTTTAATAAACATAAATTTATTATTGAATAATATAAAAAATAAAATTATCTATATATTTATTTTTAAAAAAGATGATAACATTTAAAATGATTTGTTGTAATCCAGATATTTATACATTTTAATATATTCTTCCAATAGACTTTTGTTACTTTTTTAAATGGAAAGTGTGATTGAATAACATTGATATTATTTAAGTTACAATATTTATTTACAACTTATATCTGGAGATATATAAACATATATATATATATATATATATATATATATATATATATATATAATATGTATATACATGTGTGTGTGTGTGTGTGTATAGTGAGATTCTTGAATAGAATTAATATATTTTCGTTCAAACTTCATCTGGGCACTGTTTTTGTAGTAAAAAATACGTATAGTTCTGTAAGTTTCTCAACTGTTTGCTTGGTTTAATGCATTATATTGTTTCATTTTTATAAGAAAAATGAATTATATGGAATTAGGACTAGTTAATGGAATATCTTTAAAAAGAACATGTAATAACTGCTAGTTGATTACACTGGTGAGTAATGTAAATTATATACACTGACGCACTTAACTCATGGCACACATGGGTAACATAAGCAATTTATTGATATAATTCAATGAAGTCGTTAAATAAAAAAATATTTAATTGAAAATAAATATAATTAATATTATATAATGAATAAATTTAATGAACATAATATTTATTTTCAATTATATCTATTTTTTTAATTTAACGACTTCATTGAATTATAACAATAAATTGCTTATGTTACTCATGTGTGCCATGACTTATGTGCTTTAGTGAATATATATATATATATATATATATATATATATATATATATATATATATATATATATATATATATTTATTTATATATATATATATATATATATATATATATATGTATGTATATATATACACACACATTAAGATGCTGCGAATTTTTGGCAAATTTGTATCTGTTTACGATAATAGATATAAGGAATGTAAATTGTAGTTTATGAACATAAATTAGTAACTTATGTATAGTATATTTTTAAATTATTCAATATAAAACCTGCAAATATTTACATTTAGTATTAATTTGAAAATCACAAGGCCAGATGTATAAAGCATACTATTTCTGTTATGTTAATAGTTGGAAATTTTCATAATTAATAATATTGAAAAATGTTAATGTGTCATATTTTATTTACATGTATTTAAATTTCTGTTAAGTTGAAAATTATTTTATATGTAAGTTGTGAAAAAATTGACATAATATCATATTTTTTTATTGAACAAACATAAAAATCCAAATTGATGGAAAACTCAGTTTTTTTATTAAACGTTTTAAATAGTAATTTCAAAAATATGAACCGTTAAGAAATGTATTATTAAATTTCTAAATCATTATTACTTTTAAAACAATGTCAAATTCTTCAAAACTGAATGAACTTTGGATTATTAATGTGATTTTTGTATATGCAGTCAAAAAGATTTTTACTATAAAATTTTTATTTTATTTAAATAAATACGTTGTTATTATATCTATTAACTGAACTATGTAGGCACTATTTAGAAATTAATATTATATACTTCATTTTCTAGCTCAGTTAACATTCATTATAAATGTTAAATGTAATTTGTGAAAAGAGATGTCGCTGGTATATTGAAATATAACATGTCGATAAATAGTAATCTCTAAATATTTTTTTAATATTAAACTCTTCTGAATTTTAAAATAAAAAATTAATATTATAACATACTACAAGTAAAAAAATTATAATTAATTAATAATTCTATATTTAAAAAAAATTAAAAATATTAAAAAAATTCATACTTTTAAGAAATGAATGGTGGTAATTTAAGTAATTTCATTACTACGAGATGTCAGTATAGTATTTATTTTAGTATCACTATTATTGTCTGTTTATGTTCTTAAAATCATGTTTAAAATTTAAATAATATTGATATAAATATAATAATACTTTACATATATTAATTCTTATTAAATTTGTGTTCAAAGTTGATAAGTATCAACTAAATTAAATTATTTCCTATTCAAATTATTTTAATTTTTTTTACATGCTTGCATTAAAGTAAATAAATGAACTTGTACATATATATATAAATTTATAAATATATGTGTGTATCAGTGGCGTAGTAAAGAGATTGTTTGTTTGCTTTTTTATTAAAAAAATAGTTAATTTTATATTTTAAATGCAAAAAATCACTTTGAGAACAATAATTCTATTTACATTTACTAAGTTGATGATTTAATGTATTAAGAATTAATTTATGCATGTAAAACGTTTTTAAATTAGATGTTTATTATTTCATTACGTTTAATTTAATAAAAAACAAAAACTTTAGGCTTTAAATTATTTTTTTCTTCATATGTATACTAGAATAAGAAAAATTGTAAGATATAACATTAGTCATGTTTATGTCTATATAAAATTTATGCACATTTTTTATATTGAAATATATGTTTTATTTAGTATAAATATATAGTAAGAATATTTATAAAATATTTAAAATTATTCAAATTATATAAATACTATTAACAGTTAAATCATATATATATATATATATATATATATATATATATATATATATATATATATATATATATATATATATAGGTTGGCAAATATCTCCCTTCCGCCTTCTGGTCTTTTGAATTTCGCAGCTATGTACAAAAAAAAAAAAAAAAACGGAAGGGAGATACTTGCCAACCTAAAATATATATATATATATGTATATATATATATATATATATATATATATATATATATATATATATATATATATATATATATATATATATATATATATATATATATATATATATATATATATATATATATATAAACGACCTAAATGATATTGGAAAATATTAAAGAATAGTAAATAATAGTAAGCAACTAAATGTAAATCAAACTATTCAGTCTCATTTAGGTCACCTAGATACATTACTGTGTGTCTAAACATTGTATACACGTTAACTTATATGAATGTTATATAAATATTTTTTCAAAAGATACTTCAAAAGATATTATATAACTTTACATTTGGTTTTCTAAATTTCAATATTTATAAGTTCGATGTGCATAATCGTTAAAATTTATATTGGTCTCTTTTGTTAGTTATCTTGCATTATTCATATATACGAGGGTCGTTTGATAAGTATGGTAAATTTATTTATTGTTTAATTTAATTAATTAATTAATTAAATTTAATTTTTCAATTTAGTTTTTCTTACTTTTTTACCATACTTATCAAACGACACTCGTACACATATTAGAATATTTCAAGTGAAACAATTCCAAGTTATTTTGATATTTTTTTTATTTTAACATTTGAGTGTATAAATTCGAAAATACATTTTTCAAAAATAATAAAGAAGTGTTACATTTCTTAATAGTAATTGGGTAACTTAATAATATATTATTTACAATGAGTATAATTTATATTTAATTTTTCAATACATTTTTCTTTTAATATTAACTAGTATGCAATTTCATGTAATTGTATAATTATTGAAGAAAAGTATTTCTGAATATGTGTGTGTATATATACACATTTATGTATATATATATATATATATATATATATATATATATATATATATATATATATATATATATATATATATATATATATATATATATATATATATATATATATATATATGTATGTGTGTGTATCATATGTAACGCTATCTGCTTTAGATCATATATAAATTTTAATATTTAATGATTTATATATAATGTAATGAATTGTTTCCTATGTATAACATTGTGATGATGACCTTAATAGTTGATAAATTATGACATGGAATAAATTACATTGTATTCTAGGAATTATAATAAAGGGTTAGTAGAAGATAATGTTCTCATATCAATAAAGTATGTGATGTAATATGTTTGTTTCCGTCAAATTTATTAATTTTAATGCCATATAAGTCAGATATATTTAATCATTTATATATATATATATATATATATATATATATATATATATATATATATATATATATATGAGCTAAAATGAGAATGAAGGGTTTAGATATATATTTACTTTCTTACTATTATTTACTATCTCTTAATATTTATCAGTTTTATTTGGGTCAGCCTATATATATATATATATATATATATATATATATATATATATATATGCGGTATTAATCATGTTTGTAAATAGTTTCATTTTACTTTTCTGTACTACAAAATTTTAAAAACTTACATTTTTAAAATATGTAGATTTCAGAAGAATATAAAAATAGTATTTCTTTGTTTTTTTTAAAAAATATTTTAATAGAATTCTTCGTATTCTTCATTTTCATACATCTTGTAATTATAAAAATAGAATAAGTAAATAACAATTATTTAAATTTTTTATGTCTAGTTATTGTTTTAGAACAAATATATATATATATATATATATATATATATATATATATATATATATATTCATATGTATGTATGTATGTATATTGTTTTTATTTTTAATATCATTATCGAACAACAAATTAAATTTTACAACGGATTAAATAAAATACACTGATTCTTGCTATAATTACTTTTCATTTGTTCAAAATAATTTGTATCAACGAATTATTGTGTGATATGTTAAAAAATGAATAGTTTTTTTTAAATTTAAAAATAGATTGATTAGAAAATTATTAATAAATATCAATTTTATATATATATATATATATATATATATATATATTTCTAGGAAAAATACTTATTAGTTAATTATTCATTCTTATCTTAATAATTATTAATTTTTTTAACACCAGAGTAAATAATTGAAACGATTTCTCAAATGATTAAACTATTCATTAATTTTATCAAATAATTATATATGTTTATGGGACCTAATTCATTCATGGTTGTAGATATGTTTTCACTAAATTTAGCTATTGTATTGTAATAAATACATCATATTTTAAATATAAATTTCAATTAACCTTATATGAAAAATAATAGTTTCAAAATATATTCTAATAATTATTGAAATATGAACACTATTTACGAATTTTCGACAAAACAATGTTTATTGTTTTTATATTCTACAAATGTGCACTTTAATAGTGGTTAGGTGTCTTTTTTTAATTTAAGTAATAAACAATGTTTTAGTATATATATATATATATATATATATATATATATATATATATATATATATATATATATATATTATATTAAGGATAGATATTTTGTCAAAAAAATGAAGATTTCATATGTAATTTATTATTTATTATCCATGACATATAAACAATACATAATACATCTCTTCAATAGTATTCTGCATTATAATATCTTAGTTATTAATTAAAAATTAGCATTAATATGTACTTAATAGCACTGTGCATGACGATGTTTTAATTATTAATAAAAAGTCCGCATTAATATGTATCACTGTTGTAATTGGTCTATATTGTTATCAGTATGCAGGTGTAATCAATAAAAATGTTTAATTTTTTTCTTCAAAAATGTCAATAATGCCTCAAATGTATAACATATCTAACTTTAATATACGATTTATATGATAATATATAAAATTATATCGTTTTTATTTTTTATTTCATTTTGTGTTGATGTATTAAAGAATCATGAAATAAATATATACATGCTAAATATAATTTGCAATTTAAAAAAATCCTATTTAAGTTTTCCTTATATGATAATTATTTGTAAAAGGTAAATTATTCAGCTAATTAAATAATTTTTATTGTTTTTATATTTTATAACATTTTAGTATCATTTATTAGCTTCTTTTTTAATTGAAGATATATGTATTTATTGCTGAAAAATAACGTCATCCAAATGTGATACCTAGACTTGTATTTTATTAAAAAGAAATAGGTGTATAGTGTGGTGTATAGGGAGGCATGTGTGTAGTTTATTTTGTTTCTTTTTAATAAAACACAAATCTAAGCGTTACATTTGGATGATCCTATATACGGAAGTCGATCGGTGGCGCAATGACACTAATGATAGAAAAATAGAACAGGTTAGGCTTTTAACTGAAGTGTTTAAAGAAGTAAACCTTGAACGAAAAATGGTAAGTGTGGTATGACCAGGTACTCATTAGTGGATTCGTTCAATGAGGCTTCCGTCCAGAAGTGGGCTGATGTAAGCTTTTATAATGAAATGTACATATATTTCTTTGTCTCTTTCTCTTTATATATATATATGTATATGTATATGTATATGTATATGTATATGTATATGTATATATATATATATATATATATATATATATATATATGGGAATGTATAGTGTGGTGTATATATGATACTAATGATAGAAAAATTGCTTTTAACTGAAGTGTTTAAAGAAGTAAACTCTATAATATATGACCAGGTACTCATTAGTGGATTAGGCTTCCGTCCAGAAGTGGGCTGATGTAAGCTTTTATAATGAAATGTACATATATCTTTTTCTATATATATAATATATATATATATATATATATATATATATATATATATATATATATATATATATATATATATATATTCTTGTCTTTATAGCTGATGATAAGAAATTGATATTTTAACCGCACAATATTTTATTCTATAACAAAATAATTTACAAGCAGCTTTAAGTCTTTGGATGCTATCAAAAATTACTGTGCGGGTTTTTTTTATGAAAACCATATATATTTACATACACTACCGAGACAAAGTCTGCGCACACCCATTCTACCTTTATTATTATTGCCTATAACATAAAAACACTATTGTTGATAACAAAGTAACTATTTTTTATTTCTTCTACAAAGTCTTAAAAATTAAAAAACATCAACAAAACACTTTTTAAATATTAATAAAGTAAAGAAAAACAAAAAAACAAACGAAATTTTCAAAAATTATGTGAGAAAAAATCTGTGCACACCTAATTAAAAATTACAAAAAAGATTTAAAATGTTATTTTCAGTATGATATTGGGTAACCTTTCCGTTTTAAAACTTCTTCCAATCTTTTTTTCAGAAATTGCATTAATCTCTCAGTTTTTTCAGAACTAATTTTGGCCCATTTTTTGATGATGGTAATTTTCGACATTTCTTCGAAATTTCCGAATTTTGTGCTAAAGCAAATTCCATACATGTTAAATGGAATTTAAGTCAGGAGATTATAAGAGCATATATAAGTGTTTTGGAATATTATAGAGTACCCAAAGTTTGACAATTTTGGTCGTATGTTTGTGATAATTGTCTTGTCGGAAATAAAATTTACGGTCTAATCCGATTTTTCCCACATTTTCTTTTAAATTTCGATTTAAAATATCGAGATAGTCGAATTTATTTATTATTGACTATAAATTCGATATTACCAACGCCGCTACTTAACATACACACCCAAAACATCACCCGACCTCCACCATGTTTCACGGTGAGAAACAGATTTTTTTTATCTAATGCTATATTAGGTTTTCGCCAAATGAACTTTCGTCCTTTCATGGCAAATATATAAAATTTACTCTCTATTATATTTTTCCAAAAGTCCTCCCACATATTTACATGCTCATTTTACTTAATTCTGTTCACTTTTGAAATGAACGGTTACTGTCTTGCAATCCGACTCCGATACCCAGAAATTATTAGAGTTTTCCTTATCGTATTATCAATTTTTTTATCAAATTGTACATGGACACTTTCAGCAATTACAAAAGTGGATAATCGTGGATTAGTCTTAACTGTATTTCTGATATAATGTTTTTCTCTTTCAGATAACTTTGAACGGCGGCCACAACGGGGCTTTGATGTTATGATATCGGCTGTTTTAATATTTTTTTTCACTCTATAAATTAATGAAATATTTTGGTAAAATTGTTTGTAAAATTGTTCTAATATTTTGGTAGCTATTTTCTTCTTCCCATAATTTTATAATTATTTTTCGCTCTGATATACTTATTTTATTCTTTTTAAAATTACACATTTTTTTCCATGATATTTACTTGTATTACCTGTTTGACAAAAACTGAAATTAAGAATAACAATCTGCATTACATTTTCAACAATCACATAGCCAATTGTAATGCTGAAATTAAAAATTCTAAGGATAATAAACGATAAACGCAACTGTGCGTAGACTTTTTCTCACGTAATTTTTTAAAATATCGTTTGTTTTGTTGTTTTTGTTTACTTTATTAATATTTAAAAAGTGTTTTGTTGATGTTTTTTAATTTTTAAGACTTTGTAGAAGAAATAAAAAATAGTTACTTTGTTATCAACAATAGTGTTTTTATGTTATAGGCGATATTAATAAAGATAGAATGGGTGTGCGCAGACTTTGTCTCGGTAGTGTATATATATATATATATACACTACCGAGTATATATATTTATATAAACGTCGTTTGATAAGTATGGTAAAAAAGTAAGAAAAACTAAATTGAAAAATTTAATTAAATTAAACAATAAATAAATTTACCATACTTATCAAACGACCCTCATATATATATATATATATATATATATATATATATATATATATATATGTGAGTGTGTGTGTATATTTGTAAGAATTCTGTAGATTGTTATTTTTTAAAATAAGATATTTAGAAAAACACGAAAAAAATTAATTTAATGGGAAAACATTTTGAAAACTAAATCAATTTTGCAATACTATATATTTAAAGTATTTAATAGTAGCTTATTTTCAGAAAAATGTTACAAAATATGTCTTGTTTGGAATATTGGCGAAGTTATTAATGACACTGTTAAGAATACAAAAAGATATATGTATTTTCATTTTCTTTATAAATTGACATACTATTAAATAATAAAATATTATTTTAAATAATAAGTTAAAAAATATCAAATAAAATTTATTTACTGATGTTAAAATCTGTAGTATTTACTTCTAATACAAACAAATATAATAAATGAGTGAATTAAACCAACTATAAAAAAATCTTTTAAATAAATTAAATTGATAGAAAAATTTTGAAAAATGTATGTTCGTTGATAGAGTGATTATTTTTATGACGGAATGTATTTATATTTGATGATTACACTTTAATGTAGCTTTTAATGATAAACAGCGAATATAAATGTCATAATATTCAATATTAGTATGATATAAATCATAAAAATATTGTATACATTAATAACTCATACCAGAAATGATTAAAAATTGTAATCATTTATTTTTGTAACAAACTTCGTGCAAGATGAAAATTTGTCGAAAAAGTTGTATAACTGCACCTATGCAAATTCTTAGGTTTTTTACCTTAATGGCATGTGTAGTTATTACTATTTATCAGGTAAGAGATTTTTATAATTTTAAAAATTAAAATTTTTTTAATTAACATAAATATTTTTTTTATTTTATTCATATATTTTATCTATAAATAATGCGTTCATTAGAGAAAGTTTTGAAATGGAACAAAAAATTGTTATTTTAATTTTAATTCAAAAGATATTTTTCATCATTATTCACAACTTCTTCCTATCTCAATCTTAAATTTTCAATATCCTGGCGATAAAATTCTTTTTGTTTTATCCCAAAGAATAAATTGAGCTTCCTTTGGATATCAATCTCTGCAAACTGTTTTCCACTAATGTGATTTTAAAGAATTTGAAATAGATGATAATCTGATAATGCCAGTTTTGGCCTTAGTTTTTGGAGCGTTTCTCGTGCCTTGTAAGGCCGAGTGTTGCCATGGTGAAAAATGAGGCCTTTTCGATTGGATAGTGCAAGATTTTTTCGTCAATAGATTGTTTTAGTTGGTTTGTTTGTTCGTAATACAATGCATACCAAACCGAGAATATAATCTTCCTTGAATGGAATTCTTCCTTCGTTTGTAGAGATAATATCTCGTTGCAGTTACTAACCTATTATCTTTGACGTTTAATATTATTATAAAAAATACCTTTTCTATCACTAATAACATTTTTATTTAGGAATGTTTTTTTTCTAATCTATAAAGATGAGAAGTACAGATGTCCATATTTTAATTCAAATTAAGTTCTGATAATTTGTAAGGAACACACTGATCCATTTTATAAATTTTACTAATTGTTTTCAATTATCGAGGGATTGTTGAATGGCTTGATTGTAGCTGCTTGGGTAATTAATTTATCTCTAAACCAGAATTTTCATTAATTCTGACCAACTAGAAAATATCGCTTTTGGGTTAACACAATACATTCATTTAAAAATATTTTATATTTAATATTTTTTATGAATTCATGAACATTTTTTTGTAAATTGTTTTTTCATATTTAATTTTTATTTTCATATGTTTAGAACTATATATATATATATATATATATATATATATATATATATATATATATATATAGTTATAAAAAGCCTGATTATCTAAAAGAATTATTCTTAAAAATTTATAAATAAATCTACTTTTTTTAAAAAAAAATTTTAATAAAAGTATTTCATTCTTAAAAGTTTTTCTCTTTTATTGTTCTTTAAAAATACGTTCGGTTTTCATTTTAATCATATCTGATTTTCAGTTATTTTAATTTTTAAATATCTAATAATTTAAATTATTTCACAATTACTTTGTTTACATTTCATACGTTTTTGGAGAGTAAAATTGATCTGAGAGATTATTCTCAACTACTTCTTTTTTTCTAATTTTTCTGATTAACTAATTAATGATTATTAATCATTTTACTTTTTATTCTATTCAGATAGTACGATATACAAGTTACTTGAAATATTTTTAGGGAGTGTGTATGAAAGAAATTTTCTGTTTAGTTCAAAATTTATTATCGTTTCCTTATTTGAATTTAATACAACAATTTTTCTGTTTTATTCAAAAATATATTTTTGTTATTGTATTAGTGCTCTCTTTTGTATATTAATTTATAAAAATTACATTTTTTTAGTTTTTATGTATCTAATATTGTTTTTATTACAATAGTATTTTATAAAATCAAATATTTCAGTAGATTTTCTTTCCAATTTTTTGTGCCCTCAAATATTTTTTTTAACTTAATTAATAGTTTTTTCTACAGATATTATAGATTTTTAGATACTTTTACGCCTCAGTCTTTATTCATCCCTATTGTTTCATAATTCTTTCTTCATTCTTTGAATTTTCATTGTAATTTGTACATAACTATGTTAACTTTGCCTAAATCTCCCTCGACATTTGCTTTTTACTGAAATCATTTTTAAGTAGTAACATGAACTGTAAGCACTTTTAAGATGTCTATTATTTGGTATTTTTTTGATATGTCCATACCATTTACTTTTTTGTCATCAATGTTATCTTTTAATATATCATTTTGTCTTCATTTAGTTGTATAATTTCCTAGATTCTTTTTTTAGATTTACTTATTGCTCGTCTTAAATATTGCAACTGAGTTTTAATTTTTTTTGTTGCACTATATGAATTATAAAATTGTGTTAATCATTTAACTGCAATAATTTTCAAACACTGAGATTATATTGAATTATTTGAAAATAATGTTCTTTTTTAATATTACAAAATTTTTATTTTTTTGAAAGTTTTTATTTAATCTGTTTTGTAATTTTTTCTTATTATAACCGTTTGTGTACTATCTTCTGTTAACTTATGAACATAGGGAAATTCGTTGTATATTTCTGTATTTTATCAAAATTATTCAGTTCTGTTTTTAAGATAATTCTGTACAGAACGAAACAAACGGATGTAATTAAAGGTAAAAGATTGAGTAAATAAGGAGGATAACTTAAAGTTGTTGAACTTAACTTCTCTACTTTCTTTAGTGTTCTTGATCTTGCATTATCTTGGTAGAAGATCACGCTCTTTCTATTCATTAATCTTGTTAAAATGTGTCTTTTAGAACGAAGAGCTTAAATAATTTTTGAGATGTTGGTAGTATAAGTTTAAATTATTGATTATAGTATTAAATCATAAATTATTTATTATACAATGAAATTATGTGTTCAATAGTCATTATTTACTTTTCTATATATTTTCATTAATATGCATTTTTATGAGTTTGGTTTCATTATCAGAACATGGAATTTAATGTTTATAACAAAATAACTAAATAGTTTATATTACATTCTAATGATCATAATATGATTATAAATATATATAATATTAAAAAAGTCAACAATAATTGATTATTAAACACATAAAATTTTATGATGCTAAGAAATAATTGATTTGTGTTGAATTAAGTACAACTTTTATATTAACAAAAATATATATTGAGTGAGTTTTGTTATTTTGTAAAAGTTGTTAATACATCAAAATAAATATAAAAACTAATTAAAATGACTATTAAATGTTCTAGCTTGCAGAATGTTTTCGTAAATTACAAAGTCCTCCGATATCAACACATACTAAAATCCAGTTTAATAAAACAATGACATATCCTGCTATAACTGTTTGCCAATATCCGCCATATAAACTAGATGTTTTAAGGGTAAATTTTAATTTAATATTTGTATATTTTGACGTTTGTAATGGATGAAAAATATTGAAATTAAATATTTCTGCCTACAGAAAAAACGGCATGACAATAAATTTTGTAAATGTTTACATTTTTCTGCATTACTTAAAACACAAATGTAAAAATAGTTGTATATTTTGTATACAAGTTTTAATTTTTTAACTACATTTGCTAGTGTCAGTATTATATATATATATATATATATATATATATAATTATAAATACCTATATCAGTTCATTGCTGGGTAAAAGCCTCATTGAGCATCATTAGATTTTCTTAAAAGTTTTCCAAAGAATCTTCCATTGTTTCTTGTCCACAGTTAATCTTATCGATCCTTCATCTCCACTATATTCAACAATTTTATTCCCATATCTTTAAAAGGTTCTTTGCGTTGGCCTCTTTTTGTTTCTTGGTCGGTATTGCACAATTATTTTTATGTGTTAGTGTCTTCTCTTTTGCTATGGACTTTGTTTATATCCATTTCATTAGTATTATTTATTGTATTATATCAGGTACTCTTAATTATTTTCGTATTTATTTAGAGGTTTTCTGATCATGTTTAAAAATTCACAATATTATTTGTTTATTGTTTCTCTGGATTGTCAAAAGTTTTTGCTAAATTTTTGAATTCAGTATCCATGTTTGATCTGTAAATTCAAGTAGATAGAACACATTGATTATTTTTCGTTTTAAATCTACCGGTGTTTTACTATTCATTATATTATTGAGTATTTCAAATACTGTTTATGTTGTCCTAATTCTTACTCTAATTTCTGGTCATAGGTCACCATCATGTCGTATAATTTTTTTTAAGTATTTTATTTTATCTACTTATTCCAAGCATTGGTTCTCTAACTATACATTTTCTTTCTTTATAAATCTATGGAATATAATTTTAGTTATATTTATTGTAATTCTAACTCTTCTATTTTTCTCTAAAATTATTGTACATACAGTAACCAACAGGTGGTGTAGTGGTTAGCATCCCCTTTCTTTGGAAGAAGTGCTTTCGAACCCTGGTCGGAGATGTAGCACAGGTAAGGCTTTTTAGCCTTAGAAGGCAACCTGCCTAAGGACGTAAACTCTGAATAAAAAATTCTCACCAACCCATGTAGTTAGCGTGGTGAGTAACGACCAAATATAAGTGAATGGTAACATTCATTGAGACTTCCATTCAGCAGTGAGCTGATATGATTATGAAGATATATACAGTAATGTTTAAATAAAAAGTATAGTATTTATAAAAATGCTTTTAATTTTTGTATGAAATAATAATTATAAATAAAAATTTCTAATTTAGTAGCTAGATTAAATTGTTGATAAGAAATAATATTGGGTGACCCAAATGAGAATAAATAATGTAATTTGTAAATATGTGTAAATCTTCAGTTTTATTTAGTTCGCCATAAAGTTAGCTTGATTAAAATGAAAATATTTAAGATAAATATGAAAAATAAATTTAAAAAAAGGTTATCCTTAGGAATATAATGTGGGTGAAAATATAATATTAACTTCTACGTGGGAAAAGTTTCCATGGAAGAATGCAACTCTTCAAGAATTTTGGGAAAAAGCAACTTATACCGTTAATGAGTCTGTTCCAACATATGGCATTGGTTCTTTGGCTACTGGAAAACGTAAGTGGAATTATACAAATCTATGAAATTATTTCACTAAAATATATTTATAAAAGTATAGTATTTATTAATAGACGTATATTAAAATTTGTTAATATTTTAAAGCAATAATATAGTCTTTTTTCATTTACTGAATTATTGTTAATAATATCATATGAACTATTTTTTTTCATTATATATATATTTAATATTTTATTAAATTATATTTTAATTAGTTTTTTAACTAAATTTTACTTAAGTGCAGAGATAGGATGTCATTTTAACATAAATAAGTCACTCATCTCAATACTACATTATTTTATAAAGTGTTCAGAGTACTATATAATAACTTCTAGATTTTATAATTCAGCGCTCTGATGATGACTGCACAGTCAGTGAAATGTATATTAGCGATTAAAGTGAACAATAAGTAGTTATGGCATATTTTTCTAAAACTTTGTGATATTTTGACGAGTGATTCATTTCTGATAAAATGATTTTTTCGTAGTATACGTGTCCATCATCAATCCGGCCATCAGTAATCCAGTTTCACTGCTAATTCGAACATAATTTCTTCGAATATCTACATATGTTTATTTATATGTATCTAAGAATTTTGTTACTTTTAGATGAAGAGATGTTATTTATTGTTTTTTATGACATGATTCGTATATTGGATTCGTATCCCTTAAGGTTAAAAATTACTGTAAAATATTTAAGGTATCAACAGACACATCATGGTAGAAATAGGTATACCACATGCGTATTTTAGATTCAGGAGGGGGTGGGGAGAAAAAAATACCGCTAAATTAATTTAACAATAATTATAGGAAAAGTCAAATAGTTAATTGAGGAAAAATGATTAAACATGGAAAATAATTTTAAGTTAAAATTTTAAAAGATGTCTTTTGACATCTTCGGTAGAAATAGTGTTAAAAAACTAAATTACATATTACTTTGTATTTTTTTCGATCTAAATTATTTGAAATTTTAACAGTTTATAAGGTATTTTTGAGATGGATTGAATATTTAAATGTAATACGTTTTTGTGTTTCATATTTATATGATAGAGTAGTATGTTTTGATTTTATAAAAAGAAAAGGTTCTATATACTATGGTCATGCACATGTTTTATAATTGCATTTTTAAAATAATATTTATAGCATTACAAAATGCTGAACAAACTCAAGGTCATTGAAGAATTTCTTGAATTTAATATACGCGATTTATTTTTAAAAAATTGGATTTACTCTTGGTAAACTCTTTGTGTTAATCTGACCACCGGTGATCCGGAAAATTTACAATCCTATGGCCACAGGTCTTAACAATATTGGATTTTTGATGATCGACTGTATCAAAATAAACAATGAGATAACTTTATTTTTATAAATAAAATCTGGAATTAGTTTAATATAAGGTAGCTCAAATGAAATTTAGATATACATTTACTTGCTTACTATCATTTATTATCTTTGTTATTCTTCAGTCTCATTTGAATCACTCTAGATATAACCGTGCACAAAGTAAAGCATTTCAACTTCATGTAGACCAATAATAAATAATGATAAAAAGAAAATCATACAAATTTAATTTAATACCAGTACTATAATATATTTTTATAGATATTCACATCAACAGTCAGTTTTATTTCGAAAATGGACGATGTTTTACATTCTCTTCTGAATATTCAACATCAACAGCAACGATGGAAGAAGGATGGTCTCTTCTTCTTAAACATGATTTGAAAGGTGCTGAATTAGGTATCAAATCAGGATGGAAGATTTATATTCATGATGCACATCAACATTGGACAGAAAATCCTGATCAGGCTGAAGGATTGATTGAACACCATTTTCTAAATGCTGGAAATGAAATGCAGATTAAATTAGAAGCAACGCAGATGAGAAGTGCTCAAAATTTTAAAAATAATCCTTGCAGTTCGAATCAGTCTTTCACTACTACTAGGGTAATTTTCACGAATACATATATATATATATATATATATATATATATATATAGAGAGAGAGAGAGAGAGAGAGAGAGAGACGAGTATATATAAAATATGGATGTGTATATGTTTGAAAATATTTTTTATCTATTATTTTAAATAAAATAAGTGTTATTACATATTTAAAAAGTACGATTTGTACCTTCTAGACTGATTATTTCAATATTCTAAAAAAAATTATATGACATTAAGTAATTATTTTACACCTTTCATTAAAATTAATATCGGATATATGTTTATAATTGACTTTTGTGTTCTTATGTTTGTTTTTTTATTTAATTTTTATAAATTTTAATTGATTAATTGTTTTTTTTTACTTAAAAATTCATAATTGTTCTACTAATAATTTTTTCACATATTATATGTAATTAATTTAAATTGTAGTATTAGAAGTCTTAGTCTATACTTATAAAACGTATTGTGGATTCTTGCATTATTAAAATATAAAATTTAACTAGAGTTCGAGAAAATATTGTTTGCATTTTGTATATTTCTACGTAGTCGTAGAAAAAAAATATCCAGTTAATATTTGTAAAATATTAGTTTCAATTTCTATTTTTATCGAAAAAGTCTTTTTTTTTAAAAAAATAGATGATATCGTTATTATTTTAATTAAAATTACAATTTCAGAATTTATATATATATATATATATATATATATATATATATATATATATATATATATATATATGTAGCTATAATGTTAATTAAAATGTCAAAACAATTATTGAGTAAATTAACTTGAGTAATTCTTTCTTATGTTATATTTAGTAGTCTTAATTAATTTTAAAAACATTAGATGTTTAACCATCCAAAGAAACTTTACTGAAAGAGTGTCATTGAAGTTACGTCAAGTATATATTTTTCAACTGTCATTTACACTTTTTAATTATGCACGTTTCCGATTTACAACATTTATTTACGAAAACTTGAAAAACATATTGCCAACACTTTTAAGTAAGATTAATTTCATCCTCATTATCTTACTTTAATTGAAACTACAGAAAATGAATATAATTAGTTATATATTATTTACATGTTGCTATTTGAAAATTGACGAAGATACTATTTTATAAAAAAAATATGCAGTTGTAATTAATGCAAATATTATATAAGAGTACAAACATTTTATGTATATATATATATATATATATATATATATATAATTTTCTTCAAAAATTCAAAATTAGAATTCAGTTAATAGGTGAATTTTAATTCTATATATATTATAATAATTTATAATAAATTAAATGTTTATTTTTATTGTTCATTAATCTTTAAATTTAATAATAGTAATTATTTGGTTGTTTCAGTGTATCGAAAAATGTCGATGGAATGAATTAGTTAGGGAAGTTGGATGTTCTGCTCCATGGTTACCGGGAATAGAACTAGCACATTGTGATAACTACGACAGTTATAAACTTTTAACTGCCGAATATCTAAAATATGGCAGGAACAATGACAAATGTGGTTGCATGCATCCATGTGATGTAAATCTTTACAATACTTATGTTGTGGATAGACAAACGATGGAATCACAAACTTATAGTTTGCTTTATGTGTATTTCACATCGAAATTAATTTTTGTCATGGAAGAAATGCCTGGTTACGATTGGAACTATTTTTTAGCTGATCTTGGCGGATCGTTAGGATTTCTTTTAGGATTATCGGTGTTAAGTGTTATTGGAATTATTGAGTTGATGATTCAAGTCATTTTAGCTAAAGTACAATCACCAAATACACCTTATCAAATCGAAGGGGATAATAAGGAAGCTAACACAAAAAATATTTATACTAATTCAGCTCTCGATGAAAAGAAGTCTGAGAAGTATATCGAATATTTGCAATCTCGTTATTGAGTTTGTATTTATAATTTTAAAAATGGAATATATGTAAGTTAAAAATAATTTTATTTATTTTTTGTTTCATTAATAAAAATACTATTAGTAATATATAATTACACAATAAAAAATAAGAAAAAGATTAGCTTATAAATGAATGTTTAAAGCAATAATTTATTAACAGATTTGTCATGAGTTCAATTTTGTACTTTTATCGACAGCCAGATATTTAAGAAGCAATTATTTTATATAAACAATTTTATGTATTTAAAATATTTTTATGATTTTAAAAGTTATCTGTCAATATATAATTTTAATTTATTGATTGTAAACATTTGATATTTTTCACATTTAGAATTGATTTGATATATTTAATAAAGATATATACTTTGTAAGTCGTTATTTTATTGTAAATATGAATATATAGGGTGGCCTAAATTATACTGAAGAGTTTAAACAAATATTTACTTTCTTACTCTTATTGATTACTCTTCAGTCTCATTTGGGTCACCTATATAAGCTGATTTATGTTATTTTTTGAATTATTGATTTATTTCTATTAATATATATATATATATATATATATATATATATATATATAGATATATAGAGAGAGAGAGAGAGAGAGAGAGAGAGAAAGAGAAAGAGATTTTAAAACTATTCACGATTTTCAAATATATTTTTTAATTCACGAAAATCTCTTTCCATTGAAAAATATTTTCATCGTAAGAACATATCAAGGGCTGTACTTTAAGCTCAATTATCCATTTGGACACAGTTGAAAATAATAGAAATTAAAAATATTTTCTTATATAGGCATGAATTTCTGCCTCCGACAGATATTTTTTCACTATATGATATTTGATTTTCTTCTTTTTGCAGAAACATATAATTGTTCTTTTTCAATTTGTTTTTTTAAATAACGATGTTTTTTTAATTTTTTTAATTCAACGAAAATATTCAGAATAATATTGTTAAAATTTGACTGAACTGAAAAAAAGTATTGTATATCATTGTGTCAAACTTGGTAAATAGAAACGGTGTTTTTTTTATTAAGATAATATAAGATTAGATCACAAGATAATATAAGATGACATGTTGTTATGAACACTCAAAGGAAATTGAATGACACTAGGTTAAGAAATTTTTACACATCTTCACATTCATCAAATATAATTCCAGTACAAACAATTTTGTATGATGTATTTTTAAATCTAATGCCAATACAATTAAAACCCACATTCATAAAATTTAATACCAACACAATTAAAATTTGTATTCTTCGAAAAAATGTTTGAAAAGTTTGTCTAAAAATCTTACTTTTCCCTCCTTTTTGTTATTTTTAATATGGCATATAATTTGAACTGTGGTAATTCTTGGAAAACTTCGGAAAAGTTTGAAAACTCAATTTTTTTATCACTCCATTCACACACACACACACACACACACACACATATATATATATATATATATATATATATATATTTATATGTGAAATATTATCCGATTTATGTGGAAAAGTAATCTAAAATTGGGTTTTTCGGATCGACTCCTGCAAACGAAGCCATGGAGGCCATTTGAACGATGTTGATTTTAAAACATAATGGCATTAAATGCACTCTAATCCGCAATAAAGTTTTCCGTCATACTTTACATATAATTTTTTTTATTCAATTTTAAAGATCATGCGCCCTTATTGACACACCCATTATATATATATATTTATTTATTCAATATATTAATAGATATATATATATATATATTGACATATATATATATATATATATATATATATATATCTATATATATATATATATATATATAAATATACTTCAAAATAATTAATAAACAAATATAATAATTAACTGTTTTTTTTAATATATACGAAATTCTCAAAGTAAAATTTGCCGTTAATGAGTAATGACCAAATACTTTTGTGACTAACTGTAATTAATTTTGTGTAGCAATTGGCATAGGATGAAAATAGTTTCCAATGCGGCGAAGTTATTTTTTCAGGTATGCTTTTTTGTACGTTACGTAAAAATGTCATAAATAAGTAAAGAAATCGAAATTTAAATAAATTTATTTTATACAGTTTTTCATCTGCCAAATATAATAAATATTATTACGTGAAATATTTTATAATAGAATAAAATAAACTGCTATAATTATTTTATATATATATATATATATATATATATATATATATATATATATAAAATAATGAATCTTTTATTATGAAATTACAAAAGTTCTATTTGATTTCCAGTGATTGGTATTATGTTTATATAATAGTATACATACCTTTTTACTAATGAAAGCGTCATATCGTTCAGAACTTGATATTTGATTTTACTTGAATTGGTAAACGAGTGTATTTTAAATATGTTTTTATTGAATTAATAACCTAAATTTTAAGTATTAATTTAACAATTATCCAATTAAATTATATATATTTCTTTATAAACGTTATTACATGTAGTTTAAGTTTAAAATCAACTTGTTTTAAATGAGTTACTGTTAACCTCAATCTAAATTATTGAGCATGAATTTAAAAAATTTGTATCTTTTATATATTGTGTTATTTGAGTTTTGAAAAGAACTAAATGTTTCAGTAATGGAAAAATGTAAATACTCCAAAGAAATGTAGTGACTGATAAAACTCTGAAATAAAAAATATAATTTCTTTTTATATGTTTTGAAGATGATAGAATT
>CP092088.1:17522506-17525006 GCA_029203775.1 Neoneuromus ignobilis | reverse complement strand
ACAATGAGAGTGAAAAATTAAAAATGGTAATTGTTTGTTCATATATAAAGAAATAAGATCGTTTATGAACAATAGAAATTATTGGTTGGGAATCTAAATGTATTAAAAAGGTCCAAGAAGTGACTTATTGATGGATAGAAAAGAGATATAAGAATAGAGATTCCATTCCATTCCATTCCAATCCAATTATTCATTGGATTGGAATGGAAGAGAAAAATATTAAATCGTTGGAAGTGGGAAATTTTGGAAGAAATCTTATATGTATGTATGTATTGATGGACAAAAAGAGAGTGGTTATAATATATATATATATATATATATATATATATATGTATATACGAGAATCGTTTAATAAGTATGGTAAAAAAGTAAAAAAAACTAAATTGAAAAATTAAATTAAATTAATTAATTAAAGTAAACAAATAAATTTACCATATTTATTAAACGCCCCTCATATACATATATATATATATATATATATATATATATATATATATATATACATATATAATAGAAATAATACTATATTATTTATTAGTTGTATAAATATAAAATTATAATTCTAATAAAAATTAACTTTAAGTTTACAGAAATAATTTTTGTATACGAGTATAGTTAGATTATTAGTAAAAATCAATAATTCACATGAATAATTGTAAATAAATATATTGTATATCTAAAAATAAAATATATATGTATCTACATTTTTAACATAATTCTAAATATGAGAAGAATAAAATATGAAATCAAAAATATAACTTGTTATATAATTTTCTTCAATCCAAAATATTAGGTTGTCAAATATCTCCCTTCCGCCTTTTTGTCTTGAATTTCGCGGCTATGTACAAAAAAAAAGCGGAAGGGAGATACTTGACAACATAATATAAAGAACTTCAGTTGTCTATATTTAATATATTTAAATGAAATTTCTTCGCAAAAAAACAGGAAATTACTGAATTCCTTAAAGAATGACAGCCAAATATAATTCAAGATTAATGCAATCCTTTCATCAAATCAATCTCTCATCAGTGATCATTGATTGCAGCAAAAAGCATAGCGATGAAATATTAATATTGTATGCATTTGTTAATATATTACTTTGATTTATATTACTAAAAATTTTAAATTTGTTTTAAAATTTATCACGGTAGAACATTTTTATTTCAATTTTGTACCTAAAAATGTTCAGCACTGTTAAATTTGAATTAGAAGGCTTAAGTTAAATTATAATTTCATGAAAAATGTAAACTATTATTTTTATTAAACCTATTTTTTGTTTAATTCTATGTTGAACATTTGTCTTTTATGTGTATACATATTTGTATATACACACACACACACACACACACACACACATATATATATATATATATATATATATATATAAGTATATATATATATATATATATATATATAGAGTGTTTTTTAAGCGCGATAGAACTTAAATTAAATCCTTATCAAGTTCTATCTAACCTAAAAAAACACTCTATATGTACATGTATGTGTGTATGTTTAATATACGAGTATGTAAACGTATGATAAAGGTGTTTTTAGGTTAGGTAGAATTTTCGATAGGGATTCAATTTAAAGTTCTATCACGTTTAAAAAAGATCCTATTTTTATATCAGTACATATTAATCCATTACTGGATAAAAGCCTCATTGCATATTACAATTTATTGATACTTGGTTATGCTCACCACCACTGATCAGCCGTGTTGAGAATTTTTCATTCAGGTAAGTTGTCTTTACCTTGACTAAAAAGCTTCATCAGCATTAATTCTTTGATCGGAGATCGAAGTCACTCTCTTGCATGACAAGCGGTGATGTAAGCATACATATATATATATATATATATATATATATATATATATATATATATATATATATATATATATATATATATATATATATACATACATATACGAGGATCGTTTGATAAGTATGGTAAATAAGTAAAGAAAACTAAATTAAAAAATTGAATTTAATTAATTAATTAAATTAAATAATAAATAAATTTACCATACAAATTAATATACACGGTCTATCTGAAAGTATTCAAAAGTAATTAGAAATCTAGAAACAAAGTAGAGTTTGATTTATTAACAAAATTTTGAATCAATATTTATGTTTTATATTATTGATTATTCAAAATATATTCCTTCGGAAGAAATAAAATTTTCGTAATGATTATACAACTTTTAAAAACATGTTTGATACTCATTTTTGGGATTGTTTGCAATGATATCAGAGAATTTTTGAATCTCTGAAATGCAATTGATTTTTTTTTTAGTTTCGATTGAAGTGTTGGAAATATAAAATAGTCAAAGGATATCACATTAGATGAAAAAGGTAGATGCTACAAAATGGCGTAAAAAGATGAATCTGTGCAGTACAAATCATTCGCAGCCTTTTTTGTAAATCTTTAATTAAAATGTGATTTAATAATACCAACGATATCTTGAATTAATCTTACTTATATACAACGACGTACACTTTTT
>CP092088.1:17470006-17517506 GCA_029203775.1 Neoneuromus ignobilis | reverse complement strand
ATAGTATGGTATAAATAGATGTTAAGCAAATAGTAATTTTATAATCAGTACGGCGTTATGGACGATTTAATTATTAATGAAGAAATTATTTTATTGCATTCATTATGTTTAATAATCACACATTATTTAGTTTCTGTAAATGTATTTTGATTTCTATCATCTTCAAAATGTTAACAACAAATGTGTACACTAAACATAAAGTTAAGGTCATTGAAATTAATATTAGTAAAAAATTAAATAATCAGTGTTTATTGAACATTTATAAATTTTGTTATGCGAGGAAGTTATTATTAAGTTATAATTAAATATTTGATAATATGAATTAAATGTAAAATGAATAAGATTTTCATTATTAATAAATCGTTATAGGTAATATTTATTTTTTAAAAACAATATTATTTCACAGACTAAATTCAGAAATATTTTTTAAAACTACTTATTTCTGCTTTATTTTAATTTTTTCTAAATTGAATTGTTTTATAAATTTGTTAATAGTAAAGATTATTAAATATTAAAAGTAATCATTTTTATACTGAAAAAAATCGTGTTGGAAGTTCGATTTCAAAATTAAAAATTCTATATTTGAATAATAATAGAGCTGAGTATGTTCTATTGTTCCAATATATCTTTATTTAAAATTACATATTCTTTAATGAATACAACTTAAATAAATACATTTCAGTTGATTATTAACTAAGTGATGAAAGTTGAATCATTTAAAACTTATTGAATAATCAAAATTTCGTATTCTACTTTTTCAGGTTTAATAATTATTATATTAATTGCTGTATCTTATAATTTAAAAATTGAAATTAACTTATAAATTAAAGAGAGAAAAAATGAAATTAATTTAAATTAGTATTAAATTAGAAATACATACGTACATGCATACACACACACACACACACACACACACACACATATATATATATATATATATATATATATATATATATATATATATAAATTTTAAAGCAGTTAAAATAAAAAAAATCAATATATACATTTTTAGAAAGATTTTTTGAAATTATTGTTCAGTATTTTATATTCAATTGTGATTTTTAATTAAAAAATATAAATTCAAGGATATAAATATAGAGGATTTATTAAAAAAATACAGTTTGTTTCTACTTCAGTATTCATATTCAGTTCCAAAAGAATTCAAAGTAAAACAATTAGAAATGATTTCGAACTAATAATACAATGTAATAACATTTGATAATAAAAAAAATATTTTCTTTATTAAATTTTTTAGTGAATTATAATTATACATATATGTTATATATGTACAAATAATTTTATTTTTTATTTTTTTGTAAAATTTGTAATATATTTATAATTATCAATAATTACAATGTGATTAATGTTTTTATATAAAAAAAATTAAATCAAATAACGTAAAGTAACGAATTATTAATTATTAACTATTTAAGTAGTATAATATATAAAATAATAAATATATATTAAAGAATTTATATTTCAAACAAATAATACAATTTATGCTACAATATATTACAAAATAAACAATTTATATCAGTATTTTTTTTTTAAAAAAACGTTTAATTTATTTTGACATCCACCTTATAAATTCTATTTAAAAATAAAATAATTTAGAAAAATTATATTTTGTCTAATGATCAAAAATGTATAAATGTAAAATAATAAAATATAATATATGTAATTAATATTCATAGGTATATGTAATAATTAAATGCATAATTTAAACGACAATTACAACTGTAACATCTACTTATAATATTTTAAAGTTTTAAAAAATTGCCAACTACTTAAAAAATGATATTTTCTGAACTGTTGTTGAATTTCTACGCTCACACATTCTCATTCCTATGAAACATGTCATAAAAATACTCTATTCTTGTGACTAACAACTGCATTTTTGTATACCATTGAAATATGTGTTGTATATTTTATGCTTGGCTCTAATGTTAGCTACAGAATAATAAAGTTTCAACAGCTAAGCGAACAAAATGATTAATACTTCTCTCGTGTTCACTCAACAAACTACATTATGTTTACTTAAACCGTATACATAATACATACTTATATAAATGTGATAATTTAATTTTTTTGTGAATTAAATATATTTCTTAATATTTTTTAACATAAATTGTTTAGATGTTACAAGTGTTATATAAAATAATACATAATCTGTAAAACAAAATAAAATGATATTTTTATTCAATTTCTAATTCTGTATATTTCATTCAGTCTTACAAGAACATTGTTAGTTATTTGTACTAACAGAATTTCAGTCTTTTTGTATTATAGATACAATTCGCAGCTACTTATATTCTCATCGATTCTCCCTACCAGAATTTTATTACCCTCCCTCTATTGTACATTGGCACCTTTTTCACATTTTTAGCAAGTCTATCACCTTTCATCCTCTATTTAACTTAGTATAAACTTTTCCTAATCACAACATTAATATATTATTATCAACCAAATGATGTGTTTTATTACGTCATTGCGATGTTTTTCTATCAATGATACTCTAGTCGATGCTTCTTGTTCTTTTTGCTGGTCATATATTTACATTTGTATAATTTTAGTCTCTATTAATTTGTAATTGATATTACTGAAGCTATATAAGTAAATTTGAAATAAATATGTATTGACTTATTGTATTTTTATTTCCATTTATATATTTTATTACTTATTAAAATAATATCATTTTGTTTTAAATTCATATATAGAGTTATCCAAATATGACGCCTAGATTTGTGTTTTATTAAAAAAAACATAGGTATAGGGTGGTGTATAGGGAAACATGTGTATAGTTTCTTTTTAATAAAACACAAATCTAGCAGTCACATTTGATTGACACATGTTTTAACTCATGAATATTTTATGTTTAACATGTTAAACGCCAAGCCTATTTTGTCTTTCTTTCCGTTCAGGCCGCTATGTCAGTCACCGGCCGAAATGCTAGCAGCCGGTGACTGACGCTGGCCTGAATGGAAAGTTCGGTGTCAGTCACTGGTGACTGACATAGCGTTTAACGTGTTAATATATCAGGTTGATCAGAAATTAATGTCTGATTTTTTAAATAAAATAAATGAGTTATATTTTAAATTTATTTTATTTTTTTAAACATCAATGTAGTGACCCTGTTTTTCAATAACTGTACGCCATCTTTCTGGTAATTTATTAATTCCTTTTGTAAAAAATTGGATTCTTTTGATGAGAAATATTGATCCAACTGCTCCATTACTAGATTTTCGTTGACGAATTTTCTTCCGCTTAAGAAGTTTTGAAATGATCTAAATAAGTGATAGTCTGAATTTGCTAAGTAGGACAAATATGGTGGGTGAGCTAAAATTTACCATTGAAATTTAACTAATTTTTGCTGCGTTTTTAAACTGGCATGTGATCGCGCGTTATCGTGCTGGAACATGACTCCTTTTCTATTCTCCAGTGCGAGACGTTTTTGATGAATAGCTTGGTTTTAATTCTCTAACTGTTCACAGTATACCTCAGCTTTATTTGATACTCCTTCTGGAAGAAGCTCGTAGTGTACAGGTCCTTCTTTGTCCCATCAGATACACAGCATACGCTTCTTTTGATGTACTGGCGGTTTCGCTGTTGTAGACATTTGTTGACTGGATTTGCAATAAACTCTTTTTCGTTTTACATTCTTGTAGTAGATCCATTTTTCATCTCTTGTTATTAAACGACTCAAAAATGGCTCTGAATTCTGACGAGAAAGTAAAGAATTGCATACACGTACTTGGTCTGCCAAGTTCTGTTCGCTCAATTTGTGTGGGGCCCACCTTGAGTTCTTATAGACAAATTCTAATCTACGTATGTGTTCAACAACGGTAGATTGAGCCACTCTAAAGTGTCCTGCAACTTCTTTTGTTATTTTGAACAGATCTGGTTCAACTTTAAGGCTAAAGTTGCCACCATGAAATTTCGCAAACTACCTCTGTACCGTACGTTCAGATATAGCATCTTGCCCAAAAACTTTACACAAATTTCTTGAAGCCACACTCACTTTATTGCCTTTTTGGAACTCATAGAGTATATAATGCCTCAAATGTTCATTGTTGACTTCCATGTTAACGCTTTAAAAATTTTGCAAATACTAACGTTAGAAAGTCAAATGTGAGTGTTTATATAGTTTATGATTCACACTTAATTTCACTAAAAAATGAGGAAATATCCGTCCATACATGCAATACGAAACATATTTGTATGGGCATGTATAAAATCCGATATTAATTTCCGATTAACCTAATATAATAGAAATATTGACCAATGAAATAGTAGTGTGCATCACCGTCTATCATATGGAAATTGCGTTCGATTCTTAGTCAGATAGCTATCTAAGATGGGGGTTAAGCAGGAGGCTAAGAATTTCATCTCGTAAAAAATATACTTGTCATTGTGCTCTGATATTATCAGAGAGATCTAAATTTTATATAAACTGTAACACTTTAGTTATCTTTAATATATATCATTGTTTGTCCTGTAAGAGATTGAGTTTGATCTCCGGTTGAAGAGCTTCGCAAACTGGAGGTTGAGTATAAGGCTGATAACACCATCCCGTAAAACATAATTTTTACGGAACCCTGACAAGAAATTCTTATTGATGATTTCTTTTAAAACTCAGATTATTAGTTTTCATTACTTTTTAATTTCAAATAAAAAAGAGAGAAATAGAATATTCATATATTTTGGTATATTATTGTAATTAACAAATAATTATATTTTGTATTTAAAACTCTGCAAGTTAAAATGATACATAATTTTAAATATAGATTTATTTAGTCCTAAATTTAAGTACACAGATACCTATATATATATAAATTCCATGTCTGTATATAATATCTGAAAAAATAACATTCATTTCTTTGAATTTTTGATATTTTTATACATCTGTTGAATATAAAATTGCGGAAAGAATAATTTATTTAAATACAACCTGATGTTTACTGGTACATTTGAATTAAAATAAACTGTTTAAACTAATCTGAAGAAATGCATATAGATATATTTTATTGAAACAAAATTTGTATTCAAGGAAAAATTACATACTTTCAATTTACAAACTTGAAAGAAACTGTATAATTCAAATTTGCGAATTGACGATGATATTTTGTAATTTTTTATATTTGTGTCAATTGAGTTATAATTAAAACTAGTATATCTATTTATAATAACTTTTTGTAGGAATTTGTGAATATTTATATTTTTACTCTTACTATATTTTATACTGTTTATTGTAACAAAAAATTGATTAATCATAAATGAACATATTATTATTTATATATTATTTTATAATGCATTTGATAATTAATTCCAATAACGATTTCTGAAATTTTTATTTTTTTAGAAAATAATTTTTGAAATGATTTTAAAAAAATTATTTCATTAACTGGAAAAGATGTTAAAAAAATCTATTTTTTTTATTCTACTAAACTTATTTTTAATGTTAATTGAATTGACTTAGTATATTATTTAATTAAAAAATATTTTTTTGTTTAAGTAATTTAGGAATGTAGTATATGAAAATCAATAAACAAAAGTATTGATCCATATGCTAATAATTATATAAATTGGTTAAGTCCGAATAGATTTTTTTAGTTAATCTTTTCAGTAAATGCCTATTGAAGCTGTATTGAAAGTATTGGAAAATTACAAAAATGATCAGAGTACATAAAAGAAATTTAGTTATTTTTTTCATTTATCATTTCAATAGTCTATCATGAACCTTATTGAACATTTATGGGAAAAATTGAAACCATCATTAATTAAGTATACAATTTTTAGTAACAGCATGATGATAAAGTATTTGTAGGAAGAATGGATCAAACAAATAATAATTTTACTATAACAATGGAAGACACCATGCTGCGTGGATTAAAAATATTTTAAAATCAAAGGGCTACTCAATAAGATAATGAATTTAATAAGTAAATTTATTTTTTTAGGCCAATATTTTTATGTACTGGTTTTCATACATTAAATTGCAATGTTTCTTTTTTTAATAGTTTATTACTTTAGGTTTAATTGTTGTATATTTTCAAATGTACTGATAAATGTTTATATTAATATATTTTTTGGTTTCCCAAATGAATTCAAACTTAATAATAATTTTTTTTTGAGTGTATACTGAATGGGTTAATAATTTTTTGATCAACTATATACATATACATATATATATATATATATATATATATATATATATATATATATATATATATATCGTTATTTTGTAAGACTATTAATATATCATTCTAAAATTTTTGTTGACATGTTTATGTTGACATAGTTGGAATAATTTTCGTAAAAGAGCTTAAAGTACCATTTATAATAATGGCATGTGTTCGTACTTAAATATTATTTCAAATTTAATAAACTTAATAAAATGACAGATTATACTAAAACTTAATTATTTATATTAAAACTATATGCCTTAGTTCATAATGATATATGTTACTAACACATACATATAATAAACAGAAACCAGTATCTATTATTCAACAGGAAAAATCTTTCAGTGGCCGCCAAATAATTGTGATCTAGCCAATTGCGCGCACATATATTACTTTGCACTGTGCTATTTATAGCGTCCATTTCCTTAATCAGTCTTGAAGTTTATTTTATAATGTCATACAACGTGTTTAGTGTTCATAGTCTACACATTTGTATACACACATGAAAAGTATATGCAAACATACACTTATGTAAGTATATATGTATGTATATATATATATATATATATATATATATATATATATATATATAATAGATATACATACATACAAAGCACGTCGAGAAACAAAGAACAGGTTGAGCGTAAAGAAATTTTTAAAATGTATTTATTGTAAAATATTGTGCATTTATTATATAATTTTTTTCACATAGTAGCCATTTAAATTAATATATTTATAGTATCGTAAGACTAATTCCTTCCTTCGTCGAAGAAGGTCACCGCCAAATCTTTCAACTAGTCCTGCAAAATATCTTTTGTCTTCTGATCATTTCTCAGACTCTGATCACCCGAAAATTTCTTAAAGCAAAGAAATAAGTAACAATCACGAGGGAAAAATTCGACTGCATGAAAAATACTTAAAAAAATTCTCACTTCAACTATTGAAGGCATGTGTAAGGGTCTTGGTGTGCAGTCACACTTTGTCATGTAACAAATAAAGTATAATATTCAGTAGCTCGCGTTGATGGTTCTGAATTACTCATCGTAATTTCTTGAGTGTTTTGCAATACGACTCAGAATTTATGGATGTCTCTTGCATCATAAAGTCCACAAGAAGGATGTATTTATGATTCCAAAAGAACATGACCTTGATTTTGTAAACGACAGTGTTTAATTTTTTTCGGCTAATATTGGAGAGAAATATTGGAGACCCAATATTTCACCACTGTAAGAACTGCTGTTTGATTTTTGCTATTTGTTTCATCACCAGTCACAATGTGATCAAGAAATTTATTCTGTTATAGTAACGTTGTAGGAATATTAACGCCGCTAGCATGCATTTGCCTTTGAGAGCATTTGTTAATATTTTTGGCATCCATCTGGCGCAAAGATTTTTGTAATAGTGATCTCAGCAATCTAAATACAACTGAAAACATTTTGTCCAATTCAGAAATTAAAAATCATCGGTTTTCTTAATTTTTTTCTTTCGTATCTTTTTTTAAATCATCTGTGATCAAAGATGAACATTCACGTCGTTACTTATAATGCATACTTGTCCTACTTTTGTTAAATAATAGACACCATTTTGATGGAAGTTGAAAATGGTTCGAAAAAGACTTATTATGATGATGATTATTATTATGTATATCTATATATATATATATATATATATATATATATATATATATATACAGATAACCCTCCTATAACACGGTAAATAGGTTCTTAGAAAATATCGTGTTGTGTGAAACCGCGTTATATAAGACTAGGAGTCATTACTTATTATTTTATGATTTTCTAATATATTTTCTATAATAAAAATTATGTTATCTGGTATTGTAGAAGGGTTTTCATTATTCAATAGAAGGATTTCCGCAATTTTCTTAACGTGTTAGAGTGAAACCGTGTTGTAGCATACTTTGTTGTAGGGGGGTTACCTGTATATATATATATATATATATATATATATATATATAATTTTTATCACCCTTGGTACTATAACCTTTTTAGAGTCTTGATTTCTTTGACTGTGTTAGCACAGAAAAACTATTTTTTTATCACAATTCTATCGCTGTTATGTTTTTTGCAAGAAAGGACAGTTAGCCCCTTACATATTGTAATTTCCATCTTGGAAGATTTTTTGACAAGGATAAGGCGCAATTTTACACGTGATACGTAATAATGACCGACACACACACACACACACACGCACATATATATATATATATATATATATGTGTGTGTGTGTGTGTGTGCGTGTGTGTGTATAGTCCCTTACTTTCGAGGGTTGAGTATGAAGGTTGACAACCTCATCTTGTGAAAAAATAACTGTCGAAAAAATAAGGGAGTAAACCCCAGATAAAAAAATCTTCACCAATCTGCCTGGTCAGCGTGGTGAATATGACCAAATACCAGTGAATGGTAGCATTCATTGAGGCTTTCGTCCAGTAGTGGATTGATATAGAGTTAATGATGTGATTATGTGATATATATGTATATGTGTGTGTATGCAGAGAGAGAGAGAGAGAGAGAGAAAGAATAAATAAAATTTTAGTAATTTCAATAATACTTTAGAGTTTAGTATATAAGAGTTTTATTGGTCCTATTTTTTTATCATTTTAAGAAATGATTTCATAAATGAAGTAAATCTATACGTTTATATATATATATATATATATATATATATATATATATATATGTATATACACGAGGGTCGTTTGATAAGTATGGTAAATTTATTTATTGATTAATTTAATTAATTAATTAATTTAATTAAATTTTTCAATTTAGTTTTTCTTATTTTTTTACCATACTAATCAAACGACCCTCGTGTATATATATATATATATATATATATATATATATATATGTATCACTTATTGTGAAATTTTATTAAATGGAATAAATAATGATTATAAAATTTCTAGAATCATTGCAAATATGTTAATAAAATAAATGTTTATACATAAAAACGTGTACAGAAATTTGAAAAATTTATTTATTAAACAAAATTACACATATGGATTGATTTCATAAAATTTTTTTTTAATTAAATGTTTCTGTTCTCTGCAGACATTTTTGAAAGATTTGAGAATATCTTAATATTCTTAAATCATGTTAACAATATTTAATGTAATTAAAATATAAAAATGTGATTACAGATTGACGGTATAATTTATGATACATTTTATCCCTTTTTCCATATGTATATAGATGTGTGTATATATGTATGTGTGTGTATATATATATATATATATATATATCATCATCATCATCATCATAACGCCCACATCAGTCCACTACTGGACGAAAGCCACAATGAATGCTAACCATTCATTGGTATTTGGTCATATTCACCACGCTGACCAGGCGGATTGGTGAAGATTTTTTTATTCGGGGTTTACTCCCTTCTCGACAGTTATTTTTTACAAGATGAGGTTGTCGGCCTTCATGCTCAACCCTCGACTTGAAAACGAGGGACTCTCCGACTGGGAATCGAACGCAATCTCCCGCATGACACGCGGTGATGCTATATAGTCGGTATATATATATATATATATATATATATATATATATATATATATATATATATATATATATATATAATACAATAAGAAACTGTTGTTTTTATAAATTATTTTAAATTAGTTTTTTTAATTAATTCATATCAAGATCATTAGTAATAAAATATTTCTACTTAATTAATTTGGTATGAAATGGTCCATTTGAAGAGACTTCAACTAAATATATCTACCTATCGTCTAAATAAACTGTTCGTAATTGACACACATCTATTCCAGAGGTATAAGAAGACAGCTCTGCCAATTTGAATACACATATAACACTTTAATTTAATAGAACAGGCTGCCAAATAAAAACTGAACACTGTAACATGCATATATATATATATATATATATATGTAAACTTCAATCGAACTTAAATGAACTGAAATTGTATCGGCTTAAATGTGACTGGAAGGGAAAATAGATAGCGTTTGAATGAAGTGTTAAGCGAATCGTGTGTACACAATATTCTGAACAGAATTAAGGTAAAGAATGCGTGAAAATCGTCTAAACTAGCAGTGATTCATACTGCTTGAATATTTTTGTTGTTTATTAGTTTAAGCCGCTAATTCGGTTATAAATATTTTACAAGGTGTTTATAAGTGTACAGTTATTGTTATATAAGATTTTATGAAATAATATTTATAGTGAAAATTTTATAATTTCCCATGACTTATAAAATGAAGTATATTTTCCATGAAAAATATTAATGTAGAAGATTTTTAAGTAATTATTATTTATATGAAAAATAAACAATTTTCAATTTTTTTATAGGTTATTTCTGTATTAAATACTAAAGTTTATTAAATAATTCTACTAAATCGATGAATTTTAATAAGAAAAATGGAATATAAAGTTTATACCTATAACTTAATTAAAATATAACACATATATAAGTGTTTTTTAAAACATATAATTTTGACTTATTTTTAAATTAAATCCCTATCGAAAGTTCTCTCTAACCTAAAAAACACATTTTATATATATATATATACATATATATATATATATATATATATATATATATATATATATATATATATATATATATACATATATATATATATATATATATATATATATATATATATATATAATGTACACACATACATATATGCTTTTTAGATTAGATAGAACTTTAAATAGGGATTTAATTTAAAGTTCTATCACGCTTAAAAAACATCCTATTTGACAGAAGTTATGCTATAACTTCGGTTTGGTGTGAGATTTTTATTATTAAAATAACAGTAACAGAAAATATTAAACAGTATTATATTATATAGGGTTATCCAAATGCGACGCATAGATTTGTGTTTTATTAAAAAGAAAAAAAAACTATATACATGTTTTCTTATACATCATCTTAGTACACATGTTTATTTTTAATAAAACACAAATCTAGGCGTCACGTTCAAATGACCCTACATTATTGGAAATATTTGTAGAAATGCTACATCCTCTATAAAAGTGCATGAAATTTTAAATAATGAAAAGAGTGAGACAGGGAAATGCAATATCACTAGAATTATTTATAATGGGATTAAAAGACGTATTTAAGATACTAAATTGGAAACCGGAAGGAATAAAAAAAATAGAGAGGTGCCGAGTAATTTAAGATTTACTGACAATATTATTAATTTTTTAAAAATCTCAGATGAACTTGTAAAAATAATAGAAAAATTAAATGCAAGACAAAAAATTGATTTTATAATGAACTTTGGCATGACAAAAATAATGTTCAAAGAATTTTCAGTTCAAAGAAAAATCTTACTAAAAGGAATAAAAAAAGAAGTTGAAACTGTAGAAGCATATATATATATATATATATATATATATATATATGTGTGTGTGTGTGTGTGTGTGTGTATAAATTTATTAAGAAATTCAAAAACAATAAATTCAGAATTTTGACTTATTTTTTAGGTTTCATATTCTAAAATAATTTCATATATCATCATTTTTATGTTGACGTACATTCCTGAATCCATTTTTTTTAATGAATGTATAACTAAAAGTAATATAGATCAGTTAGATTTAAAACACACCGGAATTTCTAAATTTAATTTTTCTGCGTAACTAATTTTATCCAATTAATCAAATTCTTCATAGGATATTATAGAACTAATATCGTCCATTTTAGAACAACTATATTTAATGATTTTAATGTAAAAATACCACTGGATTTATTGTCTTATATTTAGAAATATATACATTTTTTCCGATATGAAGGTATCCATTAGCATAAGAATTAATATTCTATACTTAAAATATTTTTTTTAATACTTCTCAAAAAATATATTAAAAAATATGTTTTTAAAGATTTTTTTATTTTAAGTATATTACTTTATTTGAAAAATTTATAATTTTCTTAATAATAATAAAAAAATATTATTCTTACATAGTTAAATAATATTTAAATTTAAAATATGATAATATAATTCAAAAAAAATAAATATGACAATGTAAATATTTTTTATAAACTAATAATTTACATACTGAAAAAGAAATATTTTTAAAAATTATTTTTTTTTTAATATTTTATATTGATATTTTTTATTTTTTTTTCTCCAGATTAAAACAGTTAACGCCTTCTAAGTCTCAATTTATAAATGTTCTCACCCCGTTAGATTTTTTTCTTTTCCTAATATTTGAAATTCAATCATAAAGAAATCACATGATATCTCCATGCAGAGGATATATACATATGTAATATCATATTGTTCTCTTGAATATATTTATAAGTGTTGATTAGTATTTGTTTAAAATATTACAATAGTAATTAAACAAATATACAACATAATTTATATTTTAATTTTTTTAGTTCTACACCTTTTGATTTTGTTATTAATCAGTTTATCTCCTTTAACATGAAAGTCATTGAATTTAACTTCATCATTATTATTGGCATTTATTAAAAATTTAAATATAATAATAGCATTTAAACACTTGTAGATATATTTAGTCACCGTATACATAAAATTTGATATATTTAATTCTTAATTTTCCATTTCAAACGATTTATAATTTAAATATAAATATTCGTAGAAATGTTTATATTTTCGTAACTCAAAATGCGAAATTATATTTTGATGAGAACTGTGCATATTATTTATTTCGAAATTCTAATACGTCTTTTATCACTTCAGAAATTTTTGACATGTTTATAAATATCTCAGTTATTTTAACAGAAAAATAAAAAAAATACTCAGGGGTATATATATTCTAATGTACTATTGTATATATACATACATATATAACGATATATATATATATATATATATATATATATATATATATATATATATATGTATATATATATACTCCAACGAATTTTCATGTCTCTGTTCCATATTTCCACGTTCTATGTTTAATTTTTGTACTTATAAAAATTTCAGAACACAATATCTAAAAATTTATATACAATGTAAAACGAATTTTTTTGAGGAGTATATTTTTGAAATTTAATATTTTTCACTTAATAATTATGGTTGTGTATAAATAACACAAATGAAAAATAATTGGTAAATAATAGTAATTTCACAAATACTAAACAGAAGGAATAGTATAAGATTGGAATTTAGTATTTGTTACATATATTTTTAATAATTTCATTTGATAATAAATATAGATAAATAAAATTATTATGTAGAATATTTTTTAAAAGAATATTTAAATAATTATAATCAGATATTATTTACTGCTTTTAAAGGCATACAAATTGTGACATCTATTTTTTAAGATGATGTTATTATCATAATAAAGCATAAATAGTAACATTTTCTAATGTTATGGCCGAGGTTAAATGTCTATAATAAATTGATCGTGAAAGTATTTATATTATTTCTTTAATCCTGATTGTTTGATCCATCGTCCAAAACTATTCCTATAGATTCTTATATCCTCGTTTATATTTTATTTTTTATCTAAAAAACCTTTGTGAATATTTATTTCATGTTTAACAGTTTGAAGTTTTATCACGATTATATACTTAGACGATTTTATTTTTATAGATGACATCATTTGTCTGAAAATTTGAAATAGAACAAGGAAATTCAATAATATTACGTTAAATTCAGCTTAATTTTATATGTATATACAGAGAAAGAGAGAGAGAAAGAAAGAAACAAACAAAGAAAGAAAGAGAGAGGATGTTTTTTAAGCGTGATAGAACTTTAAATTGAATCGCTATTGAAAGTTATATCTAACCCAAAAAACATTATATAAATATATATATATATATATATATATATATATATATATATATATATATATATATATATATATATATATATATATATATATATATATATATATATATATATATATATATATATATATATATATACACGTACGTACATATAAAAGGTGGTTTTTAGGTTAGATAGAACTTTTGATAGGAATTCAATTTAAATTTCTATCTCTTTAAAAATATCCTCTCTCTCTCTCTACCTCCCCCTCTCTCTCTCTCTCAACATATATATATATATATATATATATATATATATATATATACGAGGGTTGTGTGATAAGTATGGTAAATTTATTTATTGTTTAATTTAATTAAATTTTTCAATTTAGTTTTTCTTACTTTTTTACCATACTTATCAAACGACCCTCGTATATATATAAGTAATAAATGATATATGTTATTTTGATTACATTTTTAATTTATATACGATAGATGAAAAATAAATATTTGATTTATTTTAAATTAACTATAAAAATACTAATTTTTTTGGTCTATATTATTTCTTATTATTTGTATTAAGAACAATTTTAATACGTTTACTTAGAATAGCAAGTCTGATGGTAGAATTTATAACTTTATATAAATATTTTTATTTCTTTTAATTTGATTTTTAAAAACTTAAATTCATGAAGTCTGTGTTAAAAAAAATTGAATGAACAATATTTTAGCTATAAGTTCTTTTATGAAAGATTGAAGTTTCCTCAACATGTTTTTTGTAACTTCTTAATTTAATTTTTAGCTTTCACACAAATGAACTAACACACCATATCTCACAAGATATTATAAAATGTTCAATAATCACTCATTGTTCATTTTGTTGCTTATAACAACAATAAGCTAATCTGTATTTCAATGGCGATAACATCATTGTCAGAGCCTTTTGTTATAAAATCTAATTTCCAATTGGTGGTAAACTCTTTCTTTTTGTTTGGTCATTTGATAGGTATATGCAACACATATCTACCTATATCTATTTACTTGCCTATATCTGAGATCTGACATTTTTAAGTGGAGATATGTTATTTATTGTTTTTTTACAACATGTTTTTGTATTACTTCCGTGTCCCTTTAAACAAACTAAATTGATTTATTACCATTGAGTATTTTTTTTCTTCAACAATATTTGAATTTTTTATCGATTTGTGAGGCTAGCATTTTTAATTTCAAACGAGTTTAATTTTTAACGTTTGGTCATTTTTCCATAGAAACTATTTTAATAATAATTGGTTAAAATACTTCCAAGTTGAGTACTATATAAAATATTTAAATATGTAAACTAAAGTTGTGACCTTTGTCTATTTTCCAAACTCCATCTTCAGACAGATTTTTTTTCTATTACTGTGTTTTATTGAATTTTAGATTCGCTTATATATCTTAAGATAATTGAATTTTATTTTGAAATGAATTTGATTCACTAATCTAGAATATATTTTTCTTCAAAATTTATTAGAGGGGTTTTCACTGAATAATTTTAATAATTAATCAGATTTTAGTACTATATCAGTAATTTAAATATTAAAAGGGCGATAATTTGTTGTCAAATGCAATGTCTGAAACAGTTTAATAATATTTTTTTATAATATTTTTACCCTTTTTTACGAATTTCATATCTTAAAAAATCATCTGATAACCAAATATTAGGTAGATTAATGTGTCTCTACCTATATTTCAGGACTTAAACAGGTTGTGGAGAAGTTTAAAAATAGTGACCACTCTGCAAATAACAAAAGAAATTAGTAAGTTAAAAGATGTGAAAATAAACAGTTTGTTATATACATTTTTTTATAATAATTTTTAATATACGAATATATAGTAGGAAAGTGTAAAAATATTTTTTTAATTATAATAAGTAATACATAGTTTTCTAAAAATTTATGAATAATTGTGATTGTGTTATTATATAGTAATTATTATAGTTAAATTATTCATGCAACATAAAAAAATAATTGTACTCTTCTTAAATATCTTTTTATTTAAACCTGTATTTTTAAATTTTATCACAATAAAATTAGTTTAAGTTTTATTACAATCGACTATATTCTCTTTTACGTGAAATACTTTTTTCAAGAAATTGTTTTTATTAAACAATGTAATTGAGAAATAAACACCATTTTTTATTCTGTATTTATCCACTTAACAAGTACTTTTACTAAAAAACTAATTAAGAAATTTGTTAGTTATTCAAAGATAATGAATATTTTTTTATAATTTATGTTGACCTTTTCTCATTCCTACATACTGTTAAATGTGGATTCAATAATAACTCAATTCGTCGTCGCTCAACTTTACCTCTCGTTTATAATGTAGTTCGTTCCCGGGATTCAAATTGCCAGTTCTAAATATAGTAAACTAATACTGTATTCTGTGTTTGCTGTCTTCTCGCCAAATGCAAATTGATATTACGAATTGACTTCTTTGCGTTAGGTCCAAGTTTGTATTCATCCAAAAAATATACAAATTTAATTATATTTGTTCTAATTGAAAATATTTTCCAAACATTTCTTATAAGTAACATACGATGATAAGTTTACTTAATAATTTGTGATATAAAATATTTTAATTTCTTATTCTTAGAATTTTTTTTATATAAATTTACTTATTTTAAATCATTTACAATAAAAAAATGATTATTAATTGTCCTGTTAATACAGTTTAAAGCAAAATATATATATTTATGTTGTAATATCATATATTACAAGTATTTTATTCTTTAACCCTAACATCACATAATTTTGTGATTTTGGGGTGAATGATTTATTTGTGTTAAAGTGAATTTGCAACAATAGCAAAAATATTTTTTATGATTATTGTTACATTATTTTCATTTTTATGAAAATTAAAATAATTAAAAATTGTTATTTCAACTAAATTAATGTTGAGTTTTTTAAAAAAATAAATAAAATAAAATGTAATTTAGTAGTAAATACAATATGTTATTAGAATAACGTAAAATTTAACAATATTAAAGTGATTATATTATGAAATGAAAATAAATAACAAATAGCGAATAAAAATTGTTACAAATTTACTGTTTTTTAAATCAATTATTAATAATTACATAAGAAAAAATAAAAAGTGTAATGATTAAGTAATAATTTACATTTTAATTACATTCAAGTAATATATTTAGTTATATTTTGATTTATTATTAAATGTTTTATTTACATTTTTAAAATAAAATATTATTTCGGAATTTATTTTATTTTTAATTTATTAAATGCTATTATAATTAATATTTTTTTGCCATTTTGATTATTTGTTTATTTATTTATTTTATGTTTGAAAATAATATTTATCATTAATAACCACATGATGGGGGTAATATATTTCATACTATACATGTTTGTTTCTAATTTGAAAAATTGATAAATATTTAATATTTTTTATTTATTTTTCATTTGAACATAATTACGAACTTTCATTTATTATCGTAAATTGAAAAGATTTAACGTTTTTAATTAAAATATTTTTAATTAAAAAAAACTACACATTATACTTTCATTTTTCGTTTTTACTGTTTGACAAAATCACAAAAACTTTTATTTATAAATCAAATAAATATTTCTATTTATATTTTTCAAAAATATTTCGATCCGAAATATATTCCACTTTAATATCAAATAGTTAATTCAACTTAACATAAAAAATTGTAACATAAATCTATTCAGTGTTTTTAAAAAATATAAATATTTTCTTTGTGACTAATAGAAATTTATTTTTCAATAAAAAAGTACTGAAAATTTCATTATGTTTTATAAAATGATATGATTATTATATAATTACTAATAAGATAATTTGTATGTCAAATTAATTTATAATTTTATATGAGGTGTTTTAATAAAAAAATATATAATTCAATAAAAATAAATAAAATTACAAAATACGTTTGTCATTCGATAAAATTGTGAAAAATATTTGATATACGAATATAACCATGATTTAAAAATAAAAATAGAAATATACAACTGTCTCGTTTTTACTAAAATAACAGTTTTTAATTCTGAAATCGTGTTCGAAACTATATAATTTTTAATCGATCGTAAAGTTTATTCCAATCATTAGAAAACACATAATTTCTATTCCATGAATGTATTTCACACAATAAACGTGAACACAAAAAAGTACAATTGAAATATAAATAAAGAAAAATAATAAACTAAGAATATATATTTCTAATAATAATGAAAAGTTCTAAAAAAAATTGTGGCACAATTTAAACCGTACGTCTTTGTCAGTGTTCGTGGTTTAACAATTCCAATCGTCTGATTTGTACCTAACACTCTACCTACGGATCTATTCTTGGCACGCGATGCTGTTAAGCACAGTAAACGTGAAGGCTATAGCTATAGTTTCGATTTAGATAATGGTTCTCTTTTTATGACCCGACAACTATGCTAATAGTGGATTTGAAAAGTATGCCCAGTACTTGAATTTGTGTAAAACAATATCTGCTTTGTAAAATTGGTATATTGTCAAGTGTTCAATGTTTTACAAAGTCGAAATTTATTAGAAAAACAACTTACTATACTATTTTATGTATATATAGATACACACATACACACACACACACACACACACACACATATATATATATATATATATATATATATATATATATATATTAAACATTATAAGCAGTAATTTTTAAACTTATGATAAATGTTTTTTTTTATTTTTTGATATTAAATATATTATCTACTTTACTGACGATAATACAATTAAAAAATGATTAATAGTTATTTATAAAAATGTTAAATATTTGTTTATATTTTATATAAATTGATTAATTTAAGTTTTAACTTTGATCTAATCCTAAAATATTCATTTTGCTAGATAGAATATTTGAGTATATATATTATAAGAAGTTGATGAAATAAAATAACTGTGAAAATTCTAGGCTATATTGATGATCTAGATATTATGTTAAAAATCAAGTCAATAAGAGCAGTATTTAGAAAGAATTATAATATTATGAAGAAAAATACATTTCAAGTCCGAAACGGAAAACATATAACTAATGTGTGCTATTCTTGTACTTACGGTCTAGAAATTTGTATTTTGAATGCAGAAATCAAACAGACATTTTTGACATCACAACGAAGAATAGAAAGAATAATGTTAGAAATTTCTAAAAGTTATTAGAAAATCTATAAAAATATACGATTGGGACAAAAATGATTAATATAATGGAACAAATTAAATTATTGACATAGACATAAAACATAGCAAGAAAGAAAGACAATAAGTAACAAAGATAATTATGGAATGGATATCAAGACATAAAAAGAAACTAAGAAAAATAATTTATCAAAGGATAAAATGGAAGAGATTAACGGAATATAGTAAAAGGTGAAAATGTCTTGTAAAAACATTTAAAAAAGTTAGTAATATTCAATTTGTTTTTTAACCTATATAAACTTATATATATGCCTATATATATATATATATATATAGGTATATATATATATATATATATATATATATATATACATCGTCTATTTTAAAAATATAGAACGAAAAATATTAGAGAAAGAGAGAGAGGATGTTTTAAGTGAGACTGAAGGGTTTAGACATACATTTACTTGGTTTATATAATTAACTATTCTTTAATATCCTCCAGTTTCATTGGGGCCACCATATATGTCTCTCTCTCTCTCTCTCTCTCTCTATATATATATATATATATATATATATATATATATATATATATATATATATATATATATAAATAAAGGTGTTTTTTAAGCGTGATAGAACTTTAAATTGAAATAAAACACATATTAATTGACCAGATTATCATTTATTATACACTTATCTCTCGATTTATATGGTACTTTTTTTACACGATTTCACTTTTATACGGTTTTAATAACGGATTTTTTAAAAAAACTGATAAGAATGAATATTTTTGCTGCATACATATTTCTCCAGCCATTTTTTAATTTCGTTCGCTTGGTAATACTGGCGTAAATATTTGAATTAGGGCGAAAATTGGATAATCATTTTCTACAAAATGACCCGTGTGTTGAACGAGCTCTCTGATTCCAGCGAGATATTAATAAATGCTTAACTCAATATGAGGAGGTCTATAAAGATTTAACCAAAAACCAAACACAATTGTTAATTACGGATTTCATTACCAAATCTCGTAGAAAAGATTAATAGTCTATGAAAGTGATGACAGTAATTAAACTTTTTGTTAATTTTTTTAAGGATCTTATATTTCTTGTTTCCATAAAATGAATTACATACTTATACCTTTATATATTTGTCATTTTATGAATGGACTGTTATTTGTATGTTTTTCAAGATATCTTACTTTTATTTTACATTGAAATAAATGACGGAATTATGCACATTTTAGTTTATTTTTGATTTACACGGTTTTGCGTATAAAAATCCACGATTTTGATTTACACGATTTTCTGAGGAACCGATTTTCAGTGTAGATTGGAGGATAGGTGTATATTATTCGAAATATTATATCGCATTCTATGAGCCTAATTTTGGGCCACTTTTTCAAGCAATCGGGGCCTTATGTCCGCAACAACGTGAATTATGTTGGCTTCTAATGTCTCAATTGCTCCTGGTTTATCAGCACAAACCAGAAATTTCACATATTCCCAAAGAAAATAATCCAAAGGCGTCAAATCACACGATCGTGAAGGCTAATTCACAGGTCCATTTTTGGAAATAACGTTATCGTCGAATTTTTGTTTCAATAACTCGATTGTTTCGATTGAAGTATAGCATATGGCACCATCTGCTAAGACCAAATCTCTTCCAGATCGATGTCATGCAAATTTGGAAACAAATAATCATTGATCATCGTTCTATAACGTTCACCATTACCGGTAACGCGCTCTCCGACTTCGTTTCGAAAGAAATAAGGTCCGATAATACCACCAGCGTGCAATCCGTACCATATGGTGCATTTTTATAGATATAACCACTCTCGTGAATCACTTCAGGATTGGTCTTGATCCAAATGTGGCAATTTTGATTATTAACGCACTCTTTAAACCAAAAATGAACCTTATTACTGAATAAAATGTTGTGCTCTATAAATTTGGTCAACAGAACACTGATTTTTTAAATAAATTTCTACAATTTAGAGACGATACTCAAGTATACGAGGTCAGACAATTAAGTAATGCGACCGATTTTTTCTCGGCCTGTGGTAACACTGCGAACCTGTAACTCCGCCACCGTAATAGCAGATCCCTACTCTCTCGATTGAGACCTTGACCACCCTCGTACGATCATTTCTTCGCCAGCTGTTTAGTGTTTTGTAACAACGCGCGAGTAGTGCATGTCACGAAAATGGAACAGAGAAATTTATTACTGGTTATTACTGGTGATGAAAGTTATTACTAAAAAAAAAAAAAAGTTATTACTGGTGATGAAAGTTGGATCTTTCAATATGACCCCGAAACTAAACGACAAAGCCAACAGTGGCTGTCCCCTGGAGCACCAAAGCCAAAGAAGGCGAGAATGAGCAAGTCCAAAGTGAAAACCATGTTGATTTGCTTCTTCGACAGCAAAGGGGTGGTTCACAAAGAGTTCGTACCACCTGGACAAACCGTAAATCAAGTATTCTACCGCAATGTGCTCGAAAAATTACAAAAAAGGGTGCTCAGAGTGCGTCCAGAGATCGCGATGACTTGGGTTCTGCATCACGACAATGCTCCTTGTCACAGTGCGTTCAGTGTCTGTCAGTTTTTGGCGTTTAAAGGCATCGCAACGTTACCACAACCGCCCTATTCACCAGACATGTCACCCTGCGACTTTTTCCTATTCCCCCATATGAAAAAATTCGTCAAAAGTCGACATTTTGACTCCGTTGAAGATATCCAAGAATCTGTAAAGAGGGTACTCGGAGAGGTCCTACAAGAAGTGTTCCAGAATTGTTACGAAAACTGGAAAACTCGCTGGAATAAGTGTATAGATGCGGGAGGGGACTACTTTGAAGGGGATCGCAGCGATGTATCTTAATTTTTAAATATACTCGATTTTTGAATTTTGTCACATTACTTAATTGTCTGACCTCGTAAAATGTTTTATAATAATTTACCAAAGTATACTGAATCCAATTATTACTTATAGCGTGAAAACTGATAACTGACTTGACAGCTATCTTTATCGCAAGTTTTATCTAACCTAAAAAACATCTTTATATCTGTCTATATATCTATCTATTTATATATATATATATATATATATATATATATATATATATATATATATATGTGTGTGTGTGTGTGTGTGTGTGTATACATATATGTAAATAGACTTAATAGAGGTTTGAAAATATGAATGTAAACAAAATACTCAAGAAATTATTTGCGTTTATCGCGTATGTAAATTTTCATGTAATTATTTACAGTAATCTAACTTTAGATCATGCATTTGATCAATTTTACGTCAATACGCTTGATAAATATTCGAATATTATTAAAATATTTCATTAATTGTTTTACACATATTGAAACTATTTTTATATATCTGTGGTTTCTAATTTGGTTGCCAAGGAACTTCACAAGAATAGTTCGGATACGTAAGAAATTCAAGTTAGCTAGATTTATCCACAAGGTTATTAATTTTCTAAAATAATAATTGTCGAATGTGTATATGAAAGAAATGTAGGTTTTCAGTTCAACTACTTGAAAATTAATAGTAACGGAATGTAAGCAGAAACGCTGTAATTTGTAATAACTATATTGTTTAGTCTTATATCAAATATTTGATATGTTTTAAAATTATGGAATTTAGTACTGTTATTATTTTTGTAATAAATTATTTGAATATTTGACAATTTCGTAGACATTTATTAAATGATATTTTTAATAATCAGTTATATATTGATTTCATATCAAAATAAGTGTTTATTTATGAAATTTTATAATGAAAAAATTCGAAAAATACTAGTTCAGAAATAAAATTAAACAAATATATTAACAGTTTAATACATTTAATATGTGTTATTTAATAACTAATATTCTTTTATTAAATTATTTTCAAAAATCTTATTTTTTAATTTTTTTAATATTATATAACATTTTTTTTGTTATATATAATATTAAACATTTACATCCTAAAAATGATAAAATCGTTAAAAGATCGAAAAATTATTAAACATTTTAATAAAATCCTGTTTTTTTGATACTAACTGCGTTACAAAAAGTGAATTAAATACAAAGTAATATAGACAAAGTGTGAATATTTTAGAGATGTTTTTCATATGAGGCATTACGTCATTGTGTAGAAATATGGTGTTGTTAATCCCAAAAAACATAAATGTATACTTGTGTTAATACTGTAATTTTTCATATTAATTAATTCCATATTGTAAAAAAAGAATGTGATGGCGCAAGTTTTGGCAAATACGGATATGTTTTGATTGGCTCTTATAATTTTTCAGCGGATATTTTTGAAACAGTCGATTATTATTGTGCTGAGGTATTTTACTTCTGCAAATGAATAAATAAATTTATACATGTTTATATATATATATATATATATATATCATTTCTTTCAATTATCTATTTTTACGTATTTTTTTGAAATCATTTACATAAAAACAGATTTTCTGAAATTTTTATTTATATATATATATATATATATATATATATATATATATATATATATATACGCATACATAAATATAATTTTAAACTTTTAAATTAGAAACTGATAAAGCAGTAAAACACTGTTTATTGATTAAATTTGGCATTTTTCTTATGGCCTGTCAAGAATAATATCTATTTAGATTTATGTTTTTTTAATAGACTATAAAGTTATATATATATATATATATATATATATATATATATATATATATAATCATCTTATATCTATACATTTCTAAAAGAGATAAGTGATTCTTCTAAAATTTTACACTTTAAAGGAGTCATCGCTTTTCTTTCACGTTCCACTTCCAAAAAAATTCTTATGGTTATTGTCCTATCTATTCATTGGTACTTTCTTAGACCTTTTTATATCTCTGGGTTGCTAAAAAATAATTTCTCTTACCTATCGACATTCTCTTATTTCCTTTCTATATAATCAACTTGTTTCCATTTTGAACTTTTTTTGTTTCGAAGTTTGTAACTATTTCTGATCCTCTCATTTCTCTACCTGTCACTACGTGCTACTCCTAATATGCATCTCCTCATACTTTTCTGTTAATTGGAGCAGCTGAATTATTTTGGTATTTAAGACTCATATTTCACTGGCCCAAGTAGAATAGGTAGGATGTATTTTTTAAAAACGTTTTCTTCTAAAAGAGCAATATTCAATTTCATAACATAACAATTTTTTTTAGAATGAACATAGTCTCATTTTTATTCTCCTGTTAATTTCATTTATAAATATTCTTTTTGTGTCAGTAGTTTGTCCTAAATACATAGTTTGTATGTAACTTATTCTATTTCTAATTTTTTCAATATGACTTTCTTCTGATCTACAAAATCATTCTATATTATTTTTATCTTTAGTTCATCATAAGATTATTTTTTTTGCTTTATCTAATTCTTCTCTTATTTTTTAAAGTTTATCTGGTCTTTTATAGAAAACAATAATGTCGTCAGCAAATATTAGGTAACTAAGTATTTCGCTATTTACTTCTATTCCTTCTCATTTTCAGTTTAATGTTTTAACCATTTCTTCTAATGCCTGTGTAAATAGTCTTGGTGATATTATACTGCCTTGTCTCACTACTTTCATAATTTTTACTTTTTTATTGCTTCGTGTACTTTCACGAAAAACGTAGGATCTCTATAACTATTTCTTAAAAGTTTTGCATATAGTTCTCAATATTTATTATCTAATGAATTCCATATCGCTAGTGTATCATTGAGTCTCGAGCTTCTTCATAAACAAAGTAATATTTGATATTCATTAGTTCGAATGATGATTTATCTTACTATTTTAATGTGATCTATTGTGTCAAATTCGCTTTGAAATTCTTCTTTATGATTGTAAAAAAAATAAATTAGCTTTGCAACTAACTTTAAATAATTTTCCTGGAAATATTACATATAATTAATAGCAATCTATCAATAGTTCTCAAGTTTTCATTTTCTCTTTTTTGTGGATAATATTTGTTCTAATTTTATTTCATTTATTAATATTTTAATTTTTTTAGCCAATAAATAAAATATCAGCTAAAACTTTTTTCTTTTTCTCTTATCATTTTGAAATTCTTTGCTGTAATTACATCATTTCCAGAATATTTTAAATCTTTTATACTCTTAAGAACATAAAAAACTTGTGCTTTTAGTACACATTTATTCTTAAAATAATATTATTTTTTAATTATCTTTCTACTCAAAAAAGAATGGTCTTCTGGCGTGATGTGAAAATTTTGTTTCCGAACTTTGCCGAAATTTTCTACAAATTACCGAAGTAACAATTTTATAAAATAATTTAACGATTTATACAATGTTAAACAGACGCAAGTTCGGGTGTCGACGAGTAAAACGAATAGGGGGTGGAGTCCCCTAGTTTATAAAAATAAATTACTTTCATCAATTGATATACATATATATTAACAAATAATTTGCTATTTTTTATTTTTTCTAGTTCAAGTAAATACACATCAGTTGATATTTGACCTTAAAACATTGACTATATGCCAAAACACCTCAATTATAATAATTATTGAAGTAAGATTTAATGCCGTCTTGTCTAACAGGTGCAATATTAATTATCTTGAAGATATTGACCTAATAAAAATTTTGTTTAGAAAAATGCTTGAAACTATCTTACAAATTAGATTTGTATATTTGAATATACAACGACATTTATTTCTCATCTAAGTTTATTACAAACTATATATCTAACTATCTATATTAATCTATATCTATATATATATATATATATATATATATATATATATATATATATATATAAGTCGTATATTTGGCTTAAGTACCTATTATAATTTGATAATGATTCTGTTATATTCTTGTATGTGTGTCAAAAGAGTAATGTATTGTAACAAGTTAGACGACAATGGACGTCTTTACCATTGCTGTGCCGTATCTATTTTTACATCCATAACATTTTTAACAACCCGGAATTAGTACAATTATAAACCATTGCCAAAACAGTTCAGTAATCATCAAATACTTTAAAAATGTTGCCAAAAAATCAGCAGCATGCATATGAAATACGGTTGGATAACATGATATTAAAAGTGACATATGATTACAAAGGCGCCGTTTTTGTGACATTATGAAATATGTTGTCAAGTTTTTGTATTTTGTATTATAATTAGAATGTTTACTTGCTGTAATATAAAAAAAGATGTCAAAAAGTATTGAATTAATCATTTATTACATAGATACTCTTATGTATGATGTATTTAAAATTCATATTTTATTATTTAAGATGTGCTAATTTGCTATCTGAATTGAAAAAAATTATAATTAATGAATTGTCGATCTGTATGGTTTGACTAATGTATGTTTATATCGTTTTAATTTTTTGTAATATTTTAGATGTATTTAAAATCCTTTTAAATAAATTAGAAAAAATAATTCTGAAAATTACTAAAAATTCCTTAACATGCATATTTATATATATGACCGTTGTATAGAGAGGCTATCATGTGAGGGAATGGGGTTGTCCCTGGTCGAAGATATATACGGTAGTCTGTATTATTTACACTTAGTAAAAACAACTTGCCTAAGAAGTAATCCCTGAATAATAAATCTTTATCTGCCTGATCAGTGTGGTGAATATGCCCAAATACCAATGAATGATAACATTCATTGAAGTTTTCAAATAAAAATTTTCCACCACTAAAATTTCCCAAGTTTTTAATAAACAAATGTTAATTAATAACACTTCAATATTTGACATTTCATCAAATAATAACTAACTTACTTCCTAACCTCAAATTTGGACACCTTTCATTATGATATAAATTGTATGAAAATATTTATTATCGTTAAACATTATTACTTAGGCAACTTGGTATCAGCAAATAATTTCTTTGTTAAAAACTAAATAAGCCACAGTGCCAAAAACAATTGTAGAAAAATTATAGTATATGATCAGGGGAAAATACAAAATATCGCTGCATAAAACTGGCTATGTGCCACTCAGTAAACAGAGTTTATTATAACTAATTGTTTGTTTTTGTAGTTTAAAATATGTCTGATAAAGCTTACCATATAGCATTGATAAATGTTATCTCATTTATGTTAATTTTCAAAAACAGTTTGTACGACAAAAGTGGATGGTCTTTTTATATTTCGTTAATAATTTTATTCACTTCATATAATTTTTCCTGTTTAATTAGTTCAAAGTAAATATATTCATTTATCTCAAAAACAAACATTTCTTCTTTCAACTGTATTTAAAAATTATTATAATTATATTTTATAAACCAAATTATTCTCAACTGAATCTTTATTTTTCTATAGAAAAGAAATACAGGAATAAAAATATCCCAAAGGTACTACTACAAAAATATGATACGAGGACTTTTAATCATATATATAAAATTGTTTTTTTAAACGTGATAGAAATTTAAATTGAATCCCTATTAAAAATTCTATCTAACCTAAAAAACATGTCAAAAAAATATCTAAACTACCTAAAAAACATTTATATATACATATGTGTTTGTATGTATATATAAAGGTATGATAAAGATGTTTTTTTAGGTTAGATAGAATTTTCGATAGGGATTCAATTTAAAGTTTTATCACGCTTAAACACACACACACACACACACACACATATATATATATATATATATATATATATATATATATATATATATTAAATTCTCAATATGTAACAACAATACATAAGAAAATAATATTATTTATTTATAAAATTATATTAGAAAAATATTAAATAATTTTAAACTATACTACAAAGGTACTGTTATTCTAAATTCAGTCTCTTTCTCGTAAGTTATATAAATATGCAACCAACCATCCACCCAGTCACAGTCACAAATACACATTTGTGTGTATATATATATATATATATATATATATATATATATATATATATAGATTCAAGATTCAAGATTCAAGAAAATTTATTGTTTTAAATCATTTTACAATTATAGTTTGTACATATAAAATTGGTTATAGTGAGCTGTTCTATGAATTATAATATAGCTGTGTAATGAATTATTAGTAACTAGCTTAATTGTCTATCTTTGTTATTGTTAATGTATTAAGTTTAGGAAAAATTTGCAAAAAAACCTATGAGTATATATATATATATATATATATATATACACATCCGTCCCTCAATTTACGCGGAGTATCGGTTCCACTTGGATTTGTTTTACGCGAATGAAAATCGCGTAAATTGAGTCTGTCAGCATAATAGAAAAAATATTGGAAATAAAAGCTAGTAAAGTTGTAGAAACACAGATTTATTTCACATAGCTTAACAAAAAAATAATGACGTTTTAGAAAACAAAAGTAGATAAATTTTATTCGGTGTCACTATCGCTATTGTAATTCAAAACAATCAACCTTTTATATATTTATATCGTGTTTTTATACGTTCAAGTAAGAATTTGCATCACTCTGATATATAATAAATTCCATGAAAAATTATATAAAATGAAATCTATCTGACCGCGTATAAAAAGTGCCGCGTAAATAAATATTGCGTAAAAAGTCCCGCATAAATAGAGGTATAATGTACCGCAAACGCGGTAAATTTAACGCGAGTTTTTTTTAAAGGAAAAAAAAGTCGCGTAAAAAAAGTCCTGCGTAAATTGAGGCACGGATGATATATATATATATATATATATAATATATATATATACACACACATACACACACAATAATAACTATAAATGAGTATTAATTATCAATCATTCATTTTTTTCTTTGTAAAAAGACTACAAATTACTTGCATCTCATAAAAAATATATAACTAAATCTACATACACTGTATTAATATCAAATGTGAATGCATCAATATACTTGCATAATTTATTACACAGTTGGCATCATCATCGTGTATTTATTTTTTGTTTGTTGTACTAATTGGTTAGGTGTAATAAATATACTTGCGTCGGTGGAAGCAGCTGTGCAAGGTGCTATGGACATTCATATCTTCGTTAAAAAAGAAATAAATTTCTTCTGGAGCGTGTCTCAGTACAGGTGAAGTAATGATTCAATGCACAGTTTTACGAAATCTGCTTAACATGTTTCAGTTAATAACATATACTTAGAGATTAAAAAACTTCATTATTTTTTAAATGCTTTTAATTCATTCATGTCTTCGTTAATAAGTTGTGTGACATTCAGTTACACTTTATTAATTTTATATAATTATGTACTTAAATAATTTCATTTAGGTTTTAATTAAACATAGGAGCATTTACAATAACTTAACAATTATAATTATAGTGTTTATAAATTTCAATTGTTCGTTCATATGATACATAAAACACACACATATACATATATATATATATATGTGTGTGTGTTTGTATGTGTGTGTATGTGTGCGTGTGTGTGTATGTGTGTGTATGTGTGTGTGTGTGTTTATGTATGTCAATCATTTTTATAATTTGCTGTACCTAAAACATGTTATGATTGTATAGGTTCATCCAAATGTGAAGCCTAGATTTGTGTTTTAATAAAAAGAAATATGGATGGTGTATAGGGAAATATGTATATACAGTAATACCTCGAAGTTACGCGGTAGGTGGGATCGACGAAAATCGCGTAAGTCGAATTCATGTAAGTCAAGGTACAACTTTGCACAGAAATACATTAAATTTTGTTTAATTGCGACTAAGGACTAACAAAACAACTAGTTTAGAAGAAAAATATTTAATAAAAATTGTAGTTCTTTATACATATTAATACAAAATATTAAAAAAATAAATGAGTTACCTAAGACGAAGTTATTTCGATGGCGATGGCTTCATAAAATCTAATAAACTCGTTTGACAACACAATATCTTTTTTTTTCATGCAAAATTTCTTCGTAGCAAGCTAATCATTTTTTTATTCCTTGCTTTGTAGCTATAACGAGTTCTTCGTTGGAGTCTGTGTTTTCTAATATTTGTAAACCTTTTTCAATTAAGCCGAGAGCTTCTGTCAAGCTTGCAATTGCCGTGTGCTTTTCTGGTGGAACCGGGTTTGAAGTGTCAGATTCTTCTGTAACTTTTTGCTCGCCCATCTCTATGAGTTCATCAATTGTCAGTTCCTGACTATGTGAATTCAACAGCTCGTTGACATCATCACCTTTGACTTCCAAATCTAATTGCCTGGCAAAATTGACAACTTCTTCTATCATATTAACGGCATGATCAGTTTCTGGCGTTGTTTCCATCTTAGCACTAATACCATATCGTTTACGAATTATGCTTAAGATCAAGGATTGAGCATTTTTCACAGCTTCGAGAATTCTTTCTTTATATTTTATGATTGTTCTTACTGTGGATTCTGGTAGCTCAAACTTCTTTGTCAATTCACAAATTTTCATTCTGCAATCAAAATCCTTGATAATGTTAAGTTTACATTCCAGAGATAACGTTTTTCTTTTCTTACTAGATGCAGGAGAATCAGATTTACTGTCGTTTGGACGACATAGTTTTTTTTAAAGGATTAAAAAACATAAAGCAAAATAATTTTAACTTCGTCACCATAGAGTGAGTTCGTGAATATAGAGTTTGCGCGAAAAACGACCAGCCGTATCACAGCAAGAGAAACTAATAATATGTTTTTGGTGAGAGACGAAGCGGGAGAGGAAAATCAAAAACCGCGTAACTCCGAGTTCGCGTAAGTCGGGGTATTACTGTAGTTTCTTTTTAATAAAACACAAATCTAGGCGTCATATTTGGATGACCCTATATATACAATATTATATATATATATATATATATATATATATATATATATATATATATATGCTATATTACTTATGGGATGATCCAATATACAATATTTAACTAACTGTAATACAATTGTATGGAATTGAATTCCTCTAAAAATAATTATTTTTTATTTACTTATAGATAAAATTTATCTATTCATTCTACTTTGATGATTGGGGTAGAAATGATAACATCCGATTTATGTAAATATCTCAAATTTATAATAAAGTCATTCTTGTTATGAAATGGACACACTTATGCATTGTACAATTAAATTCTTTAAAAAATCTAAATTGTGTAAGAACAATTGAGAAATTAAAAAAAGTAAATTTGACTTGAAAAAGATTTTTGATTGAGTAGTATGTAAGTGTATTGGATTTGTATTATTAATAAAAACACAAAACATAGAAAGAATTTTAAAAAATATTCGTTTCGTGCTAAATAGATACTTTAGAATGAATAATTCTAATGTGTCTTAGAACAAATAATTTTAAAATAAATTCAGTAGAAAATATAGGTTGTGTGTATAAATTCTATTTTTATTTTTATATTCCATATAAAAAAGATATTAACATTATATTTATACACATTTATATATATGTATATAATATATATATATATATATATATATATATATATATATATATAATATTTATTTATACATATGTGAATATTAGATCTTGATAAATATTAAAACATGTTTTTTATAAAGTGAAACATTAATCAAATCGACATAAAATTAAATAATCTTTTCAGCATAAATTATACAAAACATTAAAAAGATTTATTTAAATCTATAGCATTTCCGTTTGTTATTTTATTTCTTTGGCTTGAATATAGATAAATGATTACTTTTGACATTATAAATATACATGCATATACTTTTAACTATACTTACTAATGTATATATAAATTCAATTTTTTAAATAAATGTTCCCTATCAATAAAAATTTATAGAATACTTTTTCTGAAATATGAAAAACTATCTTAAGAATGAATTTATTTATTTTTCTTCATTTCATTATATATAATATTTTTTGAATATATATAGTTATAGAAATACTACTATGATATTTTTTTCTTAAAAATATTTTTTCTGTGTTTACAAAAGTATATATTTTGGAAAATATTTCAATCCAATTTTCAATGTTTTTTGTTTTACAAAATGCTATCAAATGAGTTATTCGTGAATCGAATAATTATTGGTGAGAAAAAATGGATTGTTCATAATAAATTTAAATGTTGGATATAATGGATTAATCACGATTAATTAATCCATTTTTATTACCCAAGCAATACTCCATTCAAGGAAGATTACGCTTTTGGTTAAGAAGAATATGAATGAAATGAATAATTATAAGCTACTACTAGACAATCAATCTATTACAAAAGTGTTGTATTGTAAACAACTAGATAAGATAAATCAATCTACTGATAAAAAAGGCTAACACAAGCCAGTAGAGAGGGCGTAATTTTTCACTATGACAACTTCTGGCCTCATACAGTACAAGAAAATTCCAAAAACAGAGGCAGTTTGAGTGATAAATTATGAGATATCTACCGTATTCATTCGACTTGGTATATCAATTATCATCTGTTCCGAAATCTTCAAAATCACATAAGAAGAAAACAGTTTAATAATAGAGACTGATGTTCGAAGGAGCATGATTCATAATTTAGTGAAAAATCAAAAGAGTTTTATCATCAAGGTATTGAAAATTTAAAAGTAAATAATAAAGGAAAATATATTTTGGATTAAAATTAAAATGTGTATAGTCCATCGAGACAGAAAAAAGAATAAGTGTATAAAAAAAACAAAATTACAAGTGTTATAAAAAATGAGGAGTTGAAATGAAAATGGGTCGATATATAATAAGAATAGAAGCTATCGATGGACAAGAAAATTTATTGATTGGAAATTTAGATATATAAAGAGACCCGGGAAGAGATTCATGGATAGATGTAACAGAGACATAAAAAAAATCATCAGAATGGATTAGAAGAAAAATATTTAGAATCGTTCCAACTAAAAAGTTTTAAAAAAGACTTTTATTTAGCAGTGGATAGAAATAAGCTGTTGTTACTAATATATATTAGTAGAAAATATATATTTGTGAGTATTTACTCTTAAATTTAGTTTATCAAACATCTGTACGTAGTACATCATAAAAAATTATAATTTCTGTATTTTTTTTTAAAAAAAAACATTAATTAGAAAAACGTGATCTTAAAGGTTCACTCTTCACGCCGAACGAAATTCAAATTAACCATGAGATTAACTCCTACACATTGTATATATAATTATTTGTAAAATACTAGTGGTAAATATGTACGTCATTTAAATTTATTAGTCTAAGTTTTGACTGATCAAAGAACGTCATATTCAATCAAAATGACCAAACTTACTGATATTTTGACTGACGTTAATGTATACAGCCAATTAAGTAATTTATGAATGTCTTGCATTCTATAAAATAAAAATGCATTAAACAATTTTTTATATTAATATTATTTAAGAAAATTGTCTATCGTTAATAATGAATAATATAATTTGTTATATGTTTATAATTTTAATATTAAATCAGTAAAAAATGAAATAAATGAATCCTAATGGTTTAAATGTTTACATTTAAAGATGTCTGATTGACTGTATAATAATACTGCTACTCTATATTAAACTACATGTATATAAATTGTTTAAAATAGATATACGAACGGAACGCTGAAATTCTATCATGCTGATATTCCATTCATTTCTGTTTACCTTAGTGCATCTTCATTCTATCCGAAAATAGAGAGGAATACTTGAATAGAATTCATCTCTATTTTAAGTTAATTTTTTGGCTGAAGCTTGCAATGAAATAAAATAAATGTAAAATTAAAGATACATTTCGAAAATTTTGAGGTAAATATATAAAAATAAATGTTAATAAATATGTTAAGTAATTCTATTCATTATTTATATACTACTTTAAAAATTTGTTCCAGATTTGGATCGTGCTCTATGAAATAGCATACAATTCTAGTAACGATTTTATTTGATTTTCTTTATCGTCTGATATCACGATGTTTTAGAGTAAAATTAAAATTTTAAAATAAAAAGTTCGTAGGTGCCAAACTTAAAGAATAGTTTGGTTGAGAGGCAAAAGTATATCAAAGTGAATTTGCCACAGTATCAAAATAAACAGTAATATTTATTTTATAATAGAACATAATTTGTCAAAATAATTCAATATAATAATATTAGTATTTAATAAAATCTATTAAGATATTTAAATTAAAAATTTAGATATAGAAATTAAATATATTTTAATAAATATTTTCAATAGACATTTTTAATTTTAAAAATATTATATTTCTTATTATTTATTTGAATAATTTATATTAAACTTTATATTTTCAATTGTAGATATTTAAATACATTTTTTTCTAGAAAAAATACATAGAACAGTTATATAGTGTTTATTATAAAGTTCAATGACTCGAGAAACAAATATCTTAAAGAGATCTATATTATTGTATGTGTTATAATCAATCTTAAATTTTAATTTTCTAGAGACGTTTTTTCACAAAGGCTATTCAACAACAATATCTTATCTTACGACAAAATATTTGGAAATTTGATATATTTGTCTAGTTTATTAAGACAACTCATCCATATCTTTGAATCTTAAATGTTGTATATAAAGATGATTGATAAAAGCGGCGGTGGGTAATTTGCCAGATGAGCTGTTTGTCACTGCTTGATATCTATCAAACTGCACCTGTTGAGATTAAACAGCACGTATAAATTCGTCTGAATAAATGTGTAAGGTTGTAGAAATTTTATTTCACTATTAACCTTGGTTGACAACTTAAGCTGTCTACACACCTTCAATAATTATATCGATATATATATATATATATATATATATATATATATATATATATATATATATATATATATTGCCTATTCTAATTGAAAATATGTGTTATGCCATTTCGTACAATTTATGTGACATTTATTCATAATCAATAAAGGTGATTTACAAATTTGTCAGGCGACTGCAAGCTTATTTATTGCTCATACGATTCAGAAATATATGCTTGATCGAAATGTTTTTCAATATGAATTTTACTTATGTATTATATATAATCAACCTACAATTAAGCTGTTTACTATAGTAATATTTCTTATTTGAGAAATGTTCTTAGAGTTGAATCTTGACATTAAATTTTACATTTTTTTATCAATTTTTGAAGATTTAATATTAAAAATGAATAATACAATATACAATTAGGCTGTAAAATATTTCTAATTTTATATTTTAATATTATATTTTTAAAATAAAACTTTACATATATATATATATATATATATATATATATATATATATATACAGTCAACCCTCATATAACACGGTATTCTGAAAACATGATTTCCATATAAAATAGTGCAAAAATTAGACAGCCCTCCTATAACACAGTATTCTGATAACAGAATACCACGGTATTCTTATAGCACGACTTAATAAATTTGGATAACCTTTATATAGCACGAATTTTTCCATCACACTGTTTTGGTTGAAATAAACAGGAAATTCCCCCTCTATACTATATGACATATTAAATAAACAGGTTATAGTTTAGTTTTACTAATATGTTGAATTTTTGTTTATTTTAATTTTAATGTATGAAGTCTTAAGTCTTAAAATCATTAAAATTTGCAATAAAATTGTTTTTTGTGCATGTTAATTTATGCTTTAGTACGATATCTTCGCTCTTGTATAACTTTACATCTTTTAACACGGTTTCAATATAATATCAAACGTATTCCTCAGATTCGTATTATTTTTAAGTTTCTCTCAGCATGGTTTCGATATAGCACGAAACTTTAAGAACACGATTTTATTATAACACGAAACACATTCCCCTGATCTTTATTATTTCTAAGTTTTGCTTAGCACGGTTTCGATACAACACGGAACGAATGAACCGTGTTATGGGAGCCTTGACTATATTATAATTTGTAGTTTTTTTTTAAACTGAGATGAATCAATACTGTCTAAGAGAGTAAAACTTAAATAAAAATCCTCACCCATCTACCTAGTCGTGATATGTCCAAGTATCAGCGAATTGTAATATTCAATGATGCTTTCGTCCAACAATGGGCTAATACGATACTAATGATGATATATATATATATATATATATATATATATATATATATATAAAGAATAGTAAATAAAAAAGTTCTTTATTTTAAATTAATTGTTTTAACTTTATATTATATGTTTATGGTATTTACCTTTATTAAAAATTGTATTGAATTTTAAACATATAAGAATTAAATACTACTATTTTCCAAAAACGGCAGTAACTTTTTATATTTTCTGGTAATTGAAAATTTAATTTTAAAATTTGTTTTCATTGTTTTTATATGATAGAAATAAATAATATTGTTAATAAATATTTCATTACAAACTATTATTTATAATAAATATAAGTTTATATTTTTTTACTACATTAGAGAATATAAAGTAAAAAAATATTCAAACGAAATCAATCTTTTTATTTAGTAAATTTTCGAAAAATAAAAGATAACTCATATGTTTAAATGGGTTAGTTTTTTTATAGAGTAGACTATATTACAAAGGAAAATTTTAGAAGAAATGTAATAATTTTAATGAAAAATAAAATTAGTTTAAAATTTAATTATCAGTGGATATTATAATTCAATTCCAATAAATTTTAAATAATAATATAGAATACAGAATATAATTATATATAATTATTTCATAATTATAAGAAAATGTAATATAATGTACATATTTTCGCATATTTTAAACTGAATAATATGTTTTTAAAATTTATAACAATCGGTATTACATATATAATAAATTAAAATATATTCTTCAAATTAAGGTGACATAAAATATAAGAATAACATTGAAATACTTTTTAGACTGAGTGACTTTAATTTTTGTCCAAATGTTATATTGCTTCAATACATAACATCTTAAAATAAAACACATTTATATTTATCAGTTATGAAAGATGCTAGATAAATGTAAAATATGTACTCGTACATTCTTCCAAACATATACATACATGTATATATTTAGTAACTGATTCACGAACAAGAAGAAAATTGTCAAAAAACATCGTTATAACTTTTCATCTAAATATAAATCTTCAATGAATCATTTTCAGATGTGGAGGGGTATTTAATATCACACAATGACGCAAGATGGTCCAAACATGTGTTTACACTAACATTGCATTTCACCAGCATTTAGATTTAAACTTTGATAATTTTTCACTTTCGTTTTCTTTCATAACTTCAATACGGAATGTAGGACGTATTTTTGACAAGAAAAATATAATCTTATCTTTCAAATAATCAGTAAACAAGCAAATTTTATATAAATTATATTTATATTTTCATTAAATATTTTATAATCTTAATATATATATATATATATATATATATATATATATATATATATATGTTATATTCTGAATAATCACTTTTATTTATTTTCTATTTAGTATCAAAATATATAGTGAATATTTTTATAGATTAAAGTAGACACTTAACAGTGTTCCTTGCTTATGAAATTGAATTGAAAGTTATATTTATTTAGTTATTATATTTACATGAAATTTTACTGAAAGCATGATCAATAATCTTCTAAATTTAAGAAAAGTAATTTTATTTTTTAAAATTATATACAGTTGATCACAAAAGTATTTACCCAATAGGAATTAAGAGTTTGAATTAATTTAGAAAAAAAATACATATCTAAACAAGTATTTATTAGAATTTATACATGTAATCTTGAAAATATATCATATTTAAACCTAATTTATGGTGGCTCAAATGAGAGTGAAGAGTTTAGACGTACATTTACTTGCTTACTATTATTTACTATTCTTTATTATCCTTCAGTCTCATTTGGATTATCTTATATAACAAATAGATTAAAAGGAAAAATTAATATAGTAGTGTATATCATCTAAAATATAATTATATATGATATTTTAAAATAATATTCACCTTTATTTTTTTTCTATTTTACTACATTTATTTTTTTTCTCAATATATATATTGGGTTGACAAATAAGTAATTGTGTTTTTTTAAGTATATGATAGACTTTTTATGGAATAAAATAATCTTATTCAATAATATATTGACAATTTTGTTGCACTACTTTTTCAATCTTTCAGGCATTTTCATAATTCTATGCTTAAAAAAAGTTCGATATTTCTGGGCGAAAAACTAATCCATTTGGGAAAAAACTAATCCATTTATACGATTTGATAGCCCGATCTGAAGTTAAACTTTTACCACTTAAAGAGTTTCGTAAAGAACGGAATAAATGGTAATCTGATAGTGCAAGGTCAGATAAATATAATGGATGTAGCATCACATCCCAATCAAGCTCAAATAATTTTTTGGCGAATTACCAAAGATATATGTGGTATCGCATTGTCATGGTGGAACACAAAATCTTTACGATTCACCAATTTTAGATGTTTCAGTTGCAATACATCACTCAGTTTGGTTAACTGTCGATAGTATACATCCGAATTGATCGTTTATTTTCTTGAAAGGAGTTAAAAAAACATAATTCCTTTGTAATTTTACTAAATCATATTAATATTAATCTATAAATCCATATCAATATTGTGAGCCTTAAATGGAATCAAAATAACTAATAAAAATTAATGTACTCTTTCATAAAAATGTTGTATTTGTGCTAGTGGGCAATTAAATAATTATTACATAGTTCATAAGTTGGTATGATGACTGATAATTTCTATTGTACAGCTTAATCATTTTATAGTCACTTATTATGAATATTAAAACTGTAAATTATAAACTTTCTATATTTTCTTAATTAGTAAATAATAACTTATCCGTAAAAAATATTAAATATAAAATATCAAATTTTACAGGTGAAAAATTTTTGAAATTTCATAAATTATTTATATATATATATATATATATATATATATATATAACTTTTTAAAAACAAATAAAATGTAATTATTAAATAAAATATAAATTTAAAATATCCACAAAAAGAGTTTAGTTTTAATAACTAAAAAATATTTGATTTAAAAGTATTTGATTGTAAACTATTTCATCATTAATATTTTATTTCGATTTTAAATGAACTACTAACCAAATAATAAATATATATTGTATTAAAAACTATTTAAGATGTGTGACATTATATTTCTAAATTTAACTTTTTTATGAAACTATTTTAAAGAGTTTTCTATTATAATTATTCATTGAGAAATTTTAAATATGTGTACTTATTATATTATCTTTATTTTCTAGATGTTTATTATACAATAATAAATATTTAAATTGTTTTCTATTGTATAACATTTTGAAAAATATTTTTATTTCCTTACTAGTTGGTTTGATAAAAGTTTTAAATTTAAAATATAACTTATCATCTGTAACTAAGCGAATATTTCAATAATTTCTGATTTTTAAAAAATATATTAAATCGTAAATACGTACATACATACATATATATATATATATATATATATATGAATATATGTTTGTATATATAAAATATTTCTAAACATATGTTATTATATAGATTTTAACTTATAATCGTTAACAAAAATATTCAGAGAATAATAATAATATATGATTATTTATTAATTTTAAATTAAAACAAATGTCTCTAGTACAACTTTAGTAAAGGCTGTTTGCCAGTTGGCAGATCTGGAATGAAATCCCACACGGTCATCTATCCTGACTAAACTTTAATCATAACGTATAAATCTTATTTCTTCGAAAAATACATTTTTATCGTAAATTTTGATTTTTTAAAAAATCAGGAAATGACAGATTATACTTCCTTTAATGCTGAATGTATTTAAAAACTATATATATATATATGTATATATATATATATATATATATATATATATAATTCTAATGAAAACGATTACAGACAAAAATGACTAATATAATAAAATAAATAAAATCTCTGAAATAAACATGAGCTAGAATGAGAGGTAATACATAGATGAATATGTGTGGACACAAATAACTATGACATGAATATCAAGAGATAAAAAGAGACCACGAAAGGTAACTTATCAAAGATGGAGAGATGAAAATGTGAAGCATAGTGAAAAAGTAAAATTATATTTATATTTAAAAAAAAGTAGAAAAGTTTCGAAAAATTTTTTAAGAGCTTGTAAAATTTGATAGGGATTTCGTGCAGAAATATAATATTATAAATTTGATAAAGATGATAATGATAGCATATATATATATATATATATATATATATATATATATATATATATATATATGTGTGTGTGTGTGTGTGTGTGTGTGTGTGTGTGAAAGATAAAGAGTTATTTATTTACTTTTAAATTACGTATAAAATAATTAAGTCAAAAATTATTATTATATCGAATTGCATGATACTGTTTTGTTGATTTATGAATTAATACTTTAATTTTTGTTTAACATAGAACTAATAAATTATTTATAAAATGAAATCAAATAATCAATAATAGATTAAAATTTAATCCAAACAAATGTTCAAAATTGTTTATTTTTGATATTATTTATAATTAAATATATTACATAAAATATTAATAAGAGTGAAAATAATTATTTTTAAAAAAAATTATATATATATATATATATATATATATATATATATATGATTTTTCTGTTGTAATTTTTAAATAAATAAATTGATAATATTATTTAATATATTGACAATATTTTGTAAATAATATTCAAGACATTATTTTCTTTACATTTTAATTTTTTTTTAAATTATAAAAAAATATTTTTAAAATTGTTAAAAATAGTTATAAAATATAGAATTATGTTAAATGTTAAAAAAATAATTTTTGGTTCTGTATTCTTGCCATTTAAAGTTTTTATGTAGAATAATTACTAATTATTATTTTAATAAGGCTCTAAATCATATTATTTTTTTATAATATTCAATTTATATATATATATATATATATAATAATAATAATAATAACAAAGAATATACACTATAACAAGACCCACTTAATTTTAAATACGTTACGATTTAATTTCACTTCAATTATTGCAGTGAAATATACATATAAATCATTTAACCAAATGTAAAGAAAAACTGTAGCAATTAATTTTTTTCAGTAAATTAGATAGATCTCTAATATTGTGACTATACGATTCACACTGTCGCAAACGATTGAACCGTGTCTGTGCTCGTGTACAATCACGCCACAGAAAGAAAATTCAATTAGGACAAGACGACGTGCTGAAGAAGTAGCAATTCAGTGGACCTATTTATAAGTTTATTTTTAACATCTACGTGGTCGCTTTGCAGTGCGATTATTGTGGTATAACTGGGTACATTCACATTATCTGGAAAAAGTGTTACAGATCTATAATAAAATTGTATTATATTCTCTTAAACAATACGATATTAGGTTAGAGTTTATAAATAAGTAATGCAGACTTGAAAATAAATTAATATTTTTTCAATTTTTGTATTAAAAATTATAATTTATGATATAATAAAAAAATACAATTTTAAACTAGTATTTATTTAAATAAATGAAATAGGAATCATGTTAAGCATTTTAACTCAATACTGATAATTAGCCGTGATTGAATCCATTTATATAAAAAAATATATATATTTTTTTGTTACTGTTTACAACATACTTGTATGTAAATTATTTTCATTCAACAATTTTTCAGTATTTATACATATATCGTAATTACACCACACCATGAGACTTTCTGGTTTTCAAACACCAAAATTCTTTATTAAGAACAGCTTCTTCTAGCAGATAATAATAGGTCAGTGTTTCTTTTACTCTTAAAGAAACTCTTAAAAAAACTTTTTTATTATATCTGATTATTTATTCTTAATAACTGTCTGAATCACTTTAGTTTTTATCTATTGATCCTATCTATTGATCCACTATTTTGAGCATCTCATCTTCATCGTATTTTTTATTTTTGATACTCCAGTTCTTTTTCTAAGATAGTCCATCTCACTTACTAGCAATATCCTTAGAGTTTTATTATTAATCGTTTATGTTTCACAATTGTAACATAGGACAGAGTTGACTATAGATCTTCCAATATGTTTTTTGGTTTTTAGTGATATTTGTTTATTCAGATCATATTGATTTGAGGCAACCAAACATTTTCAGACTTTTCTCTATATGGTATTTGATTTTATCTTTGTCTATTTAGTTTTTTTGTTAGTAATATACCTACAGTTACACACACACACACACACACACACATACATATATATATATATATATATGTGTGTGTGTGTGCGTGTGTGTGTGTGTGTGGGTACAGATGTTAAAACAAAAGTGAAAAGTTTGAAATAGAAATAGATCTGTCATATAGCAAGAAGAGAGGATCATTGATGGACAAGGAAAGTTATTGATTAGGAACATAGTTATACAAGAAGTAAAAAAAAATTATAGGTAGATCAAACAGAGAAATAAGAAAATGTGTCAGAATGGACTGAAAGAAAAAGGCATTAGATCAGGTGAAGTGGAAAATTTTGGCAGAAGCCTTCATTCTGCAGTGGATAGAGAGAAACTAATGATGATGATGATATATGTATATATATATATATATATATATATATATATATATATATATATATATATATATATATATATATATATACGAGGGTCTTTTGATAAGTATGATAAATTTATTTATTGTTCAAATAATTAATTATATTAAATTTTTCAAATTAGTTTTTCTTACTTTTTTACCATACTTATCAAACGATCCTCATATATATATATATATATATATATATATATATATATATATATGTGTGTGTGTGTGTGTGTGTGTATATACATAATTTTGTTAATAATATTTTTCAAATAAATATGTACAATTTTTAATAAATAAGGTAAATTTTAATACAATTTATAATTATGTTTTCTATATATTTGTGTAAATACATTTATATACACACACACACACACACACACACATATATATATATATATATATAACAAATGTATCGACATTAGATTTAAATAATTTTTGAATAAATTATTTATAATATAAAATATTTATTATAATTTTAAGATTTCTTTTTGATTTTAAGCTTATTGTAAAATTTTGTATTTATAAATAGATTCATAAATTATTTCTTTAGAACCAAGTATACTTCATGACTTAAATTTAAATATATTTGTTATATTTATTCCTGTACAAGTTACTTTTACTCCTTATAAAAATATTATTATTATTATAATTTTATATTATTTTCATCTGTTAATTTTTTTATAATAATTATTTAGAAGATATTTTAACTTCAATTACCAATTTATTTTTAATTTTTAGAAACATTTCTTCTTAAAGTAACAAAAAAAGTTGATCTATTAATTAGTTATTCACTATTATTTACTCAGTTGTACATATTATACATGTGACAATATTCTCATGAATCGAAATACGCAAGCGGGTGGTCAAAACAGTCCCAGCAACCGGGCATGAGACAAAATTACAAACGAAGTCCACAAATAGACGTCCAAATCCTTTCTGGACCACTATTATTCTCACCATACTTTTTTATGTTTACGTAACCTCTATGAAACTATGCAGCTTATATGCTTTCATGAAATGAAAAATTCTTTATGCAAGAATTTTATTTAATATATACAGAATAAATTTTTATTCCATTTATATAACAGCACATTTTTTATGTTAATTTAAATATTATACAATGTTCATTTAATGATCGTGGAAAAAGAAAATAAATTTCTTTGAATTTTATCCCTACATTTTATATTAAATGGTTTATATATTTATTTATATATGTACATACATACATACATATATATATATATATATATATATATATATATATATATAAAATAAATAAGATATATAATGTTTATATTATTTTATTAATAAATGTAATGTATATTTTTATACTATGATATAGTTTATGTCGATTGATTTATTTTAAAAATAACAATTAGTATCAAAATAAATTTATAACAAAATCTATATATTTATAGAAAAACTAGAAATTTAAATAAAGTTGATAATCCTTTCTAATAATATCTAAGTAAAATTATTTTCTTTCCTTGAAAAAAATATATTTTATAAAAGATATATTACGGACAATATTTCTTATATGATATAATTATTTATTAATCTTTATATGTGATTATTTCTAATTTCGTATATCGATAAAAAACTTTAGTAATCGATTATTTTATAATCATTCTTGTTTATGATTTTTTATTTTCTTAAATAATTGAAATATTTTTAAGGTTTAAAATATATTCTTTTTAAAATACACTGCCTGAAAAATTAATTTTAAATATATTATTTGAAAAAGTTCTGTCCTCTTAATGCAGGATTATTTTCAGCACAAAATAGTGTTTTAATGAAAAATATATTACTCATTTTTTACTGTTCTATTTTAACTTAAACTGAAACAAATATTTTACCATCAGTAGAAAAGATGTCTGTTAATAAGGTTCATTGATAACATTGTAAACTTCGTGAATATCAACAAAGAAATAATATTGCAGAAGCGTATATAAATTCGTTAAAAGTTTTTGAAGAAAACACAATATTTAACAGTCTTTGCAAAAGATGGTTCAAGAAGATTAGAAAATTAGAAATTTTAAGTTTTTTAAAAGACATTCTGCAATCTGACAGTTATAATGATATTTTTTGCAATATTTCGGAAGAATATTCATTTTCATCATATCAGAGATGTATGCAAGATGAATACCACAAGAATTGACTATTGGAAACAGGCAGGATCGTGTAAATGAAAGTATTCTACATCTGTAAATGTAGCAAATGAGTAGTAACACCGAGTTCAAGTATGAAAAAGATAATGTTGTCTATATGATGGGTTGTAAGAGAATCAATTTATTATGAACTTCTAAAATCAAAAAAATGATTGATTTTAAAAAATATTGTCAACTATTAAACAATTTAAACAATCAACTTAAAAAAGTATCTAGTTTTTGTTAATAGGAAGCAAATTATCTTACATTATGGCAATCAAAGGCCATACGTTTCTTTAATTTTTTATTGTTTACTTTATTTAATTATAGTAACGATAAGCTGATATGCATTTTAATAGCAATGCCATTATCATCATAACGCTGCGTTATAAAATCTTATTTTGTGTTATATTACGTACAGTTAATAATCTATTTTTATAACCGTTCATTAAAATTCAGTATGTATGACTGGAATTAGTATAGTCATGAAAAGTGAATGAAATAAATAGTTACATATATATATATCTAAAATATTCTGAATCAGAAACTATTTTTCTGGAAACTTGTAATTTATTATTATTGTTGAATACCAATGCATTTAATACATTTTATATTTTAAACATTGTAAAAAAATAATGTTGTTATAGTATAAAAAAAATTCTGTTTAGTATTTAGTAAAACCTTTATAGTAAAATGAAAATGTCAAAAATTATTTAAGAAATTTAGTTTAGGTAATTTTTTTACAGGGTGAATAAAGATTTGAAAAATATTATATTATGATAAAATAATTGCAGGAAATTATATGCTAATATTGAATGTATAAATTTGTAGCATGGAATTTATTAAACTAAAGAAATATTTGATTGTTGTTAAAAGTTTAATGTATGAATGCCAAATTTAGTCGTTATAATAAGAAGCGATTTTTAGATTATTTTGTTATAGGAATAAAAATAAATTGTTTATAAAAATATGACAAAAGCAGTTTTATTTATATAAGTAGGTACCTACTTTTAACAACAAAAGCCAAAATTTATTAAAAAGCTTATTTTGTGTTGTTGAAGAAACATTATAGGAAAAGCGTATTACATATACTAGAATATTATTAATCATTAATGAATTGTATATAAATCACAAGTGAGTAAAGTATCAAGAGAGAATAATTGAGTATAGTGTCAATTTTATTCGATACAAAAAATATTGATATATACACTGATTTAATATTAAACAAAGTTTATATAATATTATATATATATATATATATATATATATCTGTGTATGTACGTATTTATGCAGGTATGTATATATGTATGAATACAAAAATGGATAATTGACAAATTTATAAAATTACTTTTCTACTCAGACATACTCGTATATGTTTACATTTTAAAAAACTGTAATTAATTAGAAAGATTTTAGGGTTAAAAAATATATATATATATATATATATATATATATATATATATATATATATATATATTATATATATCTGACTGAAAAGAATTCATTAAAAAGTATCTTTTAAATTAATTATTTAAAATTGTACTTTAATCTAATATAAAATTTGTAAAGTATTTTATAAATGTAGTCTGACGATTTCTTATTGAAATTTATATTATCATCATATTAGCTTTTATTAGTCCATTATTCAGCGAAAGTTTTATTGGATGTTATTATTAATTGGTATTTAATGTTATTTATTAACACTAATCACGCAGATTGATGAATATTTTTCATCCAGAGATTACAATTTTAAGTAAGTTTTCTTCATCTTGGATATGTTCTCCGCCTAGCTTATTTTTTTGACCGGGGATTGAAGGTAATTTCTCGCATGACAGATGATGAAGCATGTTATTACGAGTATAATATCGGTTATATATATATATATATATATATATATATATATATAGAGAGAGAGAGAGAGAGAGAGAGAGAGAATAATCCAAGAGTCATTTATTATCCATTATTATCCTCCATTCTTATTTGGGCCACCCCATATATGTAACAGTCTCTTTTTATCAAATCTTGGATAAAAGCTTCTTCCAAATATTTCCAATTCCAGCAATTTATTACTTTTTCTCTCATTCCACACCGTCAAATTTTCTCATAACTCAATTCTTTCTATACATCAGTCTCTTTCTAATTTTGTTTGTTAATTTTCTGAGTTCTTTAGTCAATAAATTTTTATTTTTCTATATTTTAATATTTTTTGGGCACATTGGTGATCTTTTCTTTTTAGTTTTTAACTTATAAGTTGCTGTATTACTACAATTCAATTTTGTATATTTATAAACATATACACACATACATATATATATATATATATATATATATATATATATATATATATATCATTTAAAAAAGAGAAAATTAGGTAATAAAACGATTTGTATTTATTTATGACTTTAAGGTAAACGCTATTAAAATCATTGTTAATGTTATATATTTTAAGCTCAAGGACAAATATTCGAAAATAGTAAATAGTTGAAAAATTGCACTTTACTAGGTCATGGTTTTAAGTAGCATAAATAAGTTTGTACGTAGTTTTACATGAAAGTAATATTAAAGTGTTTTAATTATTTTTGTAGTTATTTTTAAATGACATGAGTGGAAATGCATCATTATTAATTTATAACACATATATATATATATATATATATATATATATATATATATATATATATATATATATATATATAATACAAACATGTGTACAGTAATAACATATTTTTATTTAAATATTTAAATATAAAAAATTTAAAATACACAATACCCGTAAATGTATTATTTAATTGCACACTATATGAGTTATTATTCTCATATAAATTTTTATCATGGTGTAATAATTGA
>CP092088.1:17425006-17467506 GCA_029203775.1 Neoneuromus ignobilis | reverse complement strand
CCTATCGGAACAAGATGCGCTGTTTGACCGTTTCAAGATGGCATCCTGTTTGGATATCTTCGAATTTAATATCGTTTTAATTTGAACATCGATCGATTTTGCATAGATCGTCGAATGGATTCCCCATCAGGTCAGAAACCTACCTTGTACCTGGTCGTAGATATGTCGGTGACTAAGTACAAGGATCTCCTGTATAAAGGTGACTACACTCTAGCTTGGCGTTCACTGCAAACGTTCTGAAACAGTTGAATGTATTTTAGTAGCACACCCCTGCTAGTGGTTACCGTTTGGGATCTCCTCCGCCTAAAAAGGTAGATTGAGCCGGTTATAACGAAGCGTTCCGTTGGTGGGGATACTCGACCAATCGCGTCGCTCGTTACAAAATAGGATCACATTGCTTACATATATATTTTGAGGACAGGCGTTTCTGTCGGTCAGAACGGCTTTCGAACGTAAGTGAGATTGTTCTCTTATCGATGTGTGTTTAATTGATTCCTTAACAACATATGACCATTAGGGTTACGATTCGGTGCCCAATTTCTGATGCTAATACTACGCTGTGATTACTATTCTGTGATTGTGAACTGTGTGTGGGACTGTTACTCGCATTATTGTGGAATACAATTGTTATAATTTCAAAACGCTGTGAGATTTGTGTGCGATTAATCTTAATACGGCTTATCCATTACTACGATAAACCATTACTGGTGTTTGAGCCTAACCTCACTTTGCATATAGGCCACATGTGATGACCATTTTTTTTTTTTTTTTTTTTAAAATGAATTTGAATTTAATTTTCTATTTTATTTTTTTTTAATTTTAATTTTATTTTTTTAATACAATAGAATTGAAAAAAAATTCCAAACTCAAAAATCCTATCACAATATATATCACTTTTTTAAATGTTTTTTATCTGAATTATTCTTATCTAGTACTAATACAAAAAATAAGAAGAAATTAAATACTACCATTTCATTTCAACAATTTACATTTTGAATTACTCATGTACATAGCTTGAAATAACATACTAATATTTAATTGTGAATGTTGAAAAAATATTGCATGTCTTACTAACACAATTAGTAACAATTCATAGTAATCAAACATGGATGTTACCATTTTACAATTGGAATATTGAATAATCAACTGACATACCAGTGTAAAGTTCATAAGGAAATAAATATAGTGCAGTTTATTTTCGATTCGATTGTTACATCATCTGTAATATGAGTTGTGTTCGTGAACCAATCCTCCATATTGTTAAATATGGAGGACGATATTACTCAACCGTATCTAATCGTGATATGTGCATGAAAATGTGGATTTGTTTTTTTTCATAATTATCTACAATGATCATTCTTTTTTTTTGAAATAATTTCATTATTGTGAATGTACTTAACATAAATTCAATTAATGTTAAAAACACATTGGAATTATATAATTCGAGCTTTAATCGAATTTATAGTTGTAGTTTAGAAAGGCTTACAACAAAAGCTCATTACTAAAAATAAATAGAAAAATTTGAGAATATTTTTTTAAAAAAAGAAAAGTTATAAATATAAATGTTTTTGATATACATTATAATAAATGATATAAAAAGAAAATAAAACTATTTTATCATTAGACTTGATTAAAATTTTAATAAATTCATTCAAAATTTCACTTCAAACATTTTGGGTTTAAAGATTAATAAAATAATTATTTTGTAACAATACTTTTAGTATTTTCTATGAAATCAAAAATATTTGAAAGAAATATTTTAATCTTTATTAGAAAATAATTTCGATTTCAAACATTTTTTTAAGTAAGAAATACAGAAATTTAACACAAATTAATAACATTTAATACATAAAATACGAAGAAACTTTTTTTAAGATCCATTTTATTTAACTAAATTTATATAAATAATTCTTATAGGAAATTCATACATTTATGATTGTAAGCTGAGATATTACTCATTTTTTACTTTACAGAATTATTTTGAAAATAAATTTTAGTTTTGACAAAATAAAAGAAAATATCCCGAAATTAAATATTATACATCTTAAAAATAAAATAAAATATTATTTTTGTATTTTCTGATATATTTAAATCGCTATTAAAGTAAATTAAATTTAGCTTGGACAATATGCATACATACATACATACACACACATATATATATACATGTGTGTGTGTATGTTGTATGTATATGTTAAAAGAAAAAAGTTCAACGTTTGGTTTGAAAAAAGTAATTGAAGGCTATTTTTAGCTCACAAGCTCTGTACAATAGATTTGATCAATTCGAATAAAAGCAAATAGATTGAAATAATAAAATAGCTCGATTTTCATGTCCTGGAACAATAAAACAAATCTCCATGTTTGTCGACCGACCCTATTAAGGCGCTTACATGTGATGCTGTGTTCCGGAGTGACGTCACTCGGGCACCGGCAATAGAACCGAGCGCCGTAAATAGGCGTCGGGACGTGATCGTGCGTCCATAGGCACCAAGCGCTTCTATTCTTGTAGCATAAGCATCACTTGTATAATATACGCAATTAGAAAATTGTATAAGGAACATCTGTAATCACGACGAAGTTTTTATACCATGCTTTTTTATTGCACACGTGTCAACAGACGCACTTATAGAAACATTTCTGAACTTTTTCTCTTCTTTGTGGAATTTCTTAAATGAATTTAAACTATCTGACGATTCATATATATTCATATACACATATGTCTCTGCGTATATATATATATATATATATATATATATATATATATATATATATATGATTATAAACAAACAAACAAAAATTGAAATTCTAATAAATCAAAATATTTTTTTTTTAATTTATAAACATAAAATAATTATTGACATATATACTGAGAGAGAATCAATTTTATTTAATAAAATTATATTCATATAACTGTTTTTACTTCAATACTCCTATTGTATATTATAATATGCAATTTCTAAAATTATTTTATTTTATAAAAAAATATTTTAATTATTTTATATTATTTCATTCATGGTATTCGTTTTCATTTATATATATATATATATATATATATATATATATATATAAAGTTAAAAAATTAATAAATAAAGAACATTATGCAATACATTTATTGATTTTGTTAAAAAAAATAAGAATTAAATAATTAAACATTTTTATTAAATTAACATTTTCAACTCTCGATTAATGAACGTACATTATTTTAGAAATACTTTAATATATCAAATGATGTAATAAATTATATAAAAGTAATATTTTTAGAACCATTTATATAAAAATAATTGCAATGAATTCCAATAGTAAAAATTATTTAGACGATTCAAGTATTTATTTTATACAATTCAACATACTTTATCAAAAAAGGCTTTCACATCAAGAAGTGTGTTTTATTTTATTTAAATAAAAAAGATTTTAATAAAATATTTAAGAAAATAAAAATTTATAAAAATAAAAGTTACTTATAAAAATTAATAACTTAATTTTTAAATTCCACAATATTTGTATTTTTTTTTTTTTAAAAAAAAACTTCATAAATATGAATACAGTCCTTTTCCAAAATAATTATAAATGATAAATTATTGAAACTTAGTTAAGAATTGAAATTATTTAACTATGTCAAGTTTTGATTACTCTATTTAATTTACTTCTGTGTTACAGATTCATTAAAAGACTGTGAAAGCATTCAAAAAACTTCATTTTAAGTAACTTCAATTGAAATAATTCTGTATTGAAAATAGAAATCTTTAATTTTTGAATAAGTTTAAAATAAATCAGACTACATTATTCTATAATATAAATATGTTTAAACATAATAGAAATAATACAATTCTAAAATAATTACTAATTGACAAAAAATAAACTATATTTGTTAAAAGTTTAAAATTGATTATTTTTAATTTTTTACATCAACTATCTCTACATAATTTTTTTTAACGCAAAATTCCAATTTACAAATTAACCTAATATAAAAAAATCTTGTTTAATTTGAAATCGTATATGTTTTTATACATCCTTTAATAATAAACACAGTCTTTATATATTTCACCTATTTTAAGATTGAATAAAAATATATTAATTTTAAATATTATTGAAATACATATGAATAATTTGTGCAATAAATGAGCTTTAAAGATAGCGTTTTAAAATGAAAATTTTTATTAAAAATGATGTTCCTTAAATTTTTAGAAGTCCATTATTATTGTATTAAAACTTATATTTCTAAATTGTTTTCTTGTAAATTACAATTTTTTATTTATCTTCGTTTATAATCTATTATTATTTTATTAATTAGTTTTGCAATATTAATTTCGAAAAATATTTCAATATAAAATGTATTTAAAGAATATATATATATATATATGTGTGTGTGTACATGTATATGTATATATATATATATATATATATATATATATATATATATGTATGTATATGTGTGTGTGTAAGGACAGATGAAAATTTATATGTATTTATATATTCTAAAAATATTTTTGTTTCTCTTGTAACCTTGAATCATTTACAATAAGAAAATCTATTTTTAAAGAAAACAATGACATTTTATTACAAATGAAAAGAATTTAAAGCTGCCATTTGAGAATAAAACGTTAAATATTGTATTTGAAATATTATATAAATATTATATTCGATCATCTAGATAAATATAATATCTACTCACTCCTTATTAAATTACGTTTGTCCTAAATAAATTGTATTTTTCGGCAGGTTTATTTTAGTTTCAGAATGCGCTTGTAGTGATTCACATATACAGAGCTACCAATCGAGCGAGTTAAAAATAGTCACATAAACGTAAACAACGCACTGTTTCAAATATATTCCATACATGTATCCATTTATGGAATGGATAGTTCAATAAAAATTATTTCAAATCGATCGAAAATACATATTGTTGATACTGCACTACATTTAACTAAACATATTTTTATTTTATATTAATTTTATTAAATAGAATATTGCTATTGATTTAGTATTGAATTCTATTGAATAAAAATTTCACTTAAAAATAAATTTAAAAAACATATTGTTATCATTACATATATTTTTTTTTCATCTATATTTATTTTACATGCATGATTTAAATTATAATTGCATGAATTTTAAGAAGCTTATATGCTATCTTTTAATTAAAACAATATTGTGGTACTAAATTACAAAATTAATTGAAGTATAAATTTAGCATTCATTGAATTTAATTAAATATAAAAATTTAGAGCTTTAATATATATATATATATATATATTAAAATACTTAATAAAATAAAAATATAAATCTTAGTATTATAAAAATATTTTTTTTTATTTCTTAACCAATTTTTATAATAAATTTATTTCTTCTTAATATTGAAATAATTTTATTTGAAATATATTATTGTAACTCTTTATATACTTCAATAATTTGATAAAAAAATAATTACATATGAAGTGTCTAAAAAATATAATTCAATTTTGAAATTTAGTTCAATAAAAACTCAATTTTTTTGATAAATATGTAAATATTTTTTTTTCATTTCCTTTACTATAAACAGTAAAAATTAACATATATTTAAATCCGTAATTAAAAATTATATATTTTATTGTTACAGAAGGCTGTAGGGCTGTATACGTGTCTCAATAGCCCCGATCTTTCTGCCCGTCCGAAGCCATGCCGAAGATCGAAAAGTATACGGGAGAGGATCCCGATCCAGCCCCATACCTCTTTGTATCACTCGAACAAAAGCGTATCGATCAAACTAAACCCTACGATGCCAAGAAGGCTTGCTGGGTTCCGGACGAGAAAGAAGGCTTTGCCCTTGGAGAGATCAAGGCCACAAAGGGTGACTTGGTAACCGTCAGTCTTCCAGGCGGAGAGGTTCGTATCTTTCGTGTAATACACATATAAAAACATAATACACGACCTGACTGACTGATTATAACAATTCTTTTTTATTTCAATAATCTTTACTATTTTTATCTTTCCACAAAATGTCTTTATATTCAAAGTTTCAAATTACAAAAAAATTCAATATTTTTCATTGTCACTTGAAAGCATGAGATAATAATATTTGTTTAAAATAATTATTTATTAATATAAAAAGATGAAATTAAGTTGTGTTATTGTAATTATTATAAAGTATTATTTATAATTTTATACGTTCCAATTTTATTCAATTCCTCATTCATATTGGACGTTTCTCTTTTCATTAAATGCATATTTAAATAATTTTACTATGCTGTTAGGAAAAAACTGTTAAAAAAGAATTATTAGCACAAGTGAACCCGCCCAAATTCGAAAAAGTCGAAGATATGGCAGATTTGACATATCTAAACGAAGCATCTGTATTACATAACTTGCGACAACGATACTACAGCAAATTAATTTATGTAAGTATACGTTTACTGGATATTAATTTCGTAAATATTTTCATTTAACAGGAAAAGAACTTCAAGAAAGAGCTTGTAACCCAAGTCAACCCTCCCAAGTATGAAAAATGCGAGGATATGTCCAACTTGACATACCTCAACGATGCTTCTGTATTGCATAATCTTAAACAGAGATACTATCATAAGCTCATCTACGTAAGTGGCCCTGGTCAACATCCTATAGTCCTGTGCTTTGGTTGAAAACTCAATTGGAATTTTTATTTCGTTTCATCAACTGATTTACATACGTCAAATATATTCATAATGGAATACAAGACTTCCTTATCCATATACTAATAACATTTCTAGTGTTTCTCCAAATTTGTAACATATTATATTTTTATTATATTATTTTGTGTTTTTAGAACATTGTTTAATATATATATATATATATATATATATATATATATATATATAATATGTACGAAAAACACAAATTTTTATTTGAAAAAATATTAAAAATTTCAAATCAAAAATTCATCATTACTACTAACATTCCCGGGGCCAACGGGCAAAATCGCCTTCCCCGATTTATTTTACAGTTTTCCAGTGATGTTTCCAGTTTATGGCAGGAACAGTATCAGCGACATACCTCCTGACCAATGTGTTTTTTAGATTTTAGTTTCAGTGTTTTATTTTTAAGATTTAATTCAATCGATATTAATGAATGGTTTAAAAATGTACATATTTATTTAATTATTTATAATAAAATAAAAAAATATTAAAAAAATGTTGATGAATTAAATCTTAATTTTAAACAATTTTGTGATTAGTAAATGTTACACAAGGAACGATAAAATGACTTATCACCTCTGTAACGATTCATTTCTATTTTTTACATGCAGAAAAATTCTCAAAAACAGAATTTCTGTATACAATGACATATTTATATATTTGTTATTATAATGTGTGTATAATATTGTGTATTTTTATTTGTTTGTGGTTATAGATAAAAAATCATTTTTAGGAATAAAATATTTTTTTATATAAATTTTATGTGAGGGAAAAATTAATTTTGTAATATTTTAATTTTTATATTTTCTTTATTCAATTCGTATTTTATTTTAATTTGGATTAAATATTAACTAATATCTTCTTTTCTTATTTTTTTTTAAAAAAAATGTAATTTGATCTTTCATTAAAATGATTTTTTGTCTAATTTAATCAGTGTTAGTATTGAGTGAATATATTTAATAGATAGTTTTTGATGTTAACATATAAAAATTGATCTGATATTTAGTTTCGTATTAAATTTGAATATAGAATTTTATTTTATAATATTTACTTTAATTTCTAATTAAAAATTCAATTTTAGAATGATTTTTATGAAATTGTTAAATTTTAAATAGTACTAAATCTTATTCAATACGCATTAAACTTATAAATTCATTTTCATAAATAATATCTTAATAAGTCTAAAAGTTCACAAAGTTTTTTATATCAAAGTATTAAATAATTTTTTAATACTAGATAAAGAAAATATATTTAAAATGATATAATACATTTTAAAAAAATCCAAATTAATCTCTGTTAAATCGCTTAGTTGGTATTAAAATTAAATTCAATAAACTTTTCATTATTAATATATAAAAATAATAGTTATTGTATTTTAGAAAAATACAAACATTTTTACAAATACTAAAAAAGATAAAAATTTATTAATTGAAAATATGATTTCTTATTATGTTTGCAAAAAAATATTTTTAAATTTATAGGATTTTAGCTGTGAGATAAAATAAAATATGTATCAAAATCATGAATTTACGAAATAAACAATATCAGATCAGTATGTATGTACGATTATTGTTTGGTGCAAAATTCATCATGTTTCTGTGTTCCACTTTATAGACTTACTCGGGTCTCTTCTGTGTTGCTATCAACCCTTACAAGAGATTCCCTGTATACACCAACCGTTGTGCTAAGATGTACAGAGGCAAGCGCCGTAATGAAGTGCCACCACATATTTTTGCCATTTCTGACGGTGCTTACGTCAACATGTTGACCAGTAAGTCAATAAATATATCATGATGCTATCTTTAACATCTTTTAAACATATCAGTCAACCTTAAATAAATCTAACTATTTTTGGAATGGAGTTTATACGCATATATATACTTAAAATAATTTAATAAATGAAAACATTCACTTCATTTTATTTTAAACATTTTTAAATATAAATTGAATTAAAAATAGTTTACAAATTTCCTTTTTAATTTAATATTTTCTAAATATTTTTAAACCCTTAATATTAGTTGATACAAATCACTTTTATAAAAATAAATAAAAAGTTTCTAAAGTAAGTAATTCACAGTTTATAATCATTTATTAGGAAATTGATTTCACATGCTTTAATGCAACGAATGATAAACAGCATTATGATATTTTTTACATATTTAATTCAATATTATATACTAGGCCCGTTTGATAAGTATGATAAATTTAATTATTGTTTAACTTAATTAATTAATTAATTTAAATAAATTTTTCAATTTAGTTTTTCTTACTTTTTTATCATACTTATCAAACGACACTCGTGTGTTTATATATATATATATATATATATATATATATATATATATATATATATATATATATATATATATATATATATATATATATATATAATATATTTTCATATAATTAAAAAATAAATCAAAATCATTGCAATTCACTATGAAAATAAAAATGGAATCAATCGATTAGAAATCTTTTCAATTTCAAAAATTACAATTTTTAATAGATATGATATATATATATATATATATATATATATATATATATATATATATATATATATATATATATATATATATATATATATATATATATATATTTTAAAAAAAATCCAAAATGATGTAAAACACAAAATTTTAAAACTGCTTTCATAGAGTGAATAATTATAACTTAACACTAATAAATTTGACAAAAATATTATCTCAGTAGGAATCATTTGTTAGGAATATTTTTTTATTTCACATATAACACAACCTTTTCACTTAGAATTATTTCATCTATACATTTTTTACTCAGAAAATTAATTAATTATTGTAGTATTTTATACAATTTTTAGTATTGTAAATATAGTGTTAATGGAAGATATTTTAAGTTAGTATTGAATTGAAATAATATTTATTGCAATTCAACAACTTTATTATATTCTATATTTAGATATTTATTAAAGGAACATAATATATAATACTTAATTAAAATATTTTTTCTTTGTAATAATTTGGCAGATTATTTTAATAAAACTTTGTTGATTTAATATAATTTTTCCAAGGTATTAAAATATTATTAGTAATTATTGAACTGCTAATGGAGAATTGCTTTCTATAAAAAGATATTAGTAATTAATTTTATTTTCATTATGAAATATATAGAATTTTATTATAATATACAAATGCACACAAACACACATGTATATATATATATATATATATATATATATATATATATATATATATATATATATATATATATATATATATATATATATATATATATATATATATATATTATACATATATATATATATATATATATATATATATATATACATATATATATATATACATATATATATACATATATTATACATACCATAGTAAAAGATAACATAATTTTTTAAATAGAAATATTATTTTTATTGTGTATTTATTGAGTTAAAAATTCATTTAGATAAAAAATTTCAATGAATTTTTAGATAAATCGACTTAGAATTTTGGTTTATAAGTAACCATATTTTTAGAAATACTGAGATTCATAATAAAATAAATTATATTCAGTTACTATTTTTTTTATATTCGCTGATTATTTTGATATAATATTTTTCATTGTACATTGAAATTTATCATGAAAGTTATGAGATTTGTGAATCTATAATCACTGATGAATATCAAAATTTAAAATATAATTAGACTAGTTAAAATTTTGTTTATATTACTGAATAAAATTAGAACTTAATTTTAAAATAATTATGTTATAGAAAATAAAAATGAAAATAAAATTTTCTTATGATTTACCTATATCAATTTTCGCAACTAAAATTTATATAATAATTACATAGTTTATTTATAAATGTTAGTATTTCATATAATCGTAAACATATCTTTTAAAAAATATCACATTTAGTATATTTAATAGATTTATTTCTTCAAATAAAGATATACATATAAACATCTGTGTTTGTGTGTGTGTGTGTATATATTTGATATATATATATATATATATATATATATATATATATATATATATATATATATATATATATATATGATATATATATATATATATATATATAAATATGTGAGAGTGAAACAGTATAGAGAAAATATCACTTACTGACTAGCTTAAATGAATAGTAAAAGATAGAAATATCACGTGCTATTAATAAAATTTCAGTCATTTTGTAAGTTAACAGATGTTTAAATTCTTTCTCGGATACCAGTAAGACGTTTAATCGCTTAATACAATCATGGTTTCATTTACGTTGTTAAAATGTTATATTATTTTGTCCTTTAACACCTGGAATAAATGTTTTGAATCATTTTTAAAAGTGTTTATACAAAAATATTATCGAATACAATTTATATACAACTAAAACAGTCATTAATTTTTTTAAAAAAAATCACTTATAAAATGTATAGATCAAATACATTAGTGTTAGTTATGTGATATAAATAAATGTATGTTTATTATTTTTTAATTTGTTACAAGTATTAATAATATTTTTCTTTTTACTTACAGATCACGAGAACCAATCTATGTTGATTACGTAAGTATTTTCATTACTTTTTAAAAAAATCACATTGATGTCTTAAAACGTCATTTTTTATACATAAACATTGTACAAACATGTATATATATATATATATATATATATATATATATATATATATATATATATATATATATATATATAATGTTTGTACATGTAAGTAAATGCAATGAAATTGTTAAAAAAATATAAATTTTAATTCTATTAAAGTTCGTTGTTTTAATAAAATATATTTATATATTTTTGAAAAAATTAAAAAAACATATATAAATATTAAAGTCATATATTGTAAAATAATTTTTACCAATAAAATTTGAAGCAAAAAGACACGAAAAATGTTTTTTTTTGTTGTTTTACGAAGCGAAAACATAATTCAGGAAAGATTTAAAAAAGTGTGTACAAAAAAATATTCATTGTAAAAAATAAAAGTGTACGTTTTATGACATTGTTGAAAAGACAGGAAAATTATATTATGTCTCTCTGAGTAAATATCATAATATTTTCATTTCGTCCCCAGTGGTGAATCTGGTGCCGGAAAGACTGAAAACACGAAGAAGGTAATTGCCTACTTCGCCACTGTCGGCGCCTCAACAAAGAAGGAAGACCCCGCTGTCAAGAAAGCTAATCTTGAAGATCAGGTCGTACAAACTAACCCCGTACTTGAAGCTTTCGGTAACGCTAAGACCGTGCGTAATGACAACTCTTCTCGTTTCGTAAGTATCATAAAACAATTTCTCAATGAAACAAAGAATGTATAACGAAATTAACTTTTTCTTTATTTGTTCTCCTCAAGGGTAAATTCATCCGTATTCACTTCGGCCCATCTGGTAAACTGGCTGGTGCTGATATTGAAACCTGTAAGTTTATTTTTTATTTTACACAAATAGTTTTTAGAAAAAATATTATTTAATATTTTAATAAATAATTTTAACATATTTTTTTATTAAGCCTCAAATTAAACGTTGTTTTAAATACGAAAAATATCTTTACAGACCTGCTTGAGAAGGCTCGTGTCATCTCTCAACAAACCTTGGAACGTTCTTACCATATTTTCTACCAAATGATGTCTGGCTCTGTCAAAGGACTTAAGGGTAAATAAGTAACAAAAATAGCTTGTATAAAAATTATTTTTTTTAATTTTAGAAAAATCGATATCTTTTTCAAAAAGGATACTTAAAAAAAATAGTTACTTAAAATCTATTGATAGTTGGTATAGTATTTTTTTAATTTAAATTTTTGAAAAGAAGGTTTTTAAAGAATATTATACGAATTTTAATTTGTAGAAAATCTATTTACTTTTATGATATATAAAATAACTACAGAAAATAAATAATTTATTTTTCTAATTAAAATATTTCAAGTGTGTGTGTGTGTATGAGATAGAGAAATAAATATATATCTTTATGTCCGTGCACTCTAATACAGAAAATTGCCTTCTGTCCAACGACGTTTACGATTACTACTACGTCTCCCAGGGTAAGACTACCATCCCCAACGTAGATGACGGCGAGGAATGCCTTGCTACCGATGTAAGTTCCGCCCGACAGAAAACATCCAATGGGGCGATGCTAAAACCTCTATCAAAAGAGATAATGTTATCCACCCCAAATACACATGTGCATTGAGAGTGTTGATTTTTTGAGTGATTTTTTACATTATTAGCGTCCACTCAGGCTGGTACGAGAAACGCATATCTCCGTCGATTTTTATTCATTATATATTTATGACTGATATATATTTCATGTGTTTGTTTGAATTTTATTCAGAATATTTGTTGTTGTCTCTAAATAATGATTACATTATTTCATAAATACATTTTAATACAACTTTTATTTTTTCAATAGTTATGTTATAAAAATAATTCAAAAATTTTCGATTAAAACATCTGTTTAAGAAGTATGATAATGAACAGTAATAAATTTAAATATAATTTATTTAATTAAAAATTACTGTTCTGGTATACAATTGAAATGAAATTATTTATTTTAATTTTCGTTAAAACATTTTTTATTGTATTGTCCATTTACAAAATTTACATATTTGTTTTTATTTTTCTATCCAAACGAATTTAAATGATAAATATTGGCTAGATTATTATTTTATTTCATTTCTTATTGCTTATATTTGTTTTAAGTTGTTAACTCAAAAACAACATACATACACATCCTTTTTGATCGTTACGCCTTTACTTGGACAAAAGGCTACATTGTACCCCTTTGTATTCTCCTATAATCAACAATAAAACCACACGATCAGTTATTTATAATACGATGGCTGATCGTTAACACAACCGTCTAAAAAATGACATTAGACAGTTGTTGTGTTGGTTGTTTGAATTGTTTTTCATAGTTTAGATCCTTTTCGCTTGAATTCACAGAGAACGCGCTTTTATCCAACAACATCAACGATTATTATTTCGTGTCACAAGGAAAAACTTCTATTCCTGGAGTTGATGATGGCGAGGAAATGCAAGTTACCGATGTAAGTGTTCGGGCAGACCCCGACCTTATATCCTGCCATCATAACTATGGTTTTTTTATGTTGTAGTATTTATTCGTCCATTGTTTTGTATGTACACTGTGTCTGTCTGTCTGTGCTTTATTTGTAGCTTTTAGTTTGCGGAACAATTATTCGTATATTTATTTTATCAGTATATTTTTATTAACATTTAGCAGCATCCACAGTACTTTGTCGTATACATTAAAAAGTATTACATAGATATTATAAGAATAGATATGTCGAATATATATGCTTGTTATGTACGACTATCTACAATCTTTTTCTGTCTAAATAATAAAATATTTAACAATTTGTTTAATATAATTGTATAAATTTATAACAAAGTACTTGTGTTTTATATTTAGACGTACAGCTGTAATGTGAGGCGCGATGTATTTTGTATTTGTTCGCTTTAAATATTCATATATATTTAATTTGTTGCAAAAAAATATCCTGTGAGAGAATCTGATTTGTTCCGTTGATCGCAGAGAAAACTTTATTGGAAAACCGAATTGAGAAATATTACTTTATAAGTCAGGGTAAGACACGCATCCCTGGTATCAACGATTCAGAAGAACTTCTAATTACCGATGTAAGTTTCGGTACTCTTCGATTGTATTGCACCAGTATTTTCAGGGAGCGTGTCGACTCAAAAACTATTCACGACTTATACAAAAAAATATATATTAAATTGGCTATCGGGCACAAATCCCACGATAAATCGATTAAAAAATATGATTGGACTAGAAAATAATTTAATTGGTCGGGCAATTGCGAAAACGGACTAAATCAGACGAAAGAAATGTATATATAAAATCGCACAGCCCAATTGTCACTCGCTCCCTGGTACTCTAGCATGGAGAATTTTACTAAAATTTGAAAGGATTAATTTAATTTTTTACATACTAACTTGACATTTTTATTAAAATTTCATTATTATTAATGGTGTTCATTTTATTAATGAAAAATATGACAAATTTAACGTTAATAGCTACAATATCCATTTTTTGTATTTTATTAACGGATTTATATATATTTTTTTATAAATAATGCTATTACGATAAACAATATATTTAAATTTGAATCATATAAAAATGCCAATAAAAAATATTTCCTGTTTAAAATGCAAATGATATTAAAAATAAAGAAAAATTCATCAAAAAAATGACTAAAAATTTCCTTTAAAATAAAAAAAGAAATAATTGATGAAATCATTTTTTTTTTACTTTGAACTAATTAAGTACTAATGAACGTATGGGTAAGTGCACAATGACATTTTTTTGCAACTTTTAGTATATTTTATTAAAAAAATAACGAATAAATTATTTACAATTTATCTAAAAACTAAATAAAATTATGCTCTACAAAATTGTTATTTGTTAAAAAATAGGAAGCTTTCGATGTATTGGGTTTCACTCAAGAAGAGAAGGACAACGTTTACAAGATCACCGCTGCTGTAATGCACATGGGTTGCATGAAATTCAAACAACGTGGTCGTGAAGAACAGGCTGAAGCTGACGGCACAGAGGCAAGTGTTGCAAAAAACGAATCTCATATACAACAATATAGTGTTGTACGACAAACAAAAACTAATACTTTGTTTAATCACAGGAAGGCGATCGCGTATCTAAATTGCTCGGTGTTGAAACTCAAGGTTTATACACTGCTCTGTTGAAACCACGTATTAAGGTCGGTAATGAATTCGTCACCCAAGGTCGTAACAAGGATCAAGTCGCCTATTCCGTCGGTGCCATGTCTAAGGCTATGTTCGATCGTCTGTTCAAATGGCTCGTCAAGAAGTGTAACGAAACTCTTGACACCAAACAAAAGAGACAACACTTCATTGGTGTACTGGATATTGCTGGTTTTGAAATTTTCGACGTAAGTTTTTTATAAGTTCAGAGAAGAAGAGGAGAAGTCTATTTTTTATTTCAGTTATCTACAGCAGTATTGATATTATCGATCATCTGTATTTAGAAATTTTATAGATTTTACAGGTGTAGACCATGCAGAGAACGGAAAATAGTTATATAAAAACCTAATATCTAAATGTAACATTTGTAACTAATTCTAATGGCAATTTAATCTTAGTCTATTCGCTAATAGTAGTATATATAACTGTAGTAGCTCAATTAAAATAGTATATCTGTAGAATAGTGTATATAACCCAAGCGTTATGTGCAGCTCCAACAAGCTCAGCGCCGCAAAAGCAAACATGCCATTTTTAAAGAAAAGAATCAATTAGTTATACGCTGCTTTATAATATATAACATGTGCAAATGATTTTATTATAGTACAACGGCTTTGAGCAACTTTGCATTAATTTCACCAACGAAAAATTGCAACAATTCTTCAACCATCACATGTTCGTACTCGAACAAGAAGAATATAAAAAGGAAGGAATTCAATGGACTTTCATTGATTTCGGAATGGACTTGCTTGCTTGCATTGAGTTAATTGAAAAGGTTAGATTCGTAACGTAAACGATTTCTTTATATCGTTTAGCGTTAAATTGTTAAGGTTGTTAAGTTCGGAATATCAAGCTTATACGCTAATTGCTTCAACGGTAAGATAGTTTGCTTTTTATTCCTTATACTAAGCGTTTAATATTTAACAATAATACCTCGCTTCTCCAAAAACCATTTATATGTTTATGTCTTTTTCAGCCGATAATGTACATTACGTTCTACATTATCACAAAGAATATATTGTTTATATATTTATTTTATTTTTTATTTTCATATGTGTCTCATACATTATATATTTATTAGATATATTTAAAAATCTATATTATCAGATAAACATTGTATGTCCTTAAATGACAGTGACATCTATTCAAATATCTTTCTCTAATTTAAAATCTTCTTTTCTACGAGTATGTTTTCTTTGACAATATCCATTTATTTATTAAATGTGTCTTAATCAAAAATATATTACAATTTTGAAAAAATCTTAATATCATATAAAAATGATATATTTTTTTAAAAAAAGAAAAGGTACTCGTTCATACTCTATCACCTTGTACTTTCTTCTGTTTTGTAATCAGCAACAATACAAGAGACAATCTTATTTGTTCTAAGTATCGATTACATATGACTAATTCATCGCCATTACCAAATTTTCTTCATGTGTTTCTCGACCGTAATAGTTCAACGGCTTCGAGCAACTTTGCATCAACTTTACGAATGAAAAACTGCAACAATTCTTTAATCATCACATGTTCGTACTTGAACAAGAAGAATATAAGAAGGAGGGTATCGAATGGGCCTTCATCGATTTTGGAATGGATTTACTTGCCTGTATCGAACTTATTGAGAAGGTAAACATTGATTAGGATAGGTCTTCATTCATGGTCCAGTACGTCAGTTCGAGATATCAAAGGTTTGCCGCTGTTGCTGATGATAGCTGATTCTACGACGTTCTGATTCTACTTCATGTTATATGTTCTTAACTCTTTTAACGAAAAAGAGTCGTGTGGTTATATTTTTGGTTAGAGTATATATTCACCGAAATAAACAAGATACTTTTATCAGTGTTTGAATTTTGATCAAGATCGATTACATTCTAATATGTTTTCGAATCTAAAGAAAATTACTTTTAAATATCGTTGATCTTTATCAGATTTTTCTAAATTAAAAACTCTTTATATAGAATTACAAAATTTAAACACGATTCGGTGAAAATATCGCTTATAGACAGCGATTTTTCTTATTAGTGCAATATTTGTAAACTGTTAGATCGTTTTTAACAACTCTTTTAACTTTACTGTATTCCTCAAATGCTACTCATATTGTTTTCTAACAATCTGTGAATGAATCTGTGAATGCAGTTCAACGGTTTTGAACAACTCTGTATCAACTTCACGAACGAGAAGTTGCAACAGTTCTTCAATCATCACATGTTCGTGCTTGAACAAGAAGAATACCAACGCGAAGGGATTGAATGGACATTCATTGATTTTGGCATGGATCTTCAACAGTGCATTGAGTTGATTGAGAAGGTATAGGGGTACTTGCCTGTTGATTCATGGCACCCTATATGAATGAAAGTTATGCAGCGCTTTTACTCGTACATAATATGAATGTTACACGAATATTTAGATAAAAAAATATTCGTTTCTTTTTCATATACATAAATTTATAACGCTTTCGATTTTCGTTACTTTACTATTTATTTTTAATTTGAAAAGCATCTGGTACAAATCGTAGTTTAAAATTTAAATTTAATTAAATAAAATCCCATGCACATATCATAAAATTAATAACAAAATATAGTTTATTTGATTTAGATATTTGTAATTCTATTACTTTAACATTTAACGAGTAATTAGTTTCAATATAATTCTTTTAAATATTTCATTTGTGTTTTAAAAACGTATATGTACAATCAATTGCACATATTGAAAACAAAAATACTTGCATATGTGAAATCAGATATCATCCAATTTAATTTTTTGTACTTTTCTATATAAATTTGACTGTTGAAAATGACAAATAAATACATCACTTAGTAATTTTTGCATGCGTTCATATATCACATCTGCGTATAATAAATAAGAATACAGGCGTCCAGATGTATCCAATGAAAAAGAAAACGAATATAAAATTCTCATATGTATTTAACAAAGCGAATTTTATCAGTGTACCTTTCAGATATCGTATCTTAACATTTTTCGATATTGGCGTGTTTATCGATGTTCCAGTAACAACGACTAAGTAAAGAAGAACGCTTAATATATGTTTAACCTTGTGTTTTGTCTGCTGTGTTTGTCAATTTTGTGGTTTGCTTCTGTTCCTATGTCTGGCACGAAATACACTGACGGGCGACTGGGAACGACAGTTGAACAGTTTCAATCAGTTGTGCATCAATTTTACAAACGAGAAACTGCAACAGTATTTCAATCACCATATGTTCATTCTGGAACAGGAAGAATACGAAAGAGAGGGAATTAAATGGACATTCATTGATTTTGGTATGGATCTACAACCCACCATTAATCTTATAGAGAAGGTACCTCTTTGATACAAATGCAGTTGATGTAAAATTTAATATGCTCGAGCTGGTTACGCGTGTAACGTACGGTTTAACGTACTCTGTTTGAAAACATTGATCTCCATCTAGAAAATAAATTCGTTGAAATGTTATTCGTTACAATTGCTTGTTTGTAGATCTCTCAATTTTGCGTATAATTAACTTATCTTCATTATTTGATTTTAAAGATTTACTCCTTTTTATTCTTATAATACAAAATATGTTTCAAAATATTATTTAATTAAATAAGATTTATTTTCTTCTTATTTCTGCAAATTACTTAAAATTTATTTACTACTCCTTGAAGAAATATGTGTATAGTTAAAATAACATTAAATTGAATATGGGTTTGAATCAAAAGAGAAATATTTCGATTTATTGTTATGAACAGAATTTAAAAGCATATTTTGTATTTTCCCAAAAACGGTCGTTGTTCCTGACAAATTATATTTTAAAGTTTGTTCGATCATCTCACGTGTACTACGGCAAAAACCAGCTAGCTTTCAGATACCTATCCTAAGTTTAACATTAAAAACTATATTATTTATTAATAGTAGATAACAAGTTCGAAAAGTACACAGTAGATGTACCTTGTATTCAGAATGTACTAAAATTTGATACCCAGTCGCCTATAGTGGCACCAAATGCTTGCTAAATCTATCACAAAACAAGCTCTGCTTTTGGGCACTTCTTAATCGGCACCAAGCTTGTAAATTGGTAAGCAACAACGCCATGGCTTTCCAGGTAAGCGCATTGTTGCGTGTTTTTCGTAGTTGTTATAAGTAGTGTAAAATCATTTGAGAAATTGAGTAAAACTAAAAATTAAATAGTAGTATTCAAAATTATAAGCAATTTTGATTGATTAGAAAAACGTAGAAATGTTTGTGTGAATATTTCAACGTCTTCCGTTAAATATCTTTATAAAACAACACTTTCTTTATATAGCCTATGGGTATCTTGTCCATCCTTGAAGAAGAGTCTATGTTCCCCAAAGCCACCGATAGGACCTTTGAAGAAAAATTGAACAACAATCACTTGGGCAAATCACCTAACTACCAAAAACCCAAACCACCAAAGCCTGGTCAAGCTGCTGCTCACTTCGCTATTGGCCATTATGCTGGTAACGTTGCTTACAACATCACTGGCTGGCTTGAGAAGAACAAAGATCCGTTGAACGACACTGTTGTCGACTTGTACAAGAAGGGTACCAACAAATTGGTTATTGAAATCTTTGCTGATCATCCCGGTCAATCTGGTGCTCCTGATGCTGGTGGCGGCAAAGGTGAGAATAACAGATGATATGCGCTATGCGCATTTTATTCAAAATTTTTCAGAATTATTATAATTATTGAAGTTAAATTTGATTTAAAGTAATTTAATTCACTATTGACTTAAACTGTGCAATGCACTTTTAAGTCATACTTTTTTTATTTTTAAAGTTATTATTTATGAACTCTACAATTATTTGAATTTTTATTTACATTGATATAACATATTTCCTTTTCTTTATAACAATCTAACTAACAACACAATCATATTTATATATCCTACATACTATTTCTTTTTAAATAGCACATATATTTACTTTTTTATTTCTTTATTTATTTTTTTGTAATTGGATGTACCATTGGATGTACTGAATGTACTAGTTCTTTGCTTTACTTATTTTTATTTATTATGATTTTTAACTCGGAAAATAATGCTAAAAATCTCTCGAAGCTTACTTTTTTAATTTCTAAATATCTCTTCAAACTCGATAACATTTCTGCTAGATCACTTTATTTAAATGAGATATAAACATTCTTATACTGAATACAGGTGCCAAGCGTCAAAAGGGATCGGCCTTTATGACTGTCTCAGCTTTGTACAGGGTAATTACACCTCACTATATTCCGGCTCATAATGTGATTTGTTGCGCGGAATCCCATCACAACATCCATATTAACACATTTTTTACATTCCGATTTTTCCTTACCCTTTTCCATTTACCATAAAATGATTATGTATTTCTATAACCTGTTTCCTTATGTTTCCTATGCTGCTTTGATGTTTTGAATGTTTTTGCTATACGCTATGCATTTTCTGATATTAGGTGGACGTGGTAAGAAGGGAGGTGGTTTCGCCACTGTGTCTTCAGCCTACAAGGTTTGTAGTTAAGACTCCCAGGGTTCAGTTTAATAAAAGGAGTCTACTACCTCCAAGTTTATACTCAAATGTAGTAATTTACAATATTGATTTAACAATCACAAAATTAATTATTCGATTAATACATATAATTGAATTTTGTTCGTTTATCATTTTGTAGATAATATTATAATTGAACTGAGTTTATAAGTTACTATGCTATACATACATAGTTTAGATTATTTAATTAATGAAAAAGTTGTCTCGATTTAAACAAAGATTTTTTTAATTATAAGATTGTTCTGTTTTGTGAAAAGTATTATTAATTTTCAGCATATATATATATATATATATATATATATATATATATATATATATATAAGCAAAGAATACAATTTAAAATATTAATTTATTTGAAATTTTAAATCTATTGAATTTATTTAATAATTGAAACAACTTTTGTCTAGTATTAAAAATTTTCTGTAAATAAATTGTACAGAAGCAACAATAATATTTTTTTGTAAACTACAATAATAACGAGTAGTTTTATATAATTTTGTGAGTAGTGCAGATTTTTATTCTTGTAAATACCAGTAGTGGTTGAACCTGCAGTTGAACCAGCAGATCCACGATTAATTTATATTTACATGTTCTTAATATATAATAGGATGAAAACTATATGGAATATATAAATATACATATATAATAAATAATTGTTATTAATAAATCGTTTAATATTTCGCGGATTGGCTGTTGAGACAAGGCCTTTACCGCTTTGTATCTGTAAGTAAATAATCTGTAACAATGATGAAAATTTTCAGCTACCATATTTTTGTTGAAAATTTTTATCGAACGATTATCAACCATACGTATATAATAATTTAAACAAAATAATTGAAACTTTATATTATATATATATATATATGTCAATTAAAATACCTAAATTAAATATGTATTAAAGTTTCAATTATTCTCAGTATTTTTGTAATATGGAATTAAAGAAATACTGTAAAACTAATTTATGTGTTTGTAGATATAATGCTTTACTTGTTTGCTACTAATGTACTAAAAATGTTATATAAATAGCTGAACTTATAAAACAGATGTAGTATTAAAATTATGTTATCAAAATGTAAAATCCTTAATTATATGGAAACAAAAATATGTGAAAACAAATCCATAAGATTTTATAAGGGCAGCTTAAAGAATGAATTATCATTAACACTAATATAAATTTGTTACCCTTTTAGGAACAACTTAACAACTTGATGGCTACCTTGAGATCAACTCAGCCTCATTTCGTTCGTTGCATTATCCCCAATGAATTGAAACAGGCCGGTATGTACAGAACTTTTAATTCGATGCGGTTATGTCTCCAATATAGATTCATTAATTTTTAATGTCCGTTTTTGCAGGTGTTATTGACTCTCATCTGGTAATGCATCAGTTGACTTGTAACGGTGTACTTGAAGGTATCCGTATCTGTCGTAAAGGTTTCCCCAACAGAATGGTTTACCCCGACTTCAAGCTTCGGTGAGATTTCTTTCGAAACTTTTTTTTTTAAAAAAAACAATTAAAATTTAAACCAATTAAATATTTCCAAAATTCATTTCAAGATAATAAATGAAGGGTTCGATGCCCACAAAATAAAAAATTCGAAATATGTAGTCAGTAGGAAATAGTTAGATTTAGTATTAGTTTAGATTTAGAATTCAATACAAACACATTGTTCTATTCCACAAAGGATTATTCGAGATGATAACCGTTATTTTGAATCTTAGTTACATGATCTTAGCTCCAGCTACAATGCAAGCTGAGAGCGATCCTAAAAAAGCAGCTGAAAAATGTCTAGCAGAAGTTGGATTAGACCCTGACAGTTATCGTTGTGGTCATACTAAGGCAAGCTAAGACCCCTATTGAAAAAAAATAACTAATTGTTTGCTAGTGAACAAAATTTTTTAGAGAATTTCACATGAAAGTGAAATAGTGTCACCTGTTTGTAGAGTAGGAACAATGAAATTTACTTTAAAGTAAAACATATTTTTTTTCCTATATCCTCATGTAGTAAATCCGTTTGAATATCCAAAGTAGTAAAAAAACAGATAATAGAACGATTCTGTGTAGAACCCTCATAAAAATGCTTTATTAATGAATTTAGATACAAAATTCTAAACCCTGGTCCTGTAGAGAAGGAATCTGATCCTAAGAAGTGTGCACAATTAGTTTTGGAGTCAACATCACTTGATCCAGATCAATATCGTTTGGGACACACGAAGGCATGCACGAACATCATGTTATATTATAAAGATTTTGTTGAATTGTGATGATGTGCCATATGTGACTGTGCATATCATCATTCAATATTTTCTATATGTTCACAGAATGAGTGTGTGTATTATTTTAATGAAAGTGCGTTTGTACGACTCAAAGAAAGACGCGTTTTTCTTAAAATAAATTGTTTACATTACATCTTAAACTTTTCACTGTGCTTGAATGACATAGCACAGATGTTAAGTTGATTCCATATCTATTTTAACGATTTACATTTTACTTGTCATTTAATGTACATTGTTATGATATTCCTATAACCTGCATATAGACCTGTGGGACCACGTTTCAAAATATCTTCAATGAATCTGAATGATATTTTGATAAAAATTAGTAGCTCTGTTGCTACTAAAATTCGATTAATTATTTTTTTTTTAATTGTATGACGCCGTGTTATTATCATTTGTTACTAATCATGTGTGATAATCCTTATTTTCGGTTGTGCGCCTACACAGATACAAAATTCTGTGCGCTCATCTGATCAAAGAACCTGCCAAACCAGAAACGGCAACTGCCATTATCTTAGATCATGTACAATTGGATGCTGATCAATTCCGGTTGGGAAAAACAAAGGTATATAACAGAAAATCCTAAAAATTAACTGAGAATATTTTTATATGAACTAAAAGTCTACTGGCATATTTTAATTAAAATTAATCAATAATTTAGTCAACAGTAATTGTTTCTTAATTTTTGAATTTTTGTTTAGTTTTTTAGACTTATTATTTAATATTTTATACTACTCCAATACATTACATATATATATATATATATATATATATATATATATATATATATAATGTATAAAATACTTAATAAAATAAATTAGATAAAATTGTTATATATACTATACCTAAAGAAATAATATTATATTAGTTATTATTTAAAATTTAATTTTTGAATTCTATTCTAAAATAATTTTAAAACGTTTTTTATTATCAATTTTATTATTTTAAATAAAAAAATATAAATATTCTCTCTTCGCTAAAAAGAATAATTCTCTCTTCGCTAATAAAAATGAAACTAGATTAGTATTACACTAGTTGCTATCTTATCATATTCTCATTGTACAAAAAATGTCCTGCACGATTTTTATAACATTCATCCTTTATTCATGATAAACGCTTTTTGTCATGTCCTACAAAATGTAAGAAAAACGTCCACTTTTTCTGACACTCGGCTATTCGCCGATATGGTATAGGTATTCTTCCGTGCTGGTGTCTTGGGTCAGATGGAAGAATTGCGTGATGAACGTCTTAGCAAGATTATCACCTGGATGCAATCTTGGATCCGTGGTTACATTGCCCGCAAGAACTTCAAGAAATTGCAAGACCAAAGGTAAATTTTCGCAATATAACTTACTTTTATATAAAGTTTTATTCCGTATCAAATGGTATTAGTTATTAGTTACTTTTTTTAAAAAAAAATGGATCACTTTTAAACATATCAAAATAGACTCGATGCTTAATTTATTGTTCGTTACTTATATATTTTTTTTTATTAAAGAATTGCTCTCCAAGTTGTCCAACGTAACTTGCGCAAATACTTGCAATTGCGTACCTGGCCATGGTGGAAATTGTGGCAGAAGGTCAAGCCTCTTCTCAACGTCACCCGTATCGAAGACGAGATGGCTGTAAGTAATCTATATAATTAAAATTAAATTAAGAAATATTTAATAACAGGAAATTGAATTTAAATTCTTTTTTATTGAACATTTTGTATATATTTCTATATGAGAGTTTACTTTTTTATATTTTTATTATTTATATTTTTATTTTTATAAATACCTTCTTTTTTAAAAAAATGTAACTTATATTACTTGATTTTTATTTTTTTCATTTTTCTATTTAATATTTTAATAGTATTTATTTCATGTATAAAATACTTATGAACATATATAGTGTGGCCTAAATAAGACATAAGGATTTAGACATAAGTTACTAGCTTACTATAATTTACTATCCGTCAGTCTCATTTGGTCCACCCTTTATATATATATATCTTTATATATATATATATATATATATATCTTTATATATATATATATATATATATATATATATATATATACATGTGCTTAGAAAATAATATAATTTCAAAATATTTTTAATTATAAATTAAATTTTGTATCCATTTATTTTTTTCAATTTTTTAAATGTTGAATAATTAATATTTGTCTTTATAATATTTTAATTTTATATTTTTTTTGATAAAAATTACATTTTGTCCAGTTAATGTTAAAAAACAACATTAAATTAATTATTAGTAACGTTAATCAGAAAATGTACATTTTCTATAACTAAATTCTTTTCATTTAGTTCATATTAGTATTATTTGTAATAATTTATATTATTATGAAAGGGAATTAAAGTCTCAAAACTTGAATAAATTAAACTTTTTAAAATTATTTTTCTTATATTAATTATATTAGCATTGAACTTAAAGTATTTATTTTAATATTTTTGAAATTCAATTATCGTTTCCTTGATTTAAATTATTATTTTTTTTAATTTAATTAAATCAAAGTTGACAATTTCTTCATGGTTAATTAAATTGTATGTTTAAAGTTCAGTCTTCATTCACATTTATATACATATATGAATTTTAATTTCAATTCACTTCTAACTTATAATACTTATTATAATTCCAATTTACAACCATTATATCACATTTGTTATGAGCATTGGGAATTTTTTTAAAAAAATCACTTATGTAAAAAATAGTATTCATTTAGTTGATTGAAACTTGATATTCATCATACTTTTTATTAATTTTATCGAGAGTTAAAAACCGTTGAAATTAGTTTTTCAAAATATAAATTTAGTTGCAGGCAGCAATGTTATTTTTTTTACTTTTATTTTCTTAGTTCAATATAATGACTGTGTCGTTTTTAAATAACATGTCTACATCTGTTCATAAAGACCATAGAAACCGCAGCATAGTAACTATTGCGAATAAAAAAAATGTATGATATATTTATGAGTAATCGAAGATGACTGCAATGTACATAAATATAATAAAAATAATGAACAACGCGTAGCGCCTATATAACGCGTTTCGCATACTTATTATAAAAAAAACTGCATTTAACGGTGAATTGAGAAAATTATTTATAACGTAGAAGGATGACCTTATTTTTAAAATATCGTCAGATAGAAGATATGTGTCATTTCACATGACTCAAATTTTGTTGAAAATAAACTAACAAAATATGAATATTTTGCATTTGCGTACAGGCACCGCCCACGTTCGAATATAAATTTAAAATCTCGAATTTTATTACACCTGCGAGATTAACATGCCACTTACTCTCTAAACATAATACGTCGGTACTTTAATAATGATGTCTAACCTCATTACGTTTTAAGCAAACAAAAGATATTTTGTGTAAATGTTTGAGAATTAAATTACCCATAAATCGGTTTCTAGGAATTTTTATGATGTCCGCGACGCAATCTGTTCTCCGATCTTGCATTCATCCGCGGATCGTAATTATTTGATAAATGAATAACTAGTGGCGAGCTGTCCGAGTATACCTGTATGCCGTGTATATATAACCCATTTTCTAAATAAGTGCATGTATCGGGGTGTATCTAATCCACTACGTACGACTCCAACACCTGCCTATTTATGTTAAGCAGTAACCGAGTTTTTATATATTCATAACCTGGCGACGTTCCAAATGAGATTCATATCGCTTCATTTTCGGTTGCCCTCATGCAAATATGCGGTACTTAATCTGATGAAGGGGCCACGCCAGGAGCGGGGCGGAAACTAAATGGCTGACCTCCTCTGACACATCTTTCATCTACCGGATTATTTTTATACGCGAATCATAACTTTCCATAGAGGCGGGTGTGCAACGTTTATTTCGTCCTACACATATCCTTGCACTCAACGGTTTTTCTGGAAAATGTTACTTCACAGTTAGATCGCCGGTGTACAGCCGCGGTTGATCGTTCAGTCGGGATACGGACTTTGTACGTGAGAGCTTCAGTACTCTCTCCCATTACGACATCAATTGATCTCATTGATGTGCGCAATCGAAATGAATTAAAAGTGAAGATCAATTGATACGAATAATAGCGATACGAAAATTAGTAAATACGGGAATCAAAGATATATAGCATTTATTTTATAAAATTTTTACACGAGTGTGTTGATACTCTTCGTTCATCTAATTGTTCATTGCATCGAATCGTTCGAAATATCAACGGATAATATTATTTTTTACATTTAAAACTGTACCTGATTGAATAAATTGATTTCGTGATGGATGTAAATTGTGATGAGGTGATTGAGCACTATGATAGTTCGTTTGCTAAAAGTGAGGCGATGTTACAGAAACTCGAAGAGAAGGCGCGCAAAGCACAAGAAGCCTTCGAAGCTGAGGAAAAATTGAGGAAAGAACTTGAAGTTCTCAACTCGAAATTGCTCTCCGAGAAGACTGAATTGCTTGGCCAACTCGCTGGTGAGAAGGGATCTCTTTCCGATTTCCAGGAGAAAGTCAACAAATTGTCAGCACAAAAAGCCGACTTGGAATCACAATTACGTGTAAGTACAAAATCAATTCATATTAAATAACTTTTTTATTTAAAACAATTTACACATACATACAAACATATATATATATATATATATATATATATATATATATATATATAATAGGATAAACACTTTTCACATGCCTAATAAAGAGAATTAAAGTAAAAAATTCTATTTATATATATATATATATATATATATATATATATTGGCTAAAAAGATTACAAAAAAAATGTAAATTAAAAAAAATTACGTACCTTTTTGCTCTATATAATATATTATTGCTGGAATTTTATATCCATATCAAATAACAGTAATTTGATTACACTCTGTAGAGTAGTTTCGTGGTATATTGATATTTGAATATCTGAAAATTAAAAATCACTGTTAAATGTAAAATTTCATTCGTTTTAAAATATGTATTATTTTGATATACATTTGAATGTATTGCTCAAAAAGTACTAAAAAAATAATCATTTCTGTGTATATTTTAAAAACAGTTATTTGTTTTTATATTATATTATATAAATTCATGAAATCGATATGATTTTTATAAAATAATCGAAAGCCGCTACTTTGACGTTTATTTTTAGAACTTATCCAAATATTTATAAAATCAAGAAAGCATTTTTTCCTGTGTCTGCCATGTTTCACCTGAAAATATTATCGATCCTATTTTTACACACACCAGTTGCGTGATATTTACATTCCAGTTGATGATATTTTTACTTGCCATGAATCAGATTAATGAGTTTACGTAGGTTGCACGCTGTTAAATTCTACTGGTTAGTTTTATTTAAGATGTATACACTACATGCATACATACATGCATTCATAAACGTTTATAATTGAACACGAGCGTTTTTATTTTAGTTTATTTAAATGCGCATTTCAATTCATTTCTAATTTTATATTTATTTTTCTTATGAATGCCTTCAGGATACCCAAGACCGCCTTCAATCAGAGGAAGATAACCGCAACACTCTCTTCCAAGGCAAGAAGAAGTTGGACCAAGAGATCTCTGGTTTGAAAAAAGACATTGAAGATTTAGAATTAGCCGTCCAAAAATCAGAACAAGACAAGGCTACCAAAGATCACCAGATTCGCAACCTCAATGATGAGATCGCACACCAAGATGAACTCATCAACAAATTGAACAAAGAAAAGAAGAACCAGGGTGAAGTTAACCAAAAGACTGCTGAAGAACTTCAGGCCGCTGAAGACAAAGTAAACCACCTCAACAAAGTCAAAGCCAAACTCGAACAGACTTTGGATGAACTCGAGGATTCTCTTGAGCGCGAAAAGAAATTGCGTGGTGATGTTGAGAAATCCAAGAGGAAGGTAGAAGGAGATCTTAAACTTACCCAAGAAGCTGTAGCTGACTTGGAACGTAACAAGAAGGAACTTGAACAAACCATCCAACGTAAAGACAAAGAAATTTCATCTTTATCCGCCAAACTTGAAGATGAACAATCTCTTGTCAGCAAACTCCAGAAACAAATCAAGGAATTGCAAGCTCGCATTGAAGAACTCGAAGAAGAAGTTGAAGCTGAACGTCAAGCTCGTGCCAAGGCTGAAAAACAACGTTCTGACTTGGCTCGTGAACTTGAAGAGCTCGGCGAACGCTTGGAAGAAGCTGGTGGTGCCACCTCCGCTCAAATTGAGCTCAACAAGAAGCGCGAAGCTGAACTCAGCAAATTGCGCCGTGACTTGGAAGAATCTAACATTCAGCACGAAGGTACTCTTGCTAACTTGCGCAAGAAGCACAACGATGCCGTCTCTGAAATGGGAGAACAGATCGACCAGCTCAATAAACTTAAAGCTAGGTGAGTTTTAGTACCAAATTTCTTAAATAAAAAACCAAATAATGTAAGTGAAATGAAATTTGAAAAAATGAAATTAAAAATATCTATTACTCGCATTTGCCTGTCACTAGTAAATTTAAAAGAAATTAAATCGTATTTAAATGGCAGGGTTGAAAATGATCGCGGCCGTATTCATGATGAGTTGAATAATACTCGACTTGCAGTCGATCAAGTAGCACGTGAAAAGGTAAACCGATGCTATGGCCGCATAATTTTGTAGCGATTATTCCTTGTAGTAATCCTGTGTGGATCCTTTTGTGTCATGCAAGATCGACTGAAGTCAACTCAAAACTTTTTCCATTTTATGTAGTATTTTGTTAAATGTAAATAATATCTTATTCACAGAGTTGAAAAAGAAAAGGCACAATACTTCGGTGAATTGAACGATCTTCGTGCTGGAGTTGACCATCTCTCCAACGAGAAGGTATAATGTGTACTGATATTGAATATCGCTTTTAGCTTCTCAACCGTTCGAGACTGCAGGCGAGCAGAAATAATCATCGCTTGTTAACAACATTTTAATAGCTCAATACAAAGTTTTATACAATATAATTTGAATATAATCTGAAATGTTTTATGGACCTATTAACAATACCTTATTACCGATTTGTTCATAATAAGACCTTATTTGTTGTGTTACATGTGTTATAATAACAAAGTAATATATCTGTTAAAAATTAGAATGTAACTTTAAATTTAATTTAATTTCTCGTATTATCAGGCCGCTTCCGAGAAAATCGCCAAGCAACTTCAACAACAACTCAATGACACCCAAGGAAAACTTGACGAAACCAACCGTTCTCTCAATGACTTCGATGCTGCCAAGAAGAAGTTGTCAATTGAAAACTCTGACCTTCTCCGTCAACTCGAAGAAGCTGAATCTCAAGTTTCTCAACTTTCCAAGATTAAGATTTCCCTCACCACCCAATTGGAAGACACCAAACGTCTTGCTGATGAAGAATCACGTGAACGTGCCACTCTTCTCGGCAAATTCCGCAACTTGGAACACGACCTCGACAACCTTCGTGAACAAGTTGAAGAAGAAGCCGAAGGAAAGGCTGACATCCAACGTCAACTCAGCAAATCCAACGCTGAAGCTCAATTGTGGCGTGCCAAATACGAATCTGAAGGTATTGCCCGCGCTGAAGAACTTGAAGAAGCCAAACGCAAGTTGCAAGCCCGTCTTGCTGAAGCCGAAGAAACCATCGAATCTCTCAACCAGAAATGCTTGGCTCTTGAGAAGACTAAACAACGTCTCGCTACTGAAGTCGAAGATTTGTCATTGGAAGTCGACCGCGCTACCGCTATTGCCAATGCTGCTGAAAAGAAACAGAAGGCATTCGACAAGATCATTGGTGAATGGAAACTCAAGGTTGATGACCTTGCTGCTGAACTCGATGCCAGCCAGAAGGAATGCCGCAACTATTCCACTGAACTTTTCCGTCTCAAGGGAGCATACGAAGAAGGCCAGGAACAACTTGAAGCTGTTCGTCGTGAAAACAAGAACTTGGCCGATGAAGTTAAAGATCTTCTTGACCAAATCGGTGAAGGTGGTCGCAACATCCATGAAATCGAAAAGGCCAGAAAACGTCTTGAAGCTGAGAAGGATGAACTTCAAGCCGCTTTGGAAGAAGCCGAATCTGCTTTGGAACAAGAAGAAAACAAGGTCCTCCGTAGCCAACTTGAATTGTCTCAAGTACGTCAAGAAATTGACCGCCGCATCCAAGAGAAGGAAGAAGAATTCGAAAACACCCGCAAGAATCACCAACGCGCCCTCGACTCCATGCAAGCTTCCCTTGAAGCCGAAGCTAAAGGAAAGGCTGAGGCCCTCCGCATGAAGAAGAAGTTGGAAGCTGATATCAATGAACTTGAAATCGCTCTTGATCATGCCAACAAGGCTAACGCTGAAGCCCAAAAGAACATCAAACGTTACCAACAACAACTCAAGGACACACAAGCTGCCCTCGAAGAAGAACAACGTGCTCGTGATGATGCCCGTGAACAACTTGGAATTTCTGAACGTCGCGCTAACGCTCTTCAGAACGAACTTGAAGAATCTCGCACTCTTCTCGAACAAGCCGACCGTGGCCGCAGACAAGCTGAACAAGAACTTAGCGACTGCCACGACCAACTTAACGAACTCTCTGCACAGAACGCTTCCATCTCTGCTGCCAAGAGGAAATTGGAATCAGAATTACAAACCTTGCATTCTGATTTGGATGAACTTCTCAACGAAGCCAAGAACTCCGAAGAGAAGGCCAAGAAAGCCATGGTCGATGCCGCCAGATTGGCTGATGAGCTCCGCGCTGAACAAGATCACGCTCAGACACAAGAAAAACTCAGAAAGGCTTTGGAAACACAGATCAAGGAATTGCAAATCCGATTGGATGAAGCTGAAGCCAATGCCCTTAAAGGAGGAAAGAAGGCTATCCAGAAATTGGAACAACGTGTACGTGAATTGGAGAACGAACTTGACGGCGAACAAAGAAGACACGCCGATGCACAAAAGAATCTCCGCAAATCAGAACGCCGCATCAAGGAGCTTAGCTTCCAGGCTGAAGAAGACCGCAAGAACCACGAACGTATGCAAGACCTCGTCGACAAATTGCAACAGAAGATCAAGACATACAAGAGGCAGATCGAAGAAGCCGAAGAAATCGCCGCTCTTAACCTTGCCAAATTCAGAAAGGCACAACAAGAACTCGAAGAAGCTGAAGAAAGAGCAGACCTTGCTGAACAAGCTATTGCTAAATTCCGTGCCAAGGGCCGTTCCGGATCTGCTGCTCGTGGCATGAGCCCGGTAAGAACCATTTGTCTAAATTGATCGCCGACCAGTGCTTTCGTAGCTACTATTGAGCATACTTTTTTCTTTATTAGGCGAAGCGTGCGCTCGCGATGGAGTAAACCCGTGTTCACTCGTAAGTTTCTGAATTAGTAGTTTGCCTTCCCTGATACGGAGTACCATAGAACGTGCCCGTATCACTTTTCCAAAATTAGTTAGCTTTTGTTGCTATAAAAAAATTATACACTTACCTTTGGTATTTTTCTGTTACAGCACCGACCGGCGAACCGCCCGCAATTAGACGGAATGTCCTTCCCACCTCGGTTCGACCTCCATCCAGAAGTGGAACTGTAAACGTATAACTTTTAATTAAACTAAAAGATATATGTACATTATGTCATTAATCAAAAACACATCGTTTATTTAAAAGCCAATTATTCATATCATTCACAATATTGGCTTTGTATTCACCGCTTGTAATTTAAACAATCGTTGATATTTTATAATTTCATGTTTTTTTTTCGATAATTATATACAAAATTATGAACATATAATAATATTATTAATTTATTTTAATTATTATTCCGATGCCCTGTTATGTTACTATACTACGTTAAGTTTCGTTCCTTTGTCGGAACATTATTGTGGCTAGATACCTGCGTGGTTCATGCGACGTTATCCATTAAATTAAGAGACACGTACTGCCATCTAATACAGCCCTTTGCCGCAGTCGAACGCAGATCTCATAGCCCGGAACATTCATTCTACATTAGGAGAGTATCACACACAGTTATCATGTGAGACAGTTGTATACATGGCTTAAAAAGGCACCAATAAACAAGTTGATATCGTTAAGATATTTTATTGTGAATATAATACACGTGTTTTTATTTCTTATATGATTTCCTTTACAATTAATTTATTGTTTCAGCTATGTATAAAATAAAAACATAATTGTTGTGATTAAAATTGTTTTTATTTTCATTGCTATTATTCCTTTTTTGAATTTTTCACTCTTTTTCTTACAGATCGAATGTAAAAATATAATTTTTAACATATCTTTTGAAGCAATAAAATACAAAAATTAAACATAAAACAATCGAATTAAAAAATAAATGATTTTATAAAAAAATAAATATAATAACTTTAAAAAGAAGTGTAGTGCTGTGATTATATATATATATATATATATATATATATATATATATATATATATATATATATATATATATATATAAACTATATCACCTAAAGATTTAAGTAGATTCGAAAAAAAATATAAATTTTAAATAAAATTATTGATTGTAGTATTTGAACAAATAATATCAAAACTAAGTATGAAAAAAATATGTGTATTTAAATTTAATCTGCAAGCAATAATTGTGGCATTAATTGCTTCTGTTATTTAATTTCATACCATTAAATATATATTTTATAAACATTTATATTCGAATTTTTAAATATACTTCTCTACTTTTTTTGCAAATATTTCTTTATGATTTGTTAAATAAAATCTAGAGAATCAATTGACATTCAGAAAGTAGATTAGATTTAATAAAATTTATTTGCAATAATAATAAATCAATTTAAAAAATCTAAAAAGATTATTTTAACTCATAATTACACAAAATATTAATTTGATTATAACATTTATTTCAATTTTATTAACTACAAATTATTCAAAAAGATTAAACAACGTATTACTAGAGAGAAAATCACAACTTTGAAAATAAAATTTTATAAATTAAAACATACATATACACACATATTATATATATATATATATATATATATATATATATATATATATATATATATATATATATATATATATATATATATATATATATATATATATATATATATATTTATATATATATTATTCTACTTTCACTAAAAATCATTTATAAAAAAATGATTATGAAACAAAAATTATATTTATTTTTCTAAAGTAAAATTCAGTTCAAATTTAATAAAAATATATATATATATATATATATATATATATATATATATATATATTTGCGCTATAGTCCTTATAAATATATATATATAAAAATATATATAGGCTTTTGTTATATATATATATATAAAGTAATTTATATATATATATATATATATATATATATATTATTTTATATATATATATATATATATATATATATATATATATATATATATATATACATATAAGTACATTCATATATACTAAATACTGTTTGCGCTATAGTCCTTTTAAAGTATTAACTTCTCCAAAAAGGCTAATTCAATAAGGCTTTTGTAGTGTATTAAATAACGATAATGAATAAAGTAATTTAATTGTGTCAGAAAAGTATAAAAGAAACATATTATTTTAATGTGATAATAATATTATTTATATATACACACATATACATATTTATATATATATATAAAGGAGGATCGTTTGATAAGTATGGTAAAAAAGTAAGAAAAACTAAATAGAAAAATTAAATTTAATTAATTAAATTAAACAATAAATAAATTTACCATACTTATCAAACGACTCTCGTATATAACCCATTCAAAATATTTGTTGTATAAATTCATAGTTGTATTAGATATATTTCTGTAAATTAAAATGTTTTCCTTTCATTCAATTTTATTAAATTATAAAAATAATAATCTACATGTAAATATACTACTAAATTCTCTGTACAGGATATATTTAAATATGATTAATAAGTAATGAAAAAACATCTATTAAAACAAAATATTTATTTAACATAAAATATCCACAAACATTAAAAATAACAACTATATAAATGTATCTCTATAATAACACTATTTCAAAATTTTTTCTTTAAGACCGAAGGTTTTGGATTTGGTTGTACTCTAGCTAACTGTTGAAACTGACCTTTAATCAGACTTAATTGAGAAGTAAATCTTAATTCTACGTTAAACTGTTTACAAGTTTCATATAAAATTGGATATATGTAATTCAATTTTCCATGATCGATTGTTGGAAAGAAATGATGTAAACAGTGATCTCCGAAATTCGTTAACACCAAAAACAAGTTTCCTGTTATGTCATGACGATCGACAACAGCACATAATTGATTAATACCCCAATCTTCTTCTCTGAAATAGATAATAACGAATATGAACATTAATACTTCTATTAGGAAAAATGTTCAATAAAAATTATCTAACAAATGATATATGTTTGAATTAGAAACTTATATAAATATGAATATTGGGAAATATATTTAAGAAAAGATAAATGAACAATTAGTGCGATAAATCGTTAATTTTTCTGAGGTTAATTCCTTTATTAATTTTGAAAATACATTTCTTGTAGTTTTATTTCCATCATTCTGAAAGTAACTAAGAAATAAGATTAGTGATCAATATAAAACTATTTTAAATTCTTATTGAGATAATATAATAATAGTATTTAATTACAACATAATTTAAGAGTGATATTATATATTGTTAATAATTTTTCAGCAATTTAATATTAAAAAAGTTTATAATTAAAGACATAATTTAATTGTTACAAAGTATCAAGTATGTAAATTAATAAATTATTATTAATATTTTTAAAATAGTTTAAAAATTAGATATTTCAATAATTTACATGAAAAAATTGTTAATGTTAAATTTAAATTACCAAATTGAAACGAATAGAGAAATACATAAATTTAAATCAATATATATATATATATATATATATATATATATATATATATATATATATATATATATATATATATATAGGTGGCCCAAATAATATTAAAAGTTTGGATATACATTTATTTGCTTAATATAATTTACTATTCTTTATTATCCTTCGTCTCATTTGAACTATCCTGTACAAACACGCACATATATATGTATATATATATATATATATATATATATATATATATATATATATATATATATATATAGGTGGCCCAAATAATATTAAAAGTTTGGATATGCATTTATTTTTTAATATAATTTACTATTCTTTATTATCCTTCGTCTAATTTGAACTACCAAAGGCGCACACATACATGTGTATATATATATATATATATATATATATATATATATATAATCGTGTATATGGGTGTGTGTACTTATATAATTTAGCCTAAATGAGACTGAAAGTTAGTAAAGAATAATAAATAATAGTAAGCAAGTAAATATACTAATATATATATATTCTTCAGTCTTATTTGGGCTATTTTATATATGTGTAGATATGAATGTATATGTATATATATATATATATATATATATATATATATATATATATAATAAACAGATAAATAATGGAAAAGGAGAATAAATACTTTAAAATGATTAAATGTGTTACGATTTTTGTATTTCTCAAAAATGTTACAAATGCTTTTCTATATCAGTCTTAGGGGGATTAAACAGCCAAAGTATTTTATTTTTTGATTTACTGTTCAAGTTGATGATTCAGAGGGTAAATAATTTTCTTATATGGCTGTATTTATTTATTTAAAATATAATTATTGAAGAGCCTATTATTCAATATTTCTTGTAATAATTTATTTTAACTATTACAAATAGTTATTTTTTTTATTGTGGATTATATAGTGTTACTATCATATTTTATTATGTTAAATATATACTTTATCATTTATATTATTGACGTCAATAACTGTACAAATGTACAAAATTAATATTTATATTTTAATTATTTCTTTTATATTTTAAAGGTATTCTAAAAGTATGTGTATTATTTTTCCGGTAAGTAATTTTAATGTAATTCCTTTATTACTTTTATAATTGTAGATAAGCATAAATATTTAATTAAAAATATTTAACATTTATAAATTAGTAAGTGATTCGATTAGTTAATAACATCTTTTATTTATAAATTATTTTTTAGTATATTTAATTCTATAATAAAATCTTTTTTTAATATAATAATAGAACAACAAATATCTAAGATTAATACAGGTATTATGATATAAAAAATGTTTTAAAAATTAAGGTTATATTGTATGTTTTCTTCCAAATTTTATTTTTTTATATATGATTTTTCTATTTAAACTTTAAATAATAATATATAATACATGATCTCTTTTTAATATAAGAAGCATTAATGAGTTGGTTTCTGTTTACAAAAATTGTTTAAGTTTTAAAAAGATAGTGTTATGATTAAGAGTCAAAATTTGTATATTTCTGAGATAATTAACAATTTTATCTTTCTCATCTCCAACATCACAAGATTATTTCGATGGTGATGTCATCAGATAGATGTATTATAAAATATTTAAATTTTATTTTGTTATTCATAAATTAAATAACGTAACTCGTTGATGATAATGATGATGATGGCATCGTCATCGAAATGCGTATTAGTTTATTGTTATAAACAAACTAAAAATGTTCAATAATTACTTATTATTTACTTTACAATATCTAATTATTGAACAGTTTTTAATATCTTGTAGTATTAAGTGTGATAATTATTGTATTTATGTGAAAGTAAATTCGCCACATTCCAAAATAAATAATATCTATTATTATTTAAAATGTTGAACCAGAGATAAAAGTTTTAAAGTTGAATTACACTGAAGCAAATTTTCTAAATTTAACAGAGATGTGTTTGAGAAAACATAAAAGAATTTATATTTAACCAGATTAAAAATATCGAAATACAAAATATAGATATACTTAGTGTTCAAAATTTCAATTGATATTTAAAACAGAAGATTAATATTTATACCAAGTGAAGTGTGAAATAAATTGTGCAAACATATGTTAACTCAGTTTTATTTAATATCTGTTTTTATTATTTCTATATCGATTAATAAATAATTATTAAAAATGAATTTTATATAAGAAAAAAATACTGAATTACCTACCAAGTTAATAAGCTACCTCTTACAGTCATTATGATTTTACCATAAAATAGAATAAATTAACGTTTTATGATTAATAGAAGATAACAACTTCTTTATTGGGAGTGATTAAAATTATTTAAAAATAATTACCTGCAAAATACTACTCCCAAAATTGATAATTTGGAAAATAAATTTTAGAAAAACTTCTAAAACTAGTCAATGAAAATAGTAAAAATTTGCAATACATAAATATAGTCTCAATGAAATCTCAGTAATGGTATATACATTAAAACAAAAAATTCTAATTGCCCTCTATTCACCAAATATTTCATCTTCTGATTACTTATTTAAGTTGGAACAAAAAAATATGATATATATGTGTAAATTTTCCAGCTTTAAAATGAATCATTTTATACATTAATAGTAAAACTGACAAAAATGTACTTCAATAACTATTATTTTCAAATATACATTACCAAAATATAACTCAATGAACCCATGTTTTATTTTTTTTAAAAAAAACTGTCTTCTGTTCATATTTATACAGTTTGTAAACTAAAAATAAAATTGGTTACGCAAATCAGTTTTTGTATAATTTATTTGGTAAAATCTGAACGATTTTTTTAATCATATATGTATGTGTATATATATATATATATATATATATATATATATATATATATATATATATATAATATAAAACATTTCTAAATGTTAGAAATATCATTTATGAAAACCACGGTCTAGATGTGATAATTTTTTTGTTAAATAATCTTTGTTATTATATTGTCCTTTTATCAAAGAAAAATTAAAAATTGACCAAAAATTTTGAAATATTAAAAAAGAAAATATTACAAACTACTAACGTTTTTTTAAAGAATATATATATTTGAATATAAATTAGTTATTGTAATTATAATATTTTTTTTTTTTGGTAAAGTGGAAAAAATGTATATTTAAGAATTATATAATTTTACATTAATCCAAATGAGACTCGATGGTTTAGATATACATGTACTTGTTTAAAATCATTTACTATCCTTCAATATTATTTAAGTCACTCTATATATTATAACACAATCTATTTTGATTTTGTGTATTTTAAAAACAAAATATATGAATGGTTCATTTCTAAATATAAAAAGTTATTTTATATTAACGAATTATTTTTATAACACTGAGTGAAAAAGAAATGTTTACGTTTAATGAATTATTCCATCGATATTTCAATATTGTGAACAACGCAGACTTCTATTTGACTGTGCTTACCAAAAAATATTAACAAAAATATGTATTTATTGAAATATTGTAAGGAAAATGCATATATTATTATATAGTAATTGTAAAAGACCAGAAGGCGGAAGGGAGATATTTGCCAACCTAATATTATTATATAATATTTTCAAAGTAAGTTTTGTATAAATATTATATTTATTGTATGAAATTTTAATAAATCATAAGTTTTTTTTTAATAAATTAAAAGATGAATTATGTACCTTACTGCATCTCCATCGTGAAATATATTAGGATGATGATGAGCTGCATTTAGACCGACTACTCCAAAATGAAAACTAGCGACTGCTGTTATAACTGCCCATAATTTCAGAACAGTGATAAGATCACTTCCACTGCATAGGTACATGGATAATGGTATCAGTAATTTAATAAATTCAGTAAAATCAAATTCAGAGGATTTAAAATAGAAAACTGACATCATTCTGAAAATATAATTGTTAAACATTCAATATATATATATATATATATATATATATATATATATATATATATATAATTTATAAAATAAAAATAAAATATATTAGTTGTTATTTTAGTAAATAAATTTACTAGCTTTCAAAAAGAAAGTTATATATATATATATATGTTAAAAATTAATTAATAAACTATAAAAAAAATAATCATTTGAATATCTAAAAATATGACTGATAGTTGTTCATAAATAAATTTCCGTTCAAAACGAAACGTTTATTAAAAAAATCCTTTATTATTTTATTTTTAATTGGGTTATGTGTATTTTGATCATCATTTTTGAAATATAAGTACAAAAAAATTTGCAACTTGTATAGAAAAAATTTGACATTCGAGTTAGTCACAAAAGTATAAATGTATAATTAATTATAAATATTTTTCAAAAAATATATTACTTTTTCTCCTAAATATATAAATAGGGTCATCCAAATGTGATGCCTAGATTTTTGTTTTATTGCAAAGAAGTAAAAGAAACTAAACGCGTTTCTTTTTAATAAAACACAAATCTAGGCGTCACAATTGGATGATCCTAAATAATACTTTTATAAAATTTAAAAAATTAATTATATATTTTTTAAAAAATATTTAATTTTTCTACATTTTTAAAAAATTAAATGCATATAAATATATATATATATATATATATATATATATATATATATACACATATATATAAATGTGTTTTTTTAGGTTAGATAATACTTTTGATAGGGATTAAATTTAAAGTTCTACCACGCTTAAAAAAACACTTATATATTTATATATGCATACGTACCTATGTATATAAAAATACATACGTAAATATTGCAAAATTATCATCATAACATAAACATTTTTTTAGCAAAATACATACTAATAGAAAAACATAGATAAATGTTATTTGTGTGGTGTTACCTATTTTTCTAAAATTCGATTAAATATTACAGTGTTAAATTTTTATACATATAAAAGCTCAACAAGGAGAATCACAATTTAAAAATAGTAATGATCTAAAAATGTCTAAACTTATTTATTTAGAGCACGAAATATCAAAAAGGTTATTTTAATATAAATCTCATAAATTAGATTAAAGATAGTATTTTTAGTAATAAATGAAAATCGTATTTATTCTGTGTTAATAAAATTCATTTTGCTTTTTTCTTTCGTATGTCCTCATGTATTTAAAAAAAATATTTTGAATGTTATTATTTTAAAAATATCTTTTAAATTATAAAACTAATATTAAAAAAATATAAATTATGAAATTTATGTATTTTAAAAATCAGAAAAAAATACATATATATTTTTAATTACATTATAATTAATGTATGTGTGTGTCTCTGTCTATATATATATATATATATATATATATATATATATATATATATATATATATATATACTTTAAAATTAAGTTATACTTGTGTAAAACAAATATGGTATTAATAAAATATAAATTATTTAAGTCATAAAGTAATAAAATTTTATTAAAAAATGATTTCTTACCTACGTAGGAATTCAAAGAAGTATATCGACATATACACTATAGGACTATAAATCCATGATATATAGCGTGAAAACATAGATTTCGATTTTGGTAAGTACTGTAACACTGGATCAAATGCTGTAATTTCTAAGTCAACTACAGTATTAGTGAACAAATGATGACTTAAAGCATGACTTATTCTCCAGTCTCTGTAAAGAAAATGATTTAATTAAATAAATAATTTTAAGGTAATAATATGAATTTTTAAAAAATCAATAATTGTGAATATTTCATAGCTGTCGAAAATTCGGTCATATAAATATATTTTGATCCAATATATGGTCATCCAAATGTGACGCCTAGATTTGTGTTTTATTAAAAAGAAACGTGTATATAAGGTGGTGTATGGGGAAATATTTGTATAGTCTTTTTTAATAAAAACACAAATCTAGATGTCATATTTGGATGACCCTATATATAATAATTGTAAATGTTTTAACGTTTAAACAATTGATTGTTTATCTTGTGCAAAAAAAGATAAATCTCATGCAACTATTTTGAGAAAAGCTACTTTGAATCAAATTATTATTTACTATTTTGGTAAATGTTTTATCTTTTCAATCCTTTCAATGTAAACTCATAAAATTAAATTGTTGATTTTTAAAAATTTTACTTTTTTGTATAGTCATTATTTCAAGGTAATTATTTTGCTTAAAGGACAACATGAAATCATTTAATGGTTTGCAGTAAGTTAAAGTGCTAAATATAGGATATGGTAACGAAATTTGGAAGCAGGATGAAATACTCATAGACAAAAATTTGATCAAAAATAAAAAAACACTACAGAAGAAGGATCAAAGATTTCATTTGAATGCAATAAGATATCAAAATGAATCTATTAGATATCTTCAGAACAAGTTTGAGCTTAAGAGGATTTTTTAATTGTGATTATCCAGTTGTGCTGGAATGACGTGCTGTGCACGTCAACTGCTATCTGTACCAAATGCCGATATGACGTACACAGCACGTCGTGTGATTTTTGCTAAGTCAAAATAACATCGGAGTTCAGTTAGCAAG
>CP092088.1:17325006-17420006 GCA_029203775.1 Neoneuromus ignobilis | reverse complement strand
CGAATAAAATAAAATAATTTTTATTACTACATATCTCTTGATCTCTTTTAGCTCTTTCTTTCTCTTCTATTTATATGTAAAACTTAAAACCTTTATATATCTACAGAACTAGTTTCATTAAAATTAGATGTAAATTATTAATATATATATATATATATATATATATATATATATATATATATATATATAAATGTATGGTGCAATGAATACCAAATTACAGAAATACCTCGCATAATGCGGATAATTAATACCACTGATTTGCCGGACTAATCGAAACATTAACTAAATACAAAAAACGTTAATTGGTTCCAGACAAATTTTTTTCCTGTTTTTCAGTAAATAAAACGAGGATAATATATTCAAATGTTTGTATGTATCAACAAAACAAAATCAGCGGTTTATACATTCATTTTAAATTCATTTTCAATTAAAATTTAATTATCAAAAAATCGACTTTACTCTAGAGTTACGAATCGAAAACTAATAGAAAAAGAAAAAAAACACAAAACTAGTACTGCGCATGCAATGCGTATAATATGCGAATGCGCAATTTTTTTTAAATGTCAAACCGTACTATATTGAAATCATAATAATTAAAGCCGCACTATGCAAGATATTCCTGTGTACTTTATTTTGGATTTGTAAATTATGAGAAAACGTTTGATTCGGTGAATCGTCCGCGCAATTAAATGTATTGAAGAATTAAAGAAGCGTATACTGAACTTTATAAAGAAATATTTATAGAAATGTTACATCCTTCATACATGCACACATGAATAAAAGAAGTTTAAAATTATGAAAGGAGTAAAACTGAGTGATACAATATCAAAAATTCTATTTGCATCTATGTTACAAAAACTATTTAAGAAATTAAACTGAGAAATGGAAAAAATAAAAATAAAAAGAGAGATGTTTACTTACTGTTTTGTCACTTAAGATTTGTTGACGATATTATCATTTTCTTAATTATCCCAAATAAGTTAGAAAAAGAATAGAAAAATTAAATAAAGTAATTCAAAAAATTGGTTTTATGATTAAACTTACCGAGATAAAATTAATATTCAATGAAATTTTAAATCAAAGAAAATTCAAATTAAATGAAGTAGAAAGGTAATAAATTAAAAATTATATATATATATATATATATATATATATATATATATATATATATTGAGTAATTTATTAACACCGCAAAAACATTTATAGATGAAGTGAGAATGAAAATGAATGAATGAGAATAAAAAAAAAATGATCAATACATCTTACTGGTTATCATCTGTAGTGAAATAGAGATCTTAAATGTTAAAATAATTTAGAAACCTCGAACAACACAAATAAGCATGAATACGAGGTCAGACAATTAAGTAATGCGACCGATTTTTTTTCTCGGCCTGTGGTAACACTGCGAACCTGTAACTCCGCCACCGTAATAGCAGATCCCTACTCTCTCGATTGAGACCTTGACCACCCTCGTACGATCATTTCTTCGCCAGCTGTTTAGTGTTTTGTAACAATGCGCGAGTAGTGCATGTCACGAAAATGGAACAGAGAAATTTATTACTGGTTATTACTGGTGATGAAAGTTATTACTAAAAAAAAAAAAAAGTTATTACTGGTGATGAAAGTTGGTTCTTTCAATATGACCCCGAAACTAAACGACAAAGCCAACAGTGGCTGTCCCCTGGAGCACCAAGGCCAAAGAAGGCGAGAATGAGCAAGTCCAAAGTGAAAACCATGTTGATTTGCTTCTTCAACAGCAAAGGGGTGGTTCACAAAGAGTTCGTACCACCTGGACAAACCGTAAATCAAGTATTCTACCGCAATGTGCTCGAAAAATTACGAAAAAGGGTGCTCAGAGTGCGTCCAGAGATCGCGAAGACTTGGGTTCTGCATCACGACAATGCTCCCTGTCACAGTGCGTTCAGTGTCTCTCAGTTTTTGGCGTCTAAAGGCATCGCAACGTTACCACAACCGCCCTATTCACCGGACATGTCACCCTGCGACTTTTTCCTATTCCCCCATATGAAAAAATTCGTCAAAGGTCGACATTTTGACTCCGTTGAAGATATCCAAGAATCTGTGACGAGGGTACTCGGAGAGGTCCCACAAGAAGTGTTCCAGAATTGTTACGAAAACTGGAAAACTCGCTGGAATAAGTGTATAGATGCGGGAGGGGACTACTTTGAAGGGGATCGCAGCGATGTACCTTAATTTTTAAATATACTCGATTTTTGAATTTTGTCACATTACTTAATTGTCTGACCTCGTATATACGCATATCGTCATCACCATCAGCCTATATCGAACCATTATTGGATGAAAGCCTTATTGACTGTTAATATTCACTGGTATTTTGTACTATTAATAAGACGGGATGATGAAAAATTTTTATTTATGACCTATTCTCATAGGCAGATTGCCTCACCTTGGATAAAAAGACCCCTTCCTGCTCTATTTTTTCAACCAAAACTTAAATGCACTCTCTCGTATGATAGATGATAATGCATTTCATAATACCAACGATCGATTATAGTATATATATATATATATATATATATATATATATATATATATATATATATATATATATATATATATATATATATATATATATATATATATATATATATATATATATATATATATATATATATATATATATATATATATATATATATATATATATATATATATATATATATATATATATATATATATATATATATATATATATATATATATATATATATATATATAATGTCTAGTTTAACGACATTTTTATAAATGTAAAATAAAGTAGGAGTGACACATAAAACACGATATATAGTCATTATAAACCTATTGAACTCAAAATGAAAATAGTACGAAAAAATAACAACAAAAGAAGTAGTCATTTAAACGAAATGAACATTAAAAAAATATAAGAAAAAATCATGTATGAAGTTCATTTATAAACTAACTAACAAGAAAGAGTTGATAACCTTAAAACTCTAAAACGTAATACATTTCCAAGAAAATATTGTTTTAGAAATTTTTTAAAAAAACAACATTGCTTACACTTTGTACCCTTAAAATGCACTTTATAAATTGAAAATATAGAAAAATTCTTGGAAAACGACGAAGGTTATAGGATTATCAGTAAATTTCCACATATATGTATAATCTGTTTATGAATCAAAAACATATTATAATACAACTAATATCGTTTATTTATCTTTTGTATATTGTAAATACTTTTAATTTAAATTATCAACGCCTTGAAATCTTGTTTATATGTTATTAGTTTTTTTATTATTTAATGATAAACGAATTTAAAAATTATTATTGAACATAAATTTAAATTGATTAAGGAGGATTTATAAACAATTAATAAAATAATTAAAATGTACAGAAAATTCGAATTGAAACTAATTATGAAATAAATATTATAAAGTAAAATAATTATTATTCATTATCTGCAAAAATTAATTAGGTATTAGTGATTGAATTGACAACTTTTGAAAATAAGAAATACTATGTTTCTATTTTACTTTATGTACTTTGTACAAAGATATAAAATTATTTTCAGTGTATTTTTAGCATGTAAAATAAACAGTAAATATTAATGTATAAATGCACTCATAAAAATAATTAATTTATTCCATATAATAAAAATATTGATTACACAATTGTATAGGCAATAGAATTTTATATCTCTGAGGATAAAAACATTTTCTTCTAAACAATATATTCGATTAATGTCAGCTTAATTAAAAAAATCTACATTGTTTATATACCTTTGTATTATTTAAATATTAATTAATAAAATTAAAGTCATCATATGTACACATACATACATACATACACACATAACACACACTTATATTTATATATATATATATATATATATATATATATATATATATATATATAAAACATTTCTTTCACAATTGTACTTGATAACTTAAATTACAATACATTGAAAAATATCATAGAATTGATTGTATTCAGATGAAAAATCAAGAGTGATTAATGCAATCCCATTATTTATTATGAATTATTTAGATATTTAAATTTATTACTATTAATTTATTATTGTAATTAATTTGCATTATGAATATAAATCACTAGTTTCAGTACTAAATGATTTTTTAAAAATGTCTAATATCATTTTTTGTTGAGTTTATTCGCCAGTAAGAATTTAGATGAATATCATCAGAATACTACATTATTGAATTTGCTAAGGATTATCTTTGAAAATGCTTTATGTTAAAATCATCAGATTTCATAATATAAGGTCATCCAAATGTGACGCCTAGACTTGTGTTTTATTAAAAATAAACATGTGTATAGGAAAGCATGTGTATAGTTTCTTCTTAATAAAACACAAATCTATCGTCGCATTTGGATGACCCTATATATTTATAAATATCAATAAATAAAAATCATTTTTGTGTACAATTAATATATTTCTTTTAGGTGTGTAAAATAAAATAAAAACATGGATTATATTTATATGAATTTTATTAGTGTGATGATATTCATAAATAATTTTTAAAAAATGAATTCATTACTTTTGATATTATTTTTAATATTCTATGTGAATATTATTAACAAAGTTAGTTTAAAAGAAAATGAATGCAGATATATAATGTTGTGGATAAATTCTAAATATGCTGATGCAGGTAATTTAATTTCTCTGTTGTGTAATTATACACACATACACACACACACACACACACACACACACATATATATATATATATATATATATATATATATATATATATATATATATATATATATATATATATATATATATATATATATATATATATATATATATATATATATATATACATATATGCATGTATGTATTCTCAGAAACGTAACAAAATACAGCTGTATAAACTAATAATATTTATGTACTGAATTGATAATTTTAAAATACCTTTGTAACTTTTAACCAACTTGAACCACCTGGATGTAAATTAATAAAATTGGTAAGATCATAGAGACCATCGTGCACTCTCCATAAACCTTGGGTATCATCATCAATTTTTTTATATTTCAACCATTGTGGAACTATTCGTGGTGGATTCGAACGTATTGTTGGATAATTTGATCCAAATACAGTAGATTCTAAACTTTCTTCTGATTTTGGAGCCATTTCTGAAATATGTTATTTTTTGATTAAGAAAACTAATAAATAAATAAAAATTAAATTGTTTATATTTCGAATATAATTTCATTTATATATATTTTATCTTTCTCAGTGTTTTAAAGAGTTTATATGTTTTTATGAATATGTTTTTAAATCAGATAAATGTAATTAATATTTTATTACATTTTTTAAATTATTTATAAGTTTATAATTTATAAACTATAATTTTTAATATAATCATAAAATCTGACAGACAAAACCATCATCAAAACTTCAAAATATTATGAATAATAATTGTATAATAAACAAATAATATTATTTATGAAAAAAATAGATACATGTCTTGTTTTGATAAAAAACAAATTCTTTGTTGCTATATATTTAAAAGGTTTACATATGTACCAAAGATATTTTAACACAAATGAATTTTTATTCCCAATATCACAATGGTTGTTAAGTGTTCAATAATCACTAATTGTTCACTTTTTGTTTATAACAATAATCGTCTGATGCGGATTTAGATGGAGATGCCATCATCGTTCGAGCTTTATTGTTAAAAAGACGATGATGGCATTGTCATCGAAAAACGCATCAGCTGACTATTGTTATAAATAAAAAGTGAACAACTAGTGATTATTAACCACTTCATAGCCATTGTAGTGTCAGGGATAAAAAATTATTTATATTAAAATGAATCCGCCACAGATCCAAAACAAACAATACCAAAGATATATTTGTTACCGCTTAAACGTGATTCTTCTATGCAACAAACAATTAAAGCAATTGTAAGCAATATCCATATATATATATATATATATATATATATATATATATATATACGAGGGTCGTTTGATAAGTATGGTAAATTTATTTATTGTTTAATTTAATTAATTTCTTTATTTAATTAAGTTTTCAATTTATTTTTTACTATACTTATCAAGCGACCCTCGTCTGTATGTATGTAAATATATGTATATGTATATATATATATATATATACATATATAAATATATATATATATATATATATATATATACATACATATATATATATATATATATATATATATATATATATATATATATATATATATATATATATATGTATATATATATATATATATGTGTGTGTGAGAGAGAGAGAAAGAATGTGTATTAGTGTACACACATACACACACACACATGAATATATATATATATATATATATATATATATACGTATATATTTATAATTTTTTTCAACACATTATTACTAACGAAGATAATACAATAGTTAATAATTATGTACATAATTACTAATTATAGATAATTTATGTTAACTAGTCTATAAAAACAATTTACTCTAATTTAGCACATATATATATTATATGTTGGGCTATCCAAATCCGACTTTTAGATTTGAGTTTTATTAAAAAGAAATAAAAGAAATTATACACTTGTTTCCCTATACACCACCTTATACAAATGTTTTTTTAATAAAACACAAATCTAGGCGTTACATTTGAATGATATTATATATATATATATATATATATATATATATATATATATATTCATAACTATCATCACTATAAAATATTTTATTATTTATGACATTCATTTTTAAAAAATAAAAATATTAAAATAGTTACATGCACCTTAATTGTGTTAAATAGATAGAACACGCTATTCTTATATTAGTTTTTAATTTTTTTATTTATACTAGAAGAAATTGGTACATAACGAAGTTGAAAACGAAATTGTATTTAATAATTTACTTTTAAATAAAAATTTAAAAACATATATAACAAAAACACATTTATGAGGAAATTTTAAAATAGCTATTCTATACGAATTTTATTATATATTTTATATAAAAATACAATTGAAATATTTTAAATTATACACATATTAAATTTTTGATATCGAATAATTACTAAGACAATAATTAAATATAATACGGTAGTATAATACAGTTTAGATACAAAAGAGTATAATTATTGATAAATAATAATAATTTTAGAGTCTTGAATAATTTTCTTAGGGCAATGTTAAAAAATTAACTGAAGAGCATAAATATTTTTTTTAAGTCATTGTTATATATATATATATATATATATATATATATATATATATATATATATATATATATATTAAGTACTGAGATATATAAAATTACATACAGATTAAAGAAGATTACTAGGAACAATAAGTATTTAACACAAACTATTATTAATTTTATACATGCGTACATAATATACATACATATATATATATATATATATATATATATATATATATATATATATATATATATATATATATATATATATATATATATTTATTTATTTATATATATATATATACCGACTTAAATACAAAATGTGCTTATAAGTATATCTAAGAAAACTTGAAAAGTAATTATAAAACAAAAATTGAAAAATTTCATTTACCTGCTTCGAACGAAACTAATATATTCAATTAAAATTGGCTTCTAATATAACATCATAATATATATTTATACAGATATCATATCAACACAAGTACACAATATATATAAATGCGCATATATATATATATATATATATATATATATATATATATATATATATATATAAACAAAGTTAAATTTCTTAGTAAAAATAATTTTAATCCAATTTAAACTATTTCAGTTATTAAATTACTATAAAAACTAAAGTACTTACTTTAATGACGTTCTGCAAAAATAATAACTTTGTATTTGAACTTTGTAATACACAACTATTTTAATTATCATACAATACGGTCTGTGGATAGAGAATACTGATTTAAACTGTTTTCATAAATATAACAGATAAGTATATATGTATGTATAATTATGGTTGTTACAAGTACACAAAATTATTGTTTATATTTTCATTCATATGAAGCAATTTAAAAAACACACATGTGACGTTACTTTAACAATTTACAATTAAACCAATCTTGATATTACTAGGTTTGATTATATTTATTTAATTTACTTTAAATTTTTTAATATATTGAGTAATGCAATGTTTCCTTAGAGAAGACGTATTTCTCTTTTAACATTCAGTAAATGAATAAAATTTTGCCAGGGAACTTATTGTGGTAGAAGATGTTAAATTTGTGTCTCATATTTTTAAGTTCATTCAAGGTGAAATAGTATTGTATAATAATATTTTTTTCATTCATGGACAATGGAAAAAAGTTATGATTTAAATAAAAGATTATTTCATGAATAAGTAGAAATTATATTTTAATCTCAAAAATTATTCATTCTATTTTAATAATATTTTCTTTATTATCCGTTCATTCATATTTAAATATAAATTAATAAAAATTTAATGTTTCCATTTATATATACATATATTTGTACAACACGATCTATTTTTCCCTTAAAACTGCAATTATAGAAAATACTATTTAAAATATAGTTTTTAAAGAAATATTATTAATTTTTAATTGAACAAATTTCATTTAAACCATTAAAATTTTCACCGTATTCAGACCTCTTTAAAAACTGATTTTTACATAAAGATAATTAATTTTATTTATAATAGTTACAACCAAATGAAAAGTACGTTAGTAATCCAATTTAATATATGAATGAGTTCAAAAATCACAATACATTTATTGTAAATTAAGTATATACGGTGTAGTTACTTTATATAAATAAAATGATTGTCAAATATATATTTTACATATAAGATAACTTATATATGAATTTAAATGATCTAAACATACTCTAATTTACATATAAATATTTGAGAACAAATATAAAAAAATTGTTTTTGAAGGAGAACAAGATAATTTTATTTTTTTATTCCTTCGTTGATGTTTTATATATATATATATATATATATATATATATATATATATAGATAGATAGATAGATAGATAGATAAATAGATAGAGAGAGAGAGAGAAAGAGAGAGGCTAGCAAAATTGGATACATGATTCAAAAAGTTTCGTTAATACTAAAATAGAGAGGAACATAAAAAGTAGTCCCCTGATGACTGTAAACGAGTTATTTGGTCTGATGAAACCAAAATAAATCTTTTCATTCTGATAGAAAAGTATATTGGTATTGTTCATATGAAAAAATCATTCAATGGCATAAGGTAAAAAAAAACATGGAGGAGGAAGTAAAATGGTGTGATGGGTTTTAACGTAGTAGTATGTAGATCCGTTAGTGAAAATTAAAAGATTAATGAAAAAAGAAGATTATCTTGATATTCTGCAGAATTACTTGCCTGACTTTTGATAAATGTGCTTATACAATCGATAAAATAATATTCCAGCATGACGATGACCCCAAACACACTGCGAAAATAGTGACAAACTGGCTGCAAGAGCAACAATTTCAAAGTATAAAATGGACTCCGCAGAGCTCGGATGTAAATCCAATCGAAAATTTATGAGCTATCGTAAAAATATAGTTGGAAAATGCGAAGAACCACCTAAAAACTAAAATTAATTATGGAGTAAAATACAGACGGAATGTAACGATATCACTAATGAAAATATCCAAAATTTAGTTGAGTCTGTATCTAAAAAAGTAGGAAATGTGATAAAGAATAACGGTTTTTGAACAAAATATTACATTTTTTAAACTGAAAAAAGATTGAAAGCTTGCAAAAGTGGATAAATGAAGATTAGAATATTTTTGCGTTACATATCTTATTTTTAGAATAATTGTTTTTATTTTTTGTAAATAAGTTACTTAATATATTAACAATAAGAATATGAAATAATAATACTTAATTCAGTTCTTAATAATAAAATATTTTGATATTAACGAACATTTTTTAATTATGTATCTAGTTTTGCTTACCACTGTGTATGCATATATATATATATATATATATATATATATATATATATATATATATATACATACATTTATGTGTACAAATCTATTTTTTACACATTAATTCCAAGGAAGGTAATAGAAGTTAATTATTACGTACAAAATTACCAGTTATAGATAATTGAATTTAACTAGTGTGTAAAAAACAATTCAGTGTAACATAATTTTTACATACATACATATATAAATATGTGTGTTTATATATGTGTGTGTATTTATATGTATATATAAAACTATCATCAATTTATAAAAAATATAATAAAGTAATCATTAAATAATTAAGAAAATATTTTAAAGACTATTAAATCTTATTATTAAACTATGATACTTTCCTTATGTGTTTTTCAATATATATTTTTTCATAAAATTTACATATATTTTAATTATTTCAATTCTATTTTTTTAAAAATTAATATATCACATTAGTTACATACCCTTTATGAATATTTCGAAGTATTAATTATTCTTTTGGAACAAAATAATTTGCATCTTATAAAAATATAAGTTATAAATAACATAATTAACATGTTTTAACATACATAATTTAATAAATTATTCATTTATATATTTTAAGGACTAAAATAAATATAAATTGAATAAAGTATTACAGATTCTAAAAAAAAACGTCAATATATACATATATAATTATGTACGTATGTAAATATTATATATTAAAATTCTATAGAATAATAACTCTAAAATTCCATAAATAATAAGAAATTTTCCGTTTTATCATTTTCATTTAATTCAGTAAAATGGAAGGAATAAGTTATTCTTAAATTTGTGTTTAATATTTATTTATTCGTATTGGAAGAAGTTATTGTAAAACAAAGTTGAAACTAAATTGGATTTAATAATAAACTTTTAAATAAAAAACTAACAACAAATATAATAAATATCGTAACAAGAAAAATTAATATTTGTAATAATACCAAAAATTTTAAAGCCATAAATTTGAAAACGAAAATATTTGAAATTGTGACATGTATTAGATTTTCTATACATAATAAAATGAACGGTTAAAATATGGTAGTATAATACAGTTGGGTATAAAGTCTTATAATTAATAATATACAAAAATAATTTTTGAATCACGATTAAATTTAAGAGCAGTATTTAAAAAATTAAAGACATTTAAAAGAATTAAATACATATACAAGGGTCGTTTGAAAAATATGGTAAATTTATTTATTGTTTAATTTAATCAATTAATTAAATTAATTAGTTTTTAATTTAGTTTTTCTTACTTTTTACCATACTTATCAAATGACACTCGTCTATATACAATGGTCGTTTGATAAGTTTGGTAAATTTATTTATTGTTTAATTTAATTAAATTTTTCAATTTAGTTTTTTTTACTTTTTTACCATATTCATCAAACGACCCTCATATATATATATATATATATATATATATATATATATATATATATATATATATTTAATATATATATATATATATATATATATATATATATATATATATATATATATATATATATATATACATACATACATATATATATATATATATATATATATATATATATATATATATATATATATATATATATATATAAAGTATAGGGATATTTACAATTATATACAGATTAAAAAATATTACTAGACAATAAGTACTAAACACAAGCTATATATATTATGTATATATAAAGTATAGGGGGATTTTACAATTATATGCGTACATGACACTATCTAATACATAAAATATTCATATAAATATATCTACAAAAATAAGTTATAAAAAAATGATTTACCTGTTCACGAACAAACATTTTATTTTAATTATAATTAGTTTCAAATATAATTCATATTTATTTATACACCATATAAAAACCAGTACACAATATACATAAATGCGCAATGTATATATCATATATCATATATATATATATATATATATATATATATATATATATATATATATATATATATATATATATATATATATACATATATATATATATATATATATATGTATATATATGTATATATAAAGTATAGGGATATTTACAATTATATACAGATTAAAAAATATTACTAGACAATAAGTACTAAACACAAGCTATTATATTAGTAATTTTACACGTGCGTACATGACACTATCTAATACATAAAATATTCATATAAATATATCTACAAAAATAAGTTATAAAAAAAATAAAAAATTGATTTACCTGTTCACGAACAAACATTTTATTTTAATTATAATTAATTTCAAATATAATTCATATTTATTTATACACCATATAAAAACCAGTACACAATATACATAAATGCGCAAATGTAATATATCATATATATATATATATATATATATATATATATATATATATATATATATAATGTTAAGTTTACTATTAAAAAATAATTTTAATCCACACTATTCAATTATTAAATTTCTAATAAAAATATATCACTTACTTTAACTGACGTTCTGCAGAAACAATCACTTTGTATTTTAATGTTTTAATGTAGCACTATTTTATTATAATTATCATACTATAAGGTTTATGAATAGAGAATTGTGACTCAAACAATTTCTTAAATTTAAAAGTAAGGACGTGTATATATATATATATATATATATTAATATATATAATTACAGTTGTTGCAACTAGTACACTAAATTGTTGTTTATCTTTTCGTGCACATGTGTATTAGAAGCAATTGAAAAAACGCACATATTGACGTGATTATGACCATGTATAATTAATTAAACTTTGATGTTACTAGGTGTGATTATATTTGTTTAATTTATTTTATATTAATTATTATAATTAGTAATAAAAAGTTTTCATCGAAAAAACATATTTTTCTTTTCTAGCGTTCAATGAATGTCAGGAAATTTATTACTGAAACGAATTAAATTTTTGTCTTATATATTTAATTCTATTCAAGGTGAAATCATATTATAAAATAATATTTTTTATTCATTTATGGATAATGGAAAAAAGTTATCATAATAAAAATAAAAATATATTCCGTGAGTAAGTCGGAGTTTTTTTTCAATCTAACATTATTTATGTTTGTTTGATACAGTTTTTTTTATTTTTCGTTCATGAATATTTAAACTTGATTAAGTATAATTTTAATTGGATACAATTTATAAGCAAATATAATTATACAACACATTCTGGTTTTTCTAAAATATGAAATTTGTATTATTATTTTTAAATATAAGTTTTTTAAAAATATTAATAATTTTTAATTAAATAATTATTTTTAAAAGGGTAGAAAAAAATGATACTGTATTGAGATCTCTTTAAAAAATTTTTTTTACATCGAAATAATTATTTTTCTTTATAATAGTTAAAACCCAAATAAAAAATACTGAGCAATTAATTTAGTATCATAAAAGTAATCAACAACCACAATAAATTTAATATAAAATTTAGTATAAATGGATCAATCGTTTAATATAAATAAAATGATTGATCAATATGAATTTTGGATATAAATCATATTTTATCTTAATTTAAATGGTCTAAACATTGATAAGTTATATATTTTTTACATAACATATTTTTTTGGAACAAGCATTCAAAATTTGTCATCTGAAGGACAGCAAGGTAATTTATCGTTGTTTTAGCCTTAATATTAAATATATATATATATATAATATTACCTTGTTTTGCAACCTCATTTTAAGCTTTTTTTATTTTATTAGTACCACTTATCTTTAGCATCCTATTATAATATTAAATCAAATATATATTTATTATCGGAAATTACTATACATGTAGTGATACATATGTTTGTGTTACAAAACTTAGCTTTCTAGGTTATTCTAATGTACTAATATATGTTGAGGGTAAGTATAATGATATGTGTTGTTTTTAACTGTTAATGTGGATAGACCAGGAAAAATTTCAAAAAACCTGGTGAAACATGAGGTTTTTTTTATATAATATTAATGTTTTTGGTCCTCTAATATCTACATAACTTTTCTTTTCTAAATCTCGTTATTTCAATAAAAAAACACACATATCAGTCAGAAACGTTTAAAATGTTTTTTTACATAAAAAATAATTTAATTCGTTAGTAAATTGTATGCGTTGAATTTTCGGATTCAACATAATAGTAAAATATTTTTTATATGCAAACTACTTTATAATTTTTTCGAGAAAGAAAAGAACATACGATAACTCGAAATTAATAACTTCGCTTCGTCCAAAGTGATATCTCATATTTAGTTACTTTACTTTAGGTTCAGAAACCAAAATCTCTCTTTTATATATATGTCTAAAGCAGATATTTCCTTCGTATGAACATATTATGAAAGATAAAACAAATAAAGAAATGTGATATTAAATTACACAGAGGCAAAAATGTATTTTTATTTTGCAAAGATTCTTAAATAATTAGAATAATTTTAATGATTTACATTACTAAAATGATGCGTACTACAAAAATAAAAAAAGAGAGTAAAATATATGTAAAACATATTTTTTCACTTATTACTATTGATATATGAAGGAAATGTACCACACAAACAATATATGTTTTCACTTTTGAAAAAAATAATAAGTTATATTCAATTAACATTACTTTTCAGGACAGTACTTTATATAGGGGTTTCCAATAAGCGCTTCAAAAGTTTAAATGGAAATAAAACAACAAGTATTTAATTAATTAGTTATATATTTTTTATTTTTAAGCATATTCTATGGAATTAATGATGGAACACAATTTCACTCATATGACCACCACGACTCTGTTTGACATAGTGCATTCGTTCAGTCCAATTTTTAGTCAATCTTTCACATAACTGTGGTCTAATTTTATAAATTATACGTTCAATGTTTATTTTTAATGCTTCTGTTGTTTGTGGTTTATCAGCATAAACCAATGGTTTCACATAACCCCACAGAAAATAATCCAATGAAGTTAGATCACATGATCTTGATGGCCAATTGATGGGTCTATTTCGTGAAATAATGAACTCATTAAATTTTGGTTCCAATAAGTCTATTGAAATTTTTACAGTTTCTAAGCGTTGTTGAAGTGTTAAACGTTCCATGATAATTTGCCAAACTATACTGACTTAAAATGTCAAAATAATCTTAAAAAAAATTAAACATGTCTGCAACCAGCTATCAAAGTTCTATATTGAAAAACCCTACCATATATAAAATAAAAAATCTAATATGTTAAATTTTCAATATTTACCAAAAAAATAACGCAGAGTAAATATAAAATTCTGACAAAAAATGCAATATCAAGTACTGTATAAAAATATAGACTCCCGAGGCAATCTTATCAAATAGCTCAATAATATGATAAATGTCAATAACAGTTCATTTTATAATGTATATCTTTGATAATTGTTCTCTATAAAAATAATAAACTAATTATCAAAACATATATTAATGAAAAAATTTAAAAAAATACCAATTTTCATTTATAAAATCATTTAATACTGGAAAAAATCATTAAATAACATTATTTCTAAAAAAAATAATTTTTATAATCATATATAAAAGATGTATTACATTAATATTAAATACATAAATATTATTATATAAACAATTATTAATAATAGTTACTAATATTAAATTAATTTTTCCAATAGATAATTTTTACACCAAAAAAACTGTCGTTATTTTCATTTAAACTATAAATGTTCTATATTATTTAAAAGCTAATATTTCAATATATCTAATTATAATATCAATTTAAACATTTTTTAAATTAATTTTTGAACATAATTTTTAAGAAAGAAATACGTCGATTATATTTATATTATTTTCTATATTGTTTTCATTTTGGAGAGGAAAAAGACAGTGGTTACTTAAAAGTAATATGTGGTATTATACTACTGTAAATATTTGAATGTATTTGGATTATTCTTAAAAAAACGTAAATGATATCCAATTTCTTCAAAAAAATTCTTTAATAAGAAGTTCACTAGGCGAATAAATTACTATTTCAATGGAGGTAATAAGTAATTTAATAAAATAAATAATAAAAAGATTTTTAAAAGTTTTCAAATGAAAGATAACTCTTTTTGTCCTTTAGAATAATTTTGAACAAAAATTAAACAATACAGTTACTTCAAAAGATTTTTTTAAAACGATTTTACTAAATATATGGGCTACTATTATCACGAAAGTAATCACTAATCTAATTAAGCCAACATCAAGAAGACCATAATAAAACCTTCAATTCAAAGAGAAATGTTAGTATATATTAAAATGAATTTAAATAAAATATATAATTATTCTTTCATTCTTAGCTCTACATTGATCTATAATGTTTGCGAGGTTGATTTTTTGTTGTCATATAAGAAATATCTTTTATTATATGTTAAAATATGTATATTTATATTTTATTAGTTGTTTTCTTTACTTGTTTTCAATTATCTAAAATATTTTATTCTCCTGCTCTACATATAACTTTTGTTAGTCACACTAAATAAAACTTAAATCTTATTTTTTTAAAAAAAGCAATTTTAATCAATAAACTTATAATACTTTTTATATTATAAACATTAAAAAATTATAACAAAAAACGATACTGTGCGTATATAATATTAATAATAGAAAACATAATTTAATATAAAAACGTAACAAATTCACCTTGATCGATGATCACGCAAACATTTCATGTAAAATTATTTTTTAAAGTACAAATTCTCTTATTACCAGGTAATGACAATGCATCTAACCATATATTTTACATTATTATGAAACTGTATAAACTTTTTCTAATGTTTCACATTACTTTGACATCTCAAGTTATTATATTAGTATAGTTTTTTTTATGTTATTATTACATTTATGTTTATGAACAAAAAATATTTAATAATTATAGGTGAATTTATTTTTAAATTTAATTCCCCTTTTTCCTCTTAACACTTTTTTAAATTTACATATACATTCAAAATAAATGTCCAAAACTATTACTACATGTTTATTATGAATAGTAATTTATGCACTTATTTAAAATAATATCATAATTTACTGAAATATATGAAACCTTGATAATTAATGAACGTAAAATAATTAGTTTATTACTTAACCATAATATATAACGTAATTAAATAAAAAACTAAATAATATGTAGTTAATAATCAATGAGTGATTTAGAGTTTTAAGTACATGAATGAACAGCAATTTATGATAATAACGATCATTGTATTAAATTCATTGTAAATTATTAACCAATAAAGTTAAAAAAATATATATATATTTGTATATATATATAAACCATTATATTTTTGATATATTTTTTTACAAATTAATGTTAGTCTAGTGTCTGCTACAAGTAAAACAGTAATATACAAAATATTATGTTCTATTTTGATCTCAAAAAGATATTTTGGTTTTTATTATTATTAATATTAATTACTTATTATAAAAAACAAATATATTTAAAGCAATTTTCTTCTCGTCTAGGTCTTTTCTAGAGTCATCCAAATGTGACGCTTATATTTGTGTTTTATTAAAAAGAAATCAAAGAAACTATACACATGTTTCCCTATATACCAACCTATACACTTATTTCTTTTTAATAAAACACAAATCTATACGTCACAAATTTTTCACTCTTATACTACTTTATCACATATAAATATTTTAACATAAACAATTCTGAATCCTAATTTTAAAATTTTATATTCAACTTTTTTCAATATGAGACTTTAATGCCAATTCTTAATCTTATTTTGTGTTATGACTAGTTTCAACAAATTATGTCATCTTCAAACAAGATGAGATAAAGAAGTTAATGATTATATATATATATATATATATATATATATATATATATATATATATATATATATATATATAAATTCTTATAAGTAAACTTAAGATTATTTTAATATTACTCGAAGATGATACCAGCTATCGAAATTAGTCATACCACCAACACATACGAAGCAAAATAAATCTAAAATCTCATAATTAGGATCAATAAAAACAACGAAAAGGATAACAAAAATGAAAATGAGCAACATGAATTATAATTTTTTATCTTATATTTCAATACAAACATAAATTAAAATTAAAAATAATAAATAAAAATTCATCACATAAAAAAACTTACATTTAATATCTTTATTCAGGACAGTAAAATCTTCTTACAATACAAATAAAACAATAAAAGTACTCATTTTAATTTTAGAAAACAAAAATAAAAAAAAACATTTATTTGACACAGAAAAAGAAATTTATAAACATTTATTTGTGACATTTTTGACATAAACCTTATCTAAAAAGTGATAAAACTATTTTTGTATAGATATGCACTCACAAATTATAAACACACACACTTATATATATATATATATATATATATATATATATATATATATATATATTTATATATATATATATATATATATATATATATATATATATATATATATATATATATATATATATATATATATATATATATATATATATATATATATATATATATATATATATATATATATATATATATACACACATGTATATATGTATGTGTAAGTGTGTGTGTGTGTGTGTGTATGAAGTAATGATAAAGACTTTTTTACCTTCAAATAATATTCTAGTTGGAATATATCATTAATATTGATAACCGAAAGTATACTGTTTCATCTGTATTTTATTATCATGAATATTACAAAGGCAATAATTAAATCAATCAAATAATTAAACAAAATAAACTAAATATAATTCATTTTAAACGAAAATATTTTACTCTCTTCAAATTAAATAGTGTACTTGTTTTATTTACTTAAAAAAATCTATAAATTATGGCAAAAATAAATTTATAATTTTTAAAACATTCACAAAATTTGTATTTTTAATAGAAATGAAGCTACTGAGCCATATTATATTTACATGATTAACAATTTCTAATACAACTAATATTTATTCTTATGTACTAATAAATTAGTAATTTTCGACATTTTTCCATTCTCAATCTCCATTCATGACGATGATTCCAGATGTTTTCCTTCATTCTTAGATTTTCCATAATCATTTTAATTTCTGTATACTCAGCTTTACTTAGGTTTCACCAGCAAGCTATTCTAGTATGCATGTAAGATTTTTTAGGAACTCTTTCATTTAAAATTCTTCTGACATATCTGTAATTAGTTTATTCATTTAAGTTTATTATCTTCAATATTTTTAATATTATTTCTTTGTTTAATTGCATCATTTTTAAATCATTTCATTTAGAATTGGTTCCAAATCTAATATCCGTATTATTCATTTTAAAAATCAATTTTAGCAATTAATATTTTGTATATTATTTATAAAAGGAGATTTATTTGATTCAAACTTTAAATTTTCTTTTTTCTGTTATATATGATATTTTGGGACTGAATACTGTTAAACCTTTTATATTATAAACAAACATAGGCAATAAAAATATATATCGTTTTTAGACAAACTTGTGCAAATTGCTTAAAGTTATATGTTCAAAACTAGATATTAACATAAACTTTGTAATAAATTAAGTTTCGTATATTTATTTCAAATATTTATTTCAAATTTCATTCAATTTGTAAGATAAATAAACCATTTTTGAACTGTTTCTATCACAGATAGACGTAAAGGATACAAATTATATATTTTTCGTTAAAAAAAATGAAAACTACTCATTAGTTTATTTTTAGGTTAAATATTGGAACCAGATTTCATTAGAGCACTAAGTATTCTAATTTTTCTAATTTAATTTTATTTGGAACAAACACAATATTTATGATATTATCCGTGTCCTAAATTGGAGTGAATAATAAAACATACATCATTTTTAGCCAGGCTCATACAAATGTCTCATGCGTTCATGACTAAAATAGAATTTCACAGAAAACCTCATAAGTACCAAAAAAATCTGTAAATATAAGTAAACAATATTTTTAGAAATCCTCCATAAATCGAGCAGATCCTAAAAATTAGATGACAAAGACCTAAAGGATATTATAAAAAAAAACCTTTTGAGACCTCCACAAAAATGGTAGCAGAGTTAAAAGAAGTCATTACCAAGGATATAACATCAATATATATATATATATATATATATATATATATATATATATATATATATATATATATATATATATTTAAAAAAACAAGATTATAGGCATTTACAGCAAGGAAAAAATATTTAATAAACAAGACGAATAAAAAGAAAATATTACAGTTCATGAAAATGTACCATCACAAGCTACCTGCGTTATGGAAAAATCGTTTTATTTGCTGACAAAGAGGCAAAATAATGACAATCTAGCAAAAAGGCAAATACAATTCATTACTTTTTCCATTATGAATATAATAGATATTAAAGATAGCTCATTTAAAGTTTACAAATTATAATAATTTTGAAATAAATTTATTCCAAGTTGCTAGGATTGAATGTATTTTATAAAAATTACATCCATGTTATAATTCAATAAATCGAAATAAAAGAAAATGTTACTTTTTCTAAATCAATGCAATGTACGAAGACTTTTTCCCTCACTGTATATTTTGTCATTTAATGTTTGTTTTATACGTATTGAGTTATTTCATAAATAATACGGTATTTTATTGTTGGTCAGAATGAATGATGCAATATTTCTCAATTGTGGTAAAAAGATGGAGGTGTATATAAATATAAAGTTTCTAAGCTTGGTCGGTGGGTTCTTTGCAAATTATCGAACCTTAATCTGAAGCAATGAATGGATATATGCTCTTCTCATCTCTGCAGATTGAAAAATAAACCTTTTCTAAATTGAATTGTTACTGATGACGAAAAACGGATTGTTTTAGCCAATATTAAACATCTGAGGCAATGGGTTAAACGCAAGGAGAGACCATCTCCATAACCAAAGGGAGGATTCCATCCAAGGAATATTATGCTGTTGATTTGGTGGAATATGAATGGAATTATCAATCATGAGCTACTATAGGACAATCCATCACGAAAACGTTATATTGTAAACAAATATACCGATTAAAGTAAACTATCGACGAAAAAACGTCAACACTAGCCATCAGAAAAGTCGTAAATTTTTACTATGACATTAAAACTGAAGCAATTATGGTATATCCGCTGTATATTCTCCCAACTTGTTATTCTTAGATTATCGTCTATTACAAAGTCTTCAAAATCACATTAATAATGGACAGCAGTTTAATAGAGAGATGGATGTATGAAGGGAGATCGATTTATTCTTCGGTTCAAAACCAAACAAGTTTTACTAACAGAGTAGTGACAATTTAAGATTAAGATGGAAAGAATTAAATATTAATAAAATTATATTTTGGATTAAAATTTCAATATTGTGTATCATTTCAAAACTTTCTCTAAAAAAAAACTGCTTTATGGATGATTCAATACTTTACCTTTAATTTTATAATTATTTTAATAATATTATTTGAATATTTTTAGTAGTAATTTTATTATACGTATAAAGTATTTTACAAAACAAAGTTCTTACAAAAAAATTATAAATTGAATTATTGTTAATTAAAATATGAAAGCTATCAGATAATTTAAATTAATAAAACCATATTTTTAATCAAGTACAAAAGTTTTCTATTTAGTTTTTTAATTGTTATTTATAATCATAGTAAATTTATTATTTTATTTCAATTATTCACACTTTATAAAGGAAGGAATTAAAAACATAATTTATTAAAAGTAATTTTATAAATAAGTGTAAAATTAGATTTAATAAACAACTATTTTAGTACTGTATATGATCTTCATTGACATGTTGAATTTTACAGTAACCTAATGTAAATACACAAAGACACATGGTTAAATGTCACTTATAAAGTTTAAGGTTAAATTATGTCTATTATTCATGGAAAGTTAGTTTCTCTTATATTGAAAGAAAATTTTGGACCTGCAATTGAAAAGATAGGAAGTTATTTATATAAATGGGGTCCCAGTCCATTAGCTTTTATATCAACAAATACTGATACTCCAATAGAAACAGTAAGTTTAACATTTAATTATACATGAATTTCATTATTCTTTAAATATATTTCTTTTCATAGACAAAAAGATGTTTATGCCTCCTGATAAAATTAGGATTTGTTACATTCGAACAAGGAAGAACTGCTACAGGTGCTAATTACTCTCTTATTTCTGATAAAGTACTGCTTCGATTACGTTATTGCAGGTAATAAATATTTTTTTATTTATTGTTATTTCACTTATATAGTATAAAAAGAAATTTATCAGTAATAAACATAAACAAATTTTCTTACTATTAAATGATTTTTATCAATTTGTTGATGAATAGTATTTAGTTATTCTTTAATAACTATTATTTATAAAAAAAATTAAACATCTAAATAAATTTAGGTATGTCGAAATTATTAAAAAGAAATTTGGATGTGATGCTGAAGTTATTTTTGAAAAAGTTTTACAACAAGGAATTTTAAGAGCTTCTGAAGCAATATTGCAAGCAGCAAAGCATAAAGAAACTCAAGAAGAATTAGTAGATTTACCTGCATTACGTGATGCTTTTTTAATATTAGTTTCTAATCAATATCTGATGAGATTGCCATCACCTGTAGAAGAAAAACATGTTCCTGTATTACAAATAAATGAAAGAGATTTGTTTTTAATACCAGACATTGATATTAGACAATTACATGAGATGCATGGAAATCCTGATATTAACATTGTGTCACTCGATAACACTATTTTTTGGAGGATTAATTTTGATCGTTGTCATCAAGATATGAGAGATTCATTTTTAATTTCAGCAATGCAAAGAAGAATTGATGATAATGGTGCTGAATTAATGAGATTACTTTTAAAATCAATGTACATTCGAACAGAGCCTTGGGTAAAAGTCTCTAATCCTATACCATCTATAGAATTAAAAGATATATTAAAAAAACAGAATGATCATTCAATATTAGTCCAATATTTAGGACAGTACTTAAATATGATTGGTTAGTATATTTTCTATATATTTTTCATTTTTATTAAATGTTATGCATTCTTATATACACTTATAATTATGAAGATGTAAAATAATACAACTATACAAAATTCTAACATTTACAGAAGATGATCCAGCAAAATTTATTCAAAAAGTTGGTGATGCTGCAGGAGGACAATATATAATAAATATGAAAGAAGCTTTTACTCAGTTAACATGGGCAGCAGTGGAAAATATAATTGAAGAAAAATTTGGTTCTAATGCAGCTAGAATATTTAGATTAGTTAGAGCTAAAAAATACATAGAAGCTGATCATATTCAACAATTAGCAATGATTCCAAATAAAGATGCTAAACGCATAACTTATCAATTATTAGAAGAAAATTTTTTACAAATGCGAGAATTACGTAAAACACAAGCAAGTGCTGGACCAATGAAAACTTTTATATTATTTTTTATTAATTTTAATCAAGTTGTAAGAATGTTACTTGATACATCATATAAATCAATTTATAATATTCAAGTGAAAAGACAACATTTCACAACAATCAATAAACCTATTATTGACAAAAAACAAAGAGCAGATGCAATTGAACTTGACCTACAATCTAAAGTTCCTCCTGGAGAATTGGAAGAAATAGTATGTATATATTAATTAAATTAAAATGTATATAGGAACATACACATCAAAATATGTAAATAAATACAAAAAATATTGAATTTTTTTCATAATCATAATGTCAATAAATGATCAACTTTTTTTATATAATGATATTTGTAGCTTGCTGAATTAATAACACCATCAGAAAGAGAAGTTTTAGAAAAAATTGGTCGTACCAATAGAAAATTGAATTCTGCAGTGATTCATCTCGATGAAACTGTATTCTTGTTTCAGTTGTACTTAGAATATAACACAAAATAAATTATTTTATTAAAAATTTTGTCTCAAATATTTACTGTAAAAACACAGTCATTTAGTTATTTATTTTTAAAATTCTGTATTTTTAAAAGATATATAGTATATTTAAGTCAATTTTTCATACATAAAACAGAACAAAAAAAAACCTGGAAATATTTTAAAATTATATTAAAGTAACAATATAAAATATCAATTATTTTATAAAAGCATATTTTTTTATAGTGTTTTTTTATAATAATTCGTATTTTGAATAGACAATAATAAAAAAATTGATATTTTAAGTTATTTTATTTGCAATTATAAATGTTATTTCTAGTAATTATATAGTTACATATATTTTTTATTATATTATTCCATATTTTTTTATTTTTATAATAATTTATATTATAAATCATATCTTTTATAATAGATAAAAGCATGTATCTATCATACAAATGATAAATACATATATAAACATATATCATATAAATGAATTATCGCTGTAACACTAAGATATTGAAAAAGTTCAATAATTATTTTACACTGTTTTGTTTACATGCTGAAAAACATTTACGACAATGCTATCAGAATGCTATTAGATTTTATAACACAGCTTCTGATAATATTACCATCAAAATGGTCATCAGCTTATGAATAATAAGTAATTATTGAACGCTTTCTCAATATTTTATAGTGTTGAGTTGAAAGATCATTAATATAAAAATAAATTCAATAGTTCTAAAACAAATAGCATAGTTATATATATATATATATATATATATATATATATATATATATATATATATATATATATATATATATATATATATATATATATATATATCTACTTTAAAATATAAAAGCAAAGTGAAATAAATACTGTTAAAAATAGTTTTTTTTATTCAAATTAAAAAATATTTTAGATAATTATTTAATATTTTGTAATTTTTAATAAAAGTATTACAAAAATAATATTACAGTACAGCCAACATAAAGTTCGATTTGTGATCTCTAACCTATACAAATTAAAACTTTAAACTTCACGTGGATAAAAAAATAGAAGTAATATTGTTTAAAAATGAATGATGAAATTGCAGCATATCTTCAAAAGGCAGAAACATCGGTAATTTACATAAAAAGTTAATTGTTACTTATCATTTTTAGCAGTATATACATGTATAACTGAAATATTGCAAATTTTAGGAAACTGATATAAATTATTTATCAAAAGAATTAAACATATTAGAAGGAATCATGAAAAGAGATCCAACTGCTGCTGAAGGGAAACCAGAACTTTCTAAACTTATAACTGAAAATATTAAACTTAAACACAGGTTAACTATTCTGAAAAGAGCGATTGATGCTGAAACATCTAGATCTAAAGAAAGAAAATTGTCTGATAAAAATCACATGTGGAGTATTTTTAATGAATTAGAAAATGTATTTAATGTTGCGATTAAAACTGCATATCCAGATGTAGATGTACCAGTTATTATTGCTCTTTCAGGTAGTGCAAAATTTGGAGACTACCAGTGTAATTCTTCATTGGCCATAGCTTCACTTTTAAAAGCAAAAGGTATTATTTATTTGTATTATTCTTTAATAATTTGACACATATATAATTTTGTTAAATGTCAGTAGAGTAAATATATTCATTATTATAAAAGTATGTATATATATATATATATATATATATATATATATATATATATATATATATATAAAATCATTATTTATATATGTAAGTTAAATTTATAATGCTTTTTAATTTCATATCATTCAATTATTTTATTTACTTTCAATTTACACTCTAAAAAGATAAAACAAAACCTTTTAGGAAATTTGTTATTATAAACTTGTATGGTTAATTTAAATTTGTAAATTAATTACAGGCATAAAGTTATCACCTTATGATATAGCTAAAAAGATAGTTGAACAGTTACCACATAGTTCAATAATTGAAAAAGTGGAAATAGCTGGTCCTGGTTTTATAAATGTATTTTTAAGTCGATCGGTTGGAATCGATATATTGACAAATGTATTTAAATTTGGTGTCATGATACCACCTCCAGAAAAACGTTTAAAAGTACTAGTTGATTTTTCATCACCTAATATTGCAAAAGAAATGCATGTAGGTCATCTGAGGTTTGTAAAAACTTGATTATGTACAGAATTAGCCATTAAAATATAAATCATTTATATTAATGATCTTATTTTTATTAAAATGAATTCATATTATTTGCAGTGAACTTTGATTTTTAATAGTAATATATTGTATTTTTAGGTCAACTATAATTGGAGAGAGTATATGTCGACTTCTTGAATATCTTGGTCATGATGTTCTTCGAATAAATCATGTTGGTGATTGGGGTACTCAATTTGGCATGTTGATTGCTCATTTACAAGATAGGTTTCCAGATTTTGCAACAAAATCGCCACCGATTGAAGATTTACAAGCATTTTATAAAGAATCTAAAGCACGATTTGATGAAGATGAAGAATTTAAAAAACGAGCATATGCATGTGTTGTAAAACTTCAAAATTTTGATCCCTATTATCATAAAGCTTGGGAATTAATTTGTAATGTTTCTCGTAAAGAATTTCAAAAAATTTATGATAGGCTTGATGTAAAGCTAGTTGAACGTGGAGAATCATTTTATCAAAAACACATGGAAAAAATAGTAATAGAATTGGAAAAACAAGGATTCTTAGAGGAAGATGATGGCCGTAAAATTATGTGGGGATCGGAAACAAAATCATCAATTCCGTTAACAATAGTAAAATCAGATGGTGGTTTTACATATGATACTTCTGATATGGCTGCTGTAAAACAGAGAGTTGAAGAAGAAAAAGTTGATTGGATTATTTATGTTACTGATTTAGGACAAGTAAATATTTTTTTTATTAATTACTTTTGTATTTTATTTTTGTTTAATAATTATATTTGTTTTGATAAAAGTACAAAGAACTAAGTCAATTGCAAAATTATTTCAGGCAACTCATTTCCAAGTTATAGAAAGTTGTGCACGGCGAGCTGGTATTCTTAAATCAAATATTAAATTTGATCATGTTGGTTTTGGTGTTGTATTAGGTGAAGATAAGAAAAAGTTTAAAACACGTTCTGGAGACTCAATACGTTTAAGTGATCTTCTTGATGAAGGTCTCCGGCGAGCTCATCAGAAATTAGTAGACAAAGAGAGAAATTTAGTATTAACAGAAGAAGAAATGAAAGCTGCTCAAGAATCTGTTGCCTATGGGTGTATTAAATATGCAGATTTATCTCATAACAGAAATCATGAATATGTTTTTTCATTTGATAAAGTAAATTATATCATTTGTTAGGTTTTTAATAATTGAATTAATATATTTTTTTCTTGTATTGTAGATGTTAGAAGATAAAGGTAACACTGCAGTATATTTATTGTATGCTTATACAAGAATTCGTTCAATTGCTAGAAATGCAAATTTAACATCTGAACAAATTAAAAAAGCTAGTGAAACTACAGCAATATCTTTAGAACATGAAAAAGAGTGGAAACTTGGAAAAGTATTATTACGTTTTCCAGAAGTACTTTTTAAAATAACAAATGATTTATGTTTACATCATTTATGTGATTATACTTATGATATAGCAACGAGTTTTAGTGAATTTTATGATAATTGTTATTGCATTAAAAAGGAAAAATCTGGAAATACAGAAATAAATATGGGAAGAATATTATTGTGTGAGGTAACTGCTTTAATTTTAGCACAATGTTTTTCTATATTAGGTTTAAAACCTGTCTCATGTATGTAGTATGGAGTTTATAATTATTGTATTTTTTTTTGCAAATAAATATTAACTTTACATTTGATCATTGTGCTCAGTTTTATTTTAATGAAATGTTAAACAATTATTTTTAAATAACTTTATTTACTGAATACATTTTTCCAATCTTAAAGTGAATTTTACAGCTTTGATAATTTGCTGTATTTATAGATGATTATTTTTTTTTATATGTATATTAAAAAAACAATATAATTGTTTCTATGAAACATTTTTAATAAGTGAAATCACAGTTCATATAGATAATTTTTTGAGATATAATTTGTAAGTTTAAAATTCCAATATAATATTCATATCTAATATCTAAATATTATAATTTAGTAAAAACAGCTTTATTATATATACTATTATGTTTATATATATATATATATATATATATATATATATATATATATATATATATATATATATATATATATATATATATATATACATACATACATACATACATACATACATACATACATACAGCAGTAGCCAATATTATTTGATTAGAATTATTAACACAATGTAAAATGTAAATATTCTTTAAATAGCAAATGAATTATAATTTAAAAAATTATGTAATGATTGTTTTAAGTACTGTATACTTTTTGAGGGTTTTCTTTTCATCTTTTATATTTATATATATATATATATATATATATATATATATATATATATATATATATATATAAAATTTTATTTTACATAAAATAAAATTCTTTGAAATTGTATTTTTATTCTATATTTAATTATTTATAAGACTATATACATTTATATTGATTTTAACATTAAATTAATGGCCACAGCTGTATAAAATATAATCAATTGGCATATTTCACACTAAAGTATCAATGCTACAAATTAATGAGCATTCTATTACTCTCTTTTGAATAACATTTTTTTTTCATTGAGTAACTTCATTTGAACTTTTTTATACTTATTTTATAGGTATATAGATACATATTATTTTAGTAGTCATGCATCTAGATTATCAAATAATATACAATAGGATTTTTTTTTTATTACAAAGCTGCTATATTGTTGTAAGACTTCTTTGCTAGATGCTCTATAATTATTTTATTTGTAGTGAGTCAGTTATAAAATTAAAATTTATTTGTAGTTCATTTTTGTAAATTGTTTACCATTAAAATTATTTTGATTAAATGATGAAGTACAGAATATAAAATATAAATAATTTTACTTTGCAAATTGGATAAATGTTTTAGTTTCAGACAATATAATGCATAGAAGACGTACAGCAATTTACAACAAGAATAAGTTTTATTATTTTATTAAACTAATAATCATGTCTAACATGATTTCACTTAACATATTAAAAAAAGTAACATTTTTATCTTCAATGTCTTTTGTTGATCTTATATTTTAATTATGATATTTCTTTGGTAAATAATATATCATAGATTCAATATGGAATCACAGATTAAACAGATAATGGTAAACCAAGTCGTGCTAATACCATTTCTTTTCGTAATCTCATCATTTCCCAATATACTTCATGTGCTAAAATGAAACATTATAATGTAGTTATTTATTAAAAAAAAATTAATAACCATTAATACCTGAACTTTTAACAAGTCCTCTTTCAATATATCGGAGGTAATTGAGAAAATCACAAACAGCAATTATCTGTAATAAAAAAATTTATAAATTAATAAACAACAGAAAATATAAATAAAAATCTAAAATACTTTACTAAATATATATATATATATATATATATATATTGATTCGGTAGCATAGTGGCTAGCATCACCATGTGTCAAGCGGGAGATTGTGTTCAATTCCCATATGTACGATATATATCATATACGATTATATATTATGAATAACTTACCCTATTTCTACAAATCTGTGATATATTATGCCAAACATCTTGGTCACCAAGTTTCATTCGATAACTACAAAGTCGAGGAACTTCTAAAAGTGCACATTTTCTGAAAACAAGAAATTTTTAATACAGACTTAAATTTTTTTTTGTACAATTTGAGTTTGAATTAAGTGACATACTTAGGAAATAAAGTTTTTGCTTTATCACTTATAGCTTCAATAAAAATATTTCCATTGTCAACAGCTTCCATTAATTTTTTAGAGAGCTCTTCATTATTGAAATTTAGACACATATTAATATCCTCATTATATATTCGATGAACAAATGGATCATTTTTATCCATTTTTGGATTTTGTTTCCATGCTAAAAATTCTTTATGAATGTTTGGGTCAACCTAAAAAATATAAAAACTTCTAGTTTTTTTTAATTTTAAATAATTGAAAATATGGACTTTTAAGAATCTGTAAAATCTTAACTATTTTTTTAAAAAAGGTACAGAAAACAAAATAAATCAATATTTTTCTTACTTCAAAACCTTCTTTTGACTCAATTGTGTCTGTCCCTAAACTAGAAGCTGCTCTTTGTTCCTTTACTGGTGAATCTGGTGGTGATGCTTCTCGTCCATATTTCAAATTAAAATGTGATGGTGATCTGTAGTGCTTTTTTGTAAATACACTGTTACCTGAATTTTTTTATTATATTTTATTTTATAATAATTTAAAATTATCATTTTAATATAAATTCAAACATACCAATATCTTCTTTAACTACACGTGGAGAAATTTGGGGATGAAGATGTGGGTTTGGACAACTAGGTGTAGAAGTTAATACAAGAGTTTTTAAAGCTGCAACCTCAGCTGTTAACACTTCAACTTTCATTTCACTTTCCCTTAATGATTTTTCAGCTGTTGCTTGATTTATATTTGCCTCTCGAACCATTGTATGTGCCTCCTATAAAGATTTATTAATGACAAAACATATATATATATATATATATATATATATATATATATATATCAGATTAATTTATAAAATTATTAAGTATTGCTTTGATAATAAAAGAATAAAAAATAAATGTGATTGTTGAATTAAAAATATTTTATTAAAATTAGTTTCTTGGTTTTACTTTTCAATGTTTTATATTAATAAAGTATTAAAAATAAATAGTAATATTTTTGATATTTTTAAAAATAAATACAATAAAATAAAAATATATAGAATGCATAAAATTTTACCTGGAATAAGCTTGCAGTTAAATCTTCTAGCTCAGCTTCAACATCATTCCGAATACGTGTTAATCTAGAAACCTCTGCATCACGTAACTTTAGTTCTTCATTTGCTGTTTTTAATTGTTCTTGCAGTCTACTTAATGCTTCTTCTTTACTCATAATTTCTGTAAAATCTTTCGTACTATCTGATTCAGTTGATAAACTTTCCCAAGAAATTTTATCTTTATCTCCATTTTCTAAACTAGATGTGTTACTTGTATCTTGTAATAAATCACCTGGACCACTATCAGAAGACTTATGAATTGTGTTATGTTTATCAGCCAATTGAGAAATTTTATTTCGTATTATATTTTCTGTCCTAAAGGTGTTATCTTCAATTTGATAGTTTGTTTTTGTATCTAAAGATTCTTTTTTCGTACTATTTCTAATATCACAGGTACTTTCTTCTTGTGACAAGTTAATATTTAATGATTGATCATCTACTGCACCATTACTAGATATTGAATGAAAATCGTCATCGAATGCAAACATACCATTTCTTACAATATTTACATTTTCATATGAACTGTTCACAGAACAATCAGGTTCATCGATTTCTTCTTCATCTGTTGTGTATGATTCATCTCCAGTTGTTCCAGTAGAACCTGCTCTTCGATGTTTATTTACAAGACTTGTGTATCCCTGTAGAGATCCATTTGGCACTAGCATACTTTTAATTGGTAATTTAAGTTTATTTACAGAAGGTCTAGTATTAGGCATAGTCAATGTTACTTCTGTTTCCATTTTTTTACTTAAAAAAGTAACTTTCAAAAATATATTAACTGAATTTTTTTGGAAAAATTGTTTTTCTTCTTCAACATTCTCATTGATGTAAACTGTAAAGAAAAATATTAATAAATTATTCATAGAACACAATGACAATTATACAAAAAATAATTTATTGAAAACAATTTAATATCAGTTTTTAAATTAGTATAAATTTCATGTAACATTAGATAAATTATCATTTTTTTAAAAAAAGTTTTTGAAACTAGACTTTTTCTTTATATGATTATGTTCTTTAATTTTGTTGAGCTTGTATATATGAGATCTATGTATTACATTATGTTTTATACATATATACATATATATATAGATATATATATATATATATATATATATATATATATATATATATATATATATATATATATATATATATATATATATATATATATAATAAAAGAAATAAGAACAAGGGTAAACTAAGGATAAAATATTTTTTTCTTAACAATATTTGGTGGGATTAATATTTCGTCAATAAAATTAAAAAAATATATTGGAAAATATCTATTCGATTTTTTTTTGTTAGATGTAAGTTATGAATATTTTTAAAAAGATTATAAATACAAATTGAAACTAGTATTATTGATAATTAAGACAACACGTTTATGTTTCTAAGAGACAGAGAGGTGATAACTAATAGAAAATAAGAAGATTATAGATAAAAGATGATGTTATAGATAGAGTAGAACATAGGAGATTAAAACGATTTAGAATTTATTAAAAGATGATAAAAATAGCCAAAGGGCTAAAGTAATTACATGAATGAAGAGAACCAGAAAGATATAAGAAATTTAGATCAAAAAAGTAATGGAGAAATGTCTATTGGACAATGTAGTATACACAATTCAAGGATAATAATGTTCAGGATTGATTAACATGAAAATTGAGAATTGAAAGACATGATGATTCCATATGTATAAACATGACAAACGTACATGTTTATACATATGGAAAATATATATATACACACACACGCACACAACACACATACATACATACATACACACAGTCATGACCATACAAACACAGAGTTTTTAATTTTTATCATTTAAAGTAATTAAGAAATTGTTATTTTTATGTATTTATAGTAATATTTATGAAGTGTTAATTTATGTTTGTAGTCTTTATTTATTGATTTTTTATAAATACTAGGTCAATTCTGCATTAAGTGAATGGACATAGTAAAAAAACAACAATACTATTTGTATGAAATCATTGAACTAAATATTCCACTTGGTTTACTTTTATGGTCATAACATCTGTTAACCTTGAACTACACTAATGGGTAATTAAATAGAATGATACAATTGAAAGAATGTTTGCTTCCTCAAATGTTTTTATATTACTTAATATATACATAAAATATAGTTTTTTTTTTTAATTTTTATCATATACATTCTAAGATGGAAGCAAAAATTCACGCTGTATTCAATTTTATTGCAAAATAAAAGTATTGTAATCAAATTAGATTATTAACTTATTTTGAAATAAATTATATATATTTATATTAAAGAATATGAACTAGATTTTCGTTGAATTATCTATAATAATTTTAAAATTGGGCCATTTATTTTGATATTGAGACAAATTCACTTTAACGTAAATTAAATTACCCAGCATCACGGTATAATTATGAAAGGATGCAAAATAATTAAAATATAGACCGAAAAAAGTATTATAATTTAGAGTAAAATGCAGATAAACTGGGTCTAGACAACACTTTTAGGGTATGTGTATTTAAAGTATTACCAGAACAAATGACTCTATTACAAATCGTGCGTCTTTTAGTTGTTATATAATTTAATCAAAATACTGCCCTAGACTCTCAATCTAACTTTAATTGAAAACCTGTGGGATATTCTTGAAGAGACATTAGTCGACATACAATTACATCAACAGATTATTTCAAAATGAGTTTATTCAATGAAAAAGCTACCGTTAACTTGTAAGTTACTATTAATTTACAATAATTAAATTAATTGCAAAAAGGCAACATTTTCTAGAATCAATCTATTATATATATATATATATATATATATATATATATATATATATATATATATATATATATATATATTTACTACATCTATTATAGCAAAAAGAGACTATCGATAAACCAGATAAATTACTGATTGGGAATCTAAAAACATAAAAAGGCCTACAAAGAAACTCATAGATAGATGGGGCAGAGACATAAGAAAATTCGTCAGAATAGACTGAAAGATAAATGCATTGGATCAGTCAAGATGAAGGATTTTAGGAAAGACCTTCATCCCGTACAAGATGGCTGACGATGATTACATCTAGTGAAAAACTACTTATTTTAATAAATATAGACGATTAATTACTAACAGTCATAGTGTAAAGTATAAAATACGATTTTCAAAATATATTTCATATAGTTTTTATTATAAAATATTTTTCATTTGATAACTAAACATTATAATAACTCATTGTGTTATTACTATTTACGAGTGTTTAATATCCTTGAGCTCATTGTAAAAGGTGTATTATTATTTTTATTATAGTACATATATACGTTTATAATCATTTAAATGGAATTGGAATTCATATGAAATTGAATTGATTTCCCACTGAAATACTAAATATTTATTATATAACAAATCATGTTTAAAGTATATAATAAAATTCAATTTGTGATGAACCAATACAATTCGATAGTTGATTATATCTAACTGATTTTAAAATTTAGTTCTTACGGCTATGATATAATAGTTTCTAAACATTTATTAAAGGAGTGGCTTCATGTACAGTTTATAAAGGTTAAATATTGTAAATGTTAAATATTTTTCAAATTAACAGTTTATAAGTGTTCGTCTTCAAAAATACCAAAGTTTAATCGTTTAGTGGTAAGTTTATTTATTTATCTGTTTTAATTAATAGTGTAATTTTGGAATTAATATAATTAATCTATTTTCTACTTAATTTTAAAAATTTAATTCATAGCGTTAATTACATAAACTGACTGATTAATTGATTTGAACTATTGGGGCAGTTAAGAGATATTTTTTAATTATTTATTCATTGGAAAATTTGATAAATTTATGCCTATTATTCGAATTTTTGAAATATTTGTCGAAAATGGCAAAAATATACTTAATCAATTTTATTTTGATTTACATAAAATATTATATATATATATATATATATATATATATATATATATATATATATATATACATATATACATACACACACATAGAAACTTTATAATATGTATTAATAGTAGGAATATTTCTGTTGAAATTTATAATCTCAAAAACTTTTATTACATACATTTTATTAAATATATTTTTTATTTATTCTAAGTAATTTTTAATTAAGAGTTTCGAAGATAGGATTTTCAGAGGAATTTAACGTAAGATTTTTAAAGATTTGTAAATTTTATATATATTTGTCTTTATTTTTTTAAAATAAATCTACATATTTATAATGTAGATTTCATTTATACAATAACCCCATAATAATTTGTTTTATTATAATTTATATATAAATTACACACGCACATAGTTGTCAGGTCTTTATTTTTTTACAGCACTAATAAATGTGTTTAAATTATATAAAATACATGCGAAATAAAATTATTATATAAATTGTGTACAATTAATATATAAAGTCTTTGATGAAAATAAAATGATTAAACCGTGTAAATATTATAATAAACGTAAAATAAATTATTTTCTCACTGTTCTATTTTTAATAAATATGTTGAACATATGTCATACACATTATCATAAATATATTAGCATCAGAATGTAATATTAAAGACGTAGAACATAAATTATGCAATACATAAAACAAAACCTTGTAATCAATGTACATCATACCATATGTGGATCATCTTATAAGGATTACACAATAAATTATCCTATATAATCTTTATATAAAGCAACCAATAGTTATGATTGACTATGTAATTATAATTATTGATTTTATCTAATGAATGTTTACTTTTTATTTATATTTTTTAGGGTATGTGTATTTATTGAATGTTATATATATATATATATATATATATATATATATATATATATATTTATTATATTTTATGAATGAAGTTTTAAGAAAAATTAAATCATTTATAAAATATGTCTTCATTTTCTTCATAAAATTAATTTAAAAATTCATAAAACAATTTTTATTATATTTAACATTTTCTTTAAAATCAAGAAAGTTGACATTCCATTAATATTTTATATATAGATAATAGAATATTCCATATTTTCAGTTTCACTTGACATCTGTAGATCAATTAAAATCTGTTACAAATATTTTATCTTTTTATAAATTAAATGTTAGAAATAAACTATTTGCAAATGAATTATTAAAATATTCAGAAAGATTTCTGTAGAATCTGACAATGGGAACAAGAGACAAATTTTTGTAGATAAAGTCTGAACATTATAATAAGTGATATAAAAATAATTCGTGTTTTTAATAACAAACTTTTGTAGGTATTAGTTTCCTTTATTATGTGTTATAAAAAAATATATTTCTTATTAATTTACTTATTTATTTATTAAATGAGGATAAAATGAATTACTTATTTTAACAATTTATATAATCTATAATTATAATAAATGTTTATTATATAATATAATGAACTTTTATGTTTTTATATTACTTATTAAATCTAGTTTAACTATAAGATATTCGTTTTATTTATACATACACAAAATTTAACATAATTCTATATTAAACTGAAACATTTAATGAAGAAGAGAATTTAAATTCAATTTTATTAAAATTAATGCCCTGTCATTACTTTTAGCCAAAAATATGCCACCTATAATTCTATACGCCACGTAAAAATAATTAATATTAATTATTCGGGGTTCATTGCCAAATTTGACTTCATAATATATATAAACATCATTTTCAACCTCTATTAATTTGATAAAGACCTCGTTATATATATATATATATATATATATATATATATATATATATATATATATATATATATATATATATATATACATATATATTGTATATATGAGATTTGTTTATCGGAGGGCATATAATCAATTACAAAAAAAATCATACAAACTTAACGCTGATATGACGCAAGCTGTAATAAAATTGTAATTGAGTTCTGGATGGAAAATTTAAGGCTTTATTAGATTAACTTTGACACGTAGTAATAACTGCGTATGAATATAAAGTAGTTGCTCTTGGTAAATTGCCACGATATTAATATTTTATGGTAATTTAGTAACACTGTTTTAATGAGCTTACGGTTTATGGATGATATATCCGTTAGATATTCTATTTAAATTTAAATATTAATGCAAAACTTCCGAAATGTAAGGTAAATTCTGATTTATTGTGCGATTATTTGCTGAATCACACTTTAATATCACAATTCATATAAAATTTAGCATTGAGAAGTATTTTCTTTCAAAAGGATTTAACTTCATTTAAAGATTTCAGTGTTCGAAATAAATAGAATATTAATATCAACTAACTTATCATTTTTGGAAATAATTACAGGTAAGTTGATAGAAATTCTGTTACATATTTTTATTGTTAAATTCAGACTATTATTTGAATGTTTAAACCTATCCTATTGTATAAAAATTGTTGAATGTTTTTTTTATTTTGAAAATTTTTGTCACATTCTTACTAACTATATACTTGTTAACTGAAAGTAGTTTGAAATGAAAGTTACTAAAAATAATATTATATAAGTAGTTAATCAAGAATAAAAAGAAAATATTTCTTTTTTTGAATATAAAGTTTTTAAATATATGAATATTTTTTAAAATTTGAATTTTGTTCACTATAGTATTTTAATTTCTCTCTCTCTTTATATATATATATATATATATATATATATATATATATATATATATATATATATATATATATATATATATATATATATATATATATATATATAATAAATACTTGTATTTAATTTACGTACATGCCGTCGCTGAGTCTAGCCAGGCGAAACACAACTGTGCACCAAGGTTTCTAAAAAGTCGATGAACTCTGTTGATCGTTAGATCAGTGCTTGTTATCATTCATCAGTAAGATCTTTCCAGAATAATTTCTTCTTATGTATTTGACATTTAATTGTCTTTCATTTATTTTTTTAATTTCTTTTCAATTTTTCAAGGTTACGAGTATCGATTTTATTCTAAAATGGACAAAATAACATGATTCTGTATTTAAATATAAAATTCATTGTATATGAGAATAATAAATATTCACGAATTAAAAAATTCTTAGCATGAAAACATATATACATACATGCGCATATATATATATATATATATATATATATATATATATATATATATATATATATATATATATATATATATATATATATATATACATTTATGTGTGTTTGTGTGTGTGTGAAAGACAACAATTCTGTAAGAATGAAGAATGTTGTTATTATTATAATAACATTTATCTGTTTCAGGCTGTTGATTTTTTGTAAACATTATAGTGGCATTCAGTTTATTTTTAGAATTGTGACAATAATATTTGAAGATAAAAAATACTTTTATCGCAACTATTATTTTTACTAGCGTTGTACAATTTTTATAAACAAAAGAAGAAATTTGTTTAAAGGTTAATTGCGAGTTCAAAACTATTCACCTATTTAATATATAATAATAAGTTTTTATACGCGGAAGAATAATATTTTTATGACAATATATTATTCGAAAGTTATTAAATATTTAATTTAAAAATATGAGAAATAATTTGAAAAAAATAAATATTTTAATAACTATACAAAAAAAGTAAAGGTTATATATGGCATATAAAACATTAACCACTGATTTTGAATATTACATTATTTATAAGATAGTTCTTTCTATTAACAATAAAAATGTTGTAAATACCAGACAAGTAACAATAGACATATGTTTATGTATTATCATTTTATAAAAAAAATTATAATATAGGGTCATTTAAATGTGACTTCTAGATTTGTATTTTATTAAAAAGAAACTATACACATGTTTCTCTGTACCATATACATATATACATATACATATATATATATATATATATATATATATATATATATATATATATATATATATATCTATATATATATATATATATATATATATATATATATATATATATATATATATATGTATTATTAAAGATTATTTCAATTTGTTGAAATCAAAGTACTGGAAAGTTTTGATTTTCTAATTCATTCACTTTCATCATGAAAAATGACTTGTATAGCATTATATGTTTCAAATACGATATTATACATGATAATTCAAAATCTGCCTCACGTGCAGGTTTTTAAATACGGGCGTCTCATATTAATTTATTAACTAACTTATTTTCATATAAGCATTTATAAGATTTCCCACATAGAAACAACACGTCATGCTCTACTTTTTATGTATTTTTCAGTATTCAATACTGACAGGTATATTATTAGTAACTGACTTTGAACTATTCATATTTTTAAATGTATAGATATTCATATGTATGTATGTATGTATGTATGTATGTATGTATATATATATATATATATATATATATATATATATATATATACATATAAATAGTTTTTATCTTGTAATGTTGGAATATGATAGTTCATTTGAATGAAATTTACATTTGATTATTTTTTTACATTAATTCTTTACAGTATTTTTAAAAATCAAATTTTTGAATCTTTATGTACGTCACAGTATAACAACTTTTAAACAACAAAGATAATTTTTGAAAATATAACATTTGTTGATTAAAAAATAATGAATATATCGAAAGACTGGTTTTTATTTGCAAGTATTTAACACATAGAAGCTGCTTATAAAAATTGAAAAACAAAGTGCAACTTAAAATTGAATTTTTATTTAACAGTAACTATATACATTCATAATTAATTTATCAAAAAAATATGTTGCATTACAAAAGCAGCGCTCTGATAATGACTGCGTTGCCATAGGGCAAAAAAAAGTTAACTATACATAATTATGAAATAATTGTTCAATACCATGCAGTATTGATAGTTCATTTCTGTGAAAAAAAATCGTTACAAATCGAAAACAAATAGTGATAAAATACATTTATCAATGTATTTCTGTTTCTTCACAAAAAGTTAACGTAAGTAAGATAAAGGGATCATACCATCCACCTGCCTATAAAGTCGTTTGAAAAACGAGTCGCAAGAGGAATACAGTTGGCACATATAAGATATAGGTCCTTAGATGCATTGGATAATTTAAGTAATGGAAGTAAAGCATCGATATGAAACTGTATTATATATATATATATATATATATATATATATATATATATATATATATATATATATATATTATTGCGACAATATTATGAACTAGTAACTTATATAATGTATCGTTTAATTCTATTATGAAAATAGCTACGTGATGTAATTTATTGTATTGTGGTCCTAAAACAGAATGTCGTTTATATATAGGAAAGTCACAATGAACACTAATAAGAACGTACGTGCTAATATTACATATAATCATTTAAACACAGCCTATTTTAAATTTGTGAAGTGACTAATTTATTTTTTTAATGTTGGTATAATTAAATTTCAAAAGATTTAAAATCCACATATGTACATGTAACATTTGTTCAAAAACGATATCTGATTAATTTATATAAGTATAAAACTGTTATTAATATTTTTTAAATATGTGTAGTGAAATGTGTGAAAAAACTTGTAAAAAGTGCAAACTTGTATCTATGATATCAGTATTAAATTTTTGTAAGGAGGATATGTAAGGATTTTGTAAGGAGATTTTAGTATATTAAAATGTTACAAGATATAAAGTAATTTAAATTTTAAATTAAACATTTTTGTACGACAATAATAGTATAAATGATTCGATTTTAATGAAATATTGAAACCATAAAACTAATATAATAATTTATGAAAACTTTTAATTTGTTTTCTGACTTTAATTCATTCATTATATTTTTAACAGAGAGTTCTTGTTTTGTTTAATATTTAATACATAATTAACACTGATATAACCTTAAATGATTTTGATTCAGAATAAAAATGAAACACAATAAAAATGAAATATTCAAAAAGATTAACACTTTTAGAACATATATAGTACAAAATTGTTTCTATAAAATAGCAAAATAGTAGAAGTAATTTTACATACGTATACATAAAAAATATATTTATTTTCATTGTCTCATTTATTTTTATTATTAAAGGTGATTCCAATATTAATTAATTTCAATTCATTATGTTGTCTTATATTATGAAATAATTATTATCTGTTTAAATGACGTTACACCTATCACACACATATCATCACACACACACGAAATTTTTTAAAAAAATATTTTTTTACATAGTAGCTGATTTTGAACAATAAAAATTGATTTACTTACGTAAAATTAAAAATTATATATTGCACTTAATTAACATTTGCTTAATTATTTACACTTGCTTATAATAATTAAAAATGAATTTTACATTAAAATAAAGGTAGTAATTATTTTTTTACACATTTCTGCAGTTTATATGCCCCCACTTCTATATATATTGCAAAAAAATATTTATTCCAATTTTATGTCATATAGTAATATAAATAAATACTTTAATAGTTATAAATGCAAAAGAGTTTTTTTTTTCATTTATTGTGACTTATTTTATATAAAAATTTATTTAAAAAAACTGCATATTTAAATGTACAATAAATAACAATTTTGAATATTAAATTATTTAATTATCTCTAATAAAACTTTTACTAGGCTAATGTGTTGATGTATATTTTTTTTATAAAACATTACATATCTGATGTATGTAAACAATAACTACATTTTTATAGTATACTTTTACAGTAAACTATTAACGAAATTGCCTTCAAGTTTGAGTAAACAATTATAGAAGTAATAATATTGATAAAATATTTATATGTAATTGTTTCTTTTCTTGAAAAATAACCACGTTTCAAATTAGAGAAAAAGAAATAAAAGTCTAGTATATGCATAATATCTTTGAAATCAGACTGAAGTAAATTGTATTTTAAAATTACTTCTTTTCGTAATGGAAAATACATTTACTGGTTAAAGAGAAGATGTAATGACAGCTGCAAATATTTCTTTTAGACACATTTTAGAACAACTTGCATATATATTAGATATTACAAATATATTATAAACCAATATATTTTATAAAATAATTTATAGAAGTAATAAATAAAATTTAAAGTTATTATTTCTATTGACATTTTAAAATGATTTGTATATTTATAAATTATATAATATTTTCATATTTTAAAAAGTATAAAGAGTTTTAAAAGTAGTTTAATTATTGAAAATATCCATAACCTAATTTATTGGAATGTTAAATACCGAAAAAATAAAGTTTATCAAAATTCCAATCTGGTTATTTGAATATGCACCATTGTCCCAGATCCGACTGACCGATTCAATAGGAAATCGATGACCTACGGAGCTCTGGTTATTTCTACAAATAAATAATCACTAAACAAATAGTTTAAACATTTTAATTCACCACATATACATGACACAGTCTGGTAGACAATATGTATTGATACTGATGAGACTAGTTTTATATTCTCTTTAAATATTTGAATACAATAATTTTTGCATTGAGTGTATTTTAGTTTTCTTAATATAACTGTATTAGGTTTATAGGTTAAATTGAATTAACATTCTCTTTTTAAATAGTTGTCAATTACTTTTTAAAAATTGTCTATTTTTATTACAATAGAATAAAAATTATTTGTTTACAGATATTTAACAGTAATTTAATTGAAATAATAATGAAAAATTAATTTTATTAAAATTATGATATTTTGCATGTGAATGTAAATGGTTTAATTAAACTCTATACGGAATAATTGCTTTCTGAAAATTTATTATTTTTATTTTAAATATTTCTTGGAACATCAAGAAACTAAGTGATATTTTTAATGGTTAATCGAGTTTTAATTAATTGACAACTGTAAAAAACTACTACAAAGTTTACAACACTATTAATGTGTTTATTTATAACAGTAATTGTATGAATGATAATTTGATATTTATTCAAATAATATTTTGTCATGTTTTGATTTTGTAAGGTAAACAAGAAAAAATATTTTTTTGTACATGCTCAAGACCTTTAAAAACTCAATATATTTAGTTTTTGAAAAGAATATACATACTAGGTGTATCTTTTATAACCTATTATTATCAAATTTTAAATAAAATATTATAATTACAATATTAATTATTTCAAAGACAATAATAATAATAATAGTAATAGATTTCAATATTATAAAAAAATTAAAAAAATATTTTTTTTGTAAAATTAAATACATTAACAATTGCACTTTGATGAAAATTTTAAATTTATTTTTATTAAGTAATTACTATCTTATTAATGTATTTTTGTTATGATGGAAATTTAATCACTTTTAGAAAATTATGTTCAAATATGTCCCTCCGTTAGAAGACTTACTACTATAATTTATGGGTTGCAGACATAATTACATTATACTAGACGGTTTATAATCAAGTTAGAGTGTAGATTGCAGTCTATACTTTTAATTTTTAATAATATTTTGAAATCTTCAATTAAAACTTTTACAAGAAATATAGAAGTTTTGCATTTAAAAACATTTTTAATTTGATGTAATTATTAATTATTATAATAATTTTTACATTATTGTAGTTTGTATAAAACGTACTGTCGTAATATACACATTTTTAATTAACTACATTTTTGAATATATTTAAGTTAATTTGATGTATAATTCAATATATGGTAAAAATTACTTAAATAATTTTATTACATTTTTCTATTACGAACATAACGTAATATATATATATATATATATATATATATATATATATATATATATATATATATATATATATATATATATATATAATGAACGAATATACGTCATAAATAGAACAAAATAAGAATCTAATCTTCGATTCTTTCCTAATTACAAATTGTGAATATAAAAATGTTTAAAACAATATTATTTTTCAAATAAAAATATGAAAATTAGTAAATGTTTTAAAAAACACAGTCAATAGTAGATTATAATAAGAATATAGATATTATAACTGAAATGTTTAATAATGTAAATAAGCTATATAAAGATAATTCAGTTGAAATTCATATCAATGTATCAAATACAAAAATATAAAAAATAACTATAATATGCAATAGAAATAAAAACTACACAAAATATATTTTTAATATAATCATGTTAAACTTTGTTTCTATTAAGTAAACTTTTTGTATTTAGTAATACATTATGTGGTTTCATATTGTGTACCTTAAAGTTTTATAAAGTGATTAATTAAAATTAGGTTAGGTGTTAAAACAATCAATTTCAATTTGTTTTAATCTATTAGAACAATTTTTGTAATTTTTTATGTACAAAAGTACATTTATACATACATACATACATACATACACACACACACACACACACACACACACACACACACACACACATATATATATATATATATATATATATATATATATATATATATATAGTATGTATGTTATTATTACACATGTTAAATTGTATGAAAAAGTTATACATTCTTTGCTCGTTTAGGTTTGTTCGGATACGTAATACAAGTTGTATTAAAAATATGGTAACAAGGCAATACAGGTGTGTTTTGCATAAAAAGCACGTTAAACAGTGTAACGCCTGTTTCATTTTAATGTCAAAGAACAATGGAAATTCTTACTTGCTCGCGTACTGAGAAAGTATACGAAATTGTTCAAGAATTATTTTATCTCTTGCATGTTATTTCTATATATATATATATATATATATATATATATATATATATATATATATATATATATATATATAAACATACACACACGAATACACAATGTAAATACTTAAATTCACGGGCATATGAATAAATTTGTCTTCGTATCGATTATTTTGTCATGCAATTAAATGATGAACTTATTAAATTTTTTCGTGACATTCAGTATAATAGGATTAAAAAATCTTTCTGGCCTACATAAATGTATGCGTGTATATATATATATATATGTGTGTGTGTATGTGAATATATGTATATAAATATAATTAATACTAACGTATAATACAAAGTTTAAGTCAATTTTATTTACATGATATAGCCAATTTTACCAATTAGTGTCATTATCTACAGGAGAAAGTATTTATTTAAAATTTTATTAATCTATTTTCAGTTTTATTAATTTCACAAATAAAGGTATGAAACATAATTAGTTATATTTAGTTATATAACATATCAACCAAAGTCATTACAGTTCTTTCATAACTATATGTATATTCGTATTTTTTTTAAGACTTAGTTATTAATTGTATAATAGTTATAGTTTACGTAACATTAATTTGGAGTTAGTATATAATATATGTATATTATTATAGTTTTCATACGTACATATACACACACATGTACAGTTTATCACAAAAATATTCACTACTCGCCTAGCATATCTAAAAATTCCATAATTTTGTTTTGAATTAATTTAGGTAATTAAAAATATAATATTACAAAAACATTTATTACCAAGCTTTAAGATATACTATATTTAGACTAAAATTTATAAACAGATTAAGAGAAAAACACATTGAAAAAATTTTGAATTGCAAAGATTGAGTGCAAATGAAATTTGAATTAAGATGATTTATTTACAAAAGAATATTGATTAATTTGCCATCTATTCATACGAAAAGAGAATTTTTAAATAGTTTTTTCGTTTATCTTTTTAATAAATATCACTTTTATATTGTACTATATTAAAATTATTTGAATTGAAAGTATTGGAATATTACAAAAAATACCGAAGGACGTGAAAGAAATTTAATTGAGAAAAATTTAGTTATTTCTTTCATTAAAAAAAATATTTGTAAAGGAAAATTGAAACTAAATTGGAAATATTGCATTGTAATGAAAAAAAACACATTGAAGAAGTAAAAAATTAGTTTAATTAACAAGTCACGTACAGACAGTTAAAATTTCCAATGAAGAATAACGAAAAAGTTATAAAACTTTTAAAAGAAAATCTTAGTGTGAGTACAAGTGAAATTTGTACAAAACGTAATCGAAAAAATATAGTTGTTGAAATTGTACGAAGAAAAATAAGAAAAAGTAATTTTAATGATCAAATTGCTTAAAAAACAATGTTGATAACTAAATTGAATTTAGTGGTGCTTCAATAATGATATGGGGGGTAAATAGTGGTGAGTGGAATTTAGCAATATTCATTTTATGGATAAGATTACGTTTCTTGGCATTGTAAAAATCAATTTTTGTCAGTGTAAATAAATTGGAATTATAGGGCATGTCTTTTTTTCAACAGAACGATTGCAAGTATAGCACGACAATTGTGAAAGAATGGATCTTGTATATGTACCTAAAAGACTAGAAATGCGACTTCAATCCTGACATAAATCCATTGATCATTTACGGAAAAAAGTGAAACGATCATTATTAAACATATAATTACTAATAATAATGTGTTGAAAAAACATTTATAGAAACAATGAGTTAAGATAAGCAAAATTTCAAAATAGAATTATACTTTTAAAATCAGAGTATTATTAAAAATTATTTCTTTTAAGAATCAAAATTTTTGAGGAAATATAAATGTCAGTAAATAATAATATATATTCATAAATTAGGTATCACTTTAATATGTCTGATATTTTTATTTTATACCTTTTCCTTATGTCTTGTTCTATAATTTTATTAAATAAATTCTGAGAAAAACGCCATAAAAAATTAATTTATATTTTAATAGACAATCATTACAATATACTCGTACAGTTCTGTTCTAGAAATCCGCAAATTGTTATAGATAAGAAAATTATTGAGACATGTGATAATTCTAAATTAATATCATTGTTTATAATTAATTCCTTAATTACACACAGTACGAACATATTGGAAATATTTACCAGTTTGCCACTCGTTAATGAAAAAAGTTTAAAAAGAAAAATAAATAAATTGATTATTTTTATGGAATATAAAATAAGAACATTTTTGTTCTTAATAAAACTTTTTTTCTACTAGACATATAACAAAAGTTATTGACAATTAAAATGTATTTTAATCAGTTATTTAGATATAAACGAATGAAAATAAAATACAATGATTGGATGTTTTGAAAAGTGAGGAAGCAAATAGGTATTTAAATTAAATACAACAGAAATAGTGTCTAAATTTGAATAGATTCCAAATACTAGAAAATAAAAATAGAAACTACCAAATCATACATTTTTTTAAAGAATTGTATTATTAAAAAGTAAAAGGGTTTGTTTTATTTAATAAAATAGATTATAAAATGTGTTTTATGATAATGGATTTTTTTTATAGATTAATTTTATTATAATGGTTAAATTTCTCAGTGTCACTAATAATTAAACAACTGTGTAACAATAATTTAACTATAATATTTACATATAGAATTTTTTATGTTTTCCGATTATTTTCTGTTACTTAACATACGTTAGTATCAAAAAAGGTTAGAAAAAATGATATTGACATTGTGCAATAATATACAATGAATAAAAAAGGTATATCTTTAGTCCACAACAGTAATAATTATATCAATAATGATATTTAAATTTAATTATATATGTATTTATGTATGTATGTATATAAAAATAAACTATGCGAATAATAAATATTTCAATACTAGTTTGAATGGTCGTCACCACACGTGATACAGTTCTTGTGGCTATGAACTTTTACTGTAAGAAAATGTGACAAGTATTGGCGTGGCAGAGAAACATACTTCTGTGTCGACAATTCATTAAACTTTACAAGTCATAACAGCTGATTCGATTGCCAAGGTTACTAATAGCGGTTTTAAGTCGCACCCAAGTGAAAGCGGACGGAAAACATTACGCATTTTTAGCCGAACACGTATTATTTACTTCATTTAATATAATGATTGAGATAATATTGCAAATAAATGTTTTCGTTTTTAATACAATACATATAGTGACGTCTACAATTGTAAAATCGATTAATTTATAGAGAAAAAAAAACTGATAACATGCAATTATTTTATTTTATTTAATCTTGTTTATCTAATTTATTCTATATTTTGCTCTTTGTTTTTAGACTCATATTTTGTATATACAAGCAGAAAAAGTGATTAAAGTTAATAATTAATTACTTTTATTTACAAACATTAAAAATCATTTTTAATTTTTAGAAAAAATAGTCATTTTTAAATTTGTATGTATTATCGAAACATTTTAATTTTTTTGCATTTATAAACGAAAAATTATATATATATATATATATATATATATATATATATATATATATATATATATATATATATATACACACACACACACACACACATACACACACAGGTGAAAAATGTATACACATTTTGATTTATTAGAAATACATGTTTCTTAAAATATATTTAAGTTTTACAATCTGAATTAAAGAAGACAAATGTAGAATATTTTAATATATTGCAGTTATTAAAGTGTGTATACATTTTTTTTTGGATACTCTATATACTTCGAAAAAACAAGAAAGATTAAAATTATGACAGGAAACTATTTACAGAGGCATTAAGAATATATTTAAGGCATTAGACTGTGAATCTGAAGAAAAGAAAAGAAATTAAAAGATGTTTAGTCACTTAAGATTTGTTGACAGTATTATTATTTCTTAACAAGCTTAGATAAATTCTAAAAAAGAATACAAAAATTAGATAAAGCTAATCAAAAATTAGTTTTATGTTAAACATCATTAAGACAAAAATAATGTTCAACCAATTTTTAGTTCAAAAAAAAAATCAAATAAAAAGGAGTAGAAATAGAAGACAAAAATTATATATATCTAGAACAACTCATTAATCTAAAGATGAAACAAACAGGAGAATAAAAAATGTGATGATATCAATTTGAAAGAAATTTTCATATTATGAAGTCCAGTATTCCTCAATATTTAAAAAGAAAAGTTTTTGATCCATGTATCCTACACGCTTTTATTTATGACAGTGAGTTCATGAGTCTTAAATGTCAGAATAATTTATGAATGTTAGTGGAAATTTGAAATTTATTGGATATTATAAATAAAATGAGATTAATTGAAAAAGTAATACTGGAAAAAATAAAAGTACATTTATTATAAATAAAGAAGATATTTCATGTAGAATTTATGAAACAATTTTAATTAATTAGATATAAATAGATAAAGTGATATAATCTTTTAATACGATTATAAGAATTGAAGTTTCGAAATTAATTAATTAATAATTGGGTTTTTATTTTTCAACCTACAATTTAGACGCATTAATTTAAAACATTAAAAATAAAAGTGCAGTTTAATTACATTCATTTTTATAAATAATGATTGTTACGTAAATGTGTTTAAAAATGCATAGTCAAATATAATCATACTACATAAATACGGAAGGGTAATTGTATTTACATATCGCTATTTAATGAAGTGCATATTATAAGTAATTAAAACTGATTACGTTATATTATCCATAATATAATATGGAAGTTTTCATTGTTACATATAAATATATTTATTGTTAGTATCTCCTTTCTTTTTTTTAAAAAAAACTAACTTGTAATTTAACATGTTTACTGTTAACTGAGAATTGTAATGAAACCAGGTTATCGACTTAAAGAGGCATTATCTTTTACTAATTCATGACTAGACTACTGACTCGTTTTTTTATCTATATAAAGTAGAATAATTATTAAATAAAAAGTGTAACAATAACAGATAATTTATTTGTATTTTAATGAATATTTACTTAAGTTATTATTCCTGTTTAAATAATATTTAAACTAGATTGGAAATCATTGCATAAATGACAAGAATTTTATATAGTATTTAGAAATGTTTTATATATTTAATTTATTTTGTCAAAATTATAACAAATATCTATAAAAAGGCCAACAGTATGAAAAATAAAATTGCGGAGGATAGTTTCTAGGCACAAAACTGTTTGTTTTCTATAATTTGAATATTAGATGATTTTAAAAAACTCCATTTTTTTCAGAAAAAGTATATTCAACAAATGTTAAGATTTATCATTTTTTTTAGTAGAATCAATTACTTTAATATTAAATTTTATTTAATTATTTTATAAGTGTTACAATGATTAACAATTTACATAATGATTACAATTTATTAACTTATATTAAATGGCGTTAACTAAAAATCGGGTTTGTTTTATTTTACTTTGATTAATCTGTGTAAGGTTTGAGTATGGATTTTGTATATTTGGTAGCAGAATAAAACTACATAAATTAAAAGAAAATAATGAAAGTAATGAATTATTATTCTCTTCATTGCAAGATATTAAAAAGTGTTCAATAATTATTTATTGTTCACTGTTTATAACACCAATAAGTTAATACGTATTTCGATGGTCATATCATCATCGTCAGAGACTGGTGTTCCAAAATCTAGGTTTTATAACACAACGTTAGATTTTATAAGAAAACGAGATGAATTTTAATGAAATGACTATCAAAATGTGCACTATCTTATTGTTGTTATAAACAAAATGAACAATAAGTAATTATTGATCACTTTTTAATAACTTGTTGCTGTTGAAGGTGAAAATTTATTTGTGTGAAAGCGAATTCGTGACAATTTCAAAACTAATAACAAGGAAAATACTTAATTGCATGTAACTGAAATCATGTTAGTTTGTTAAAAAATATATATTCTAAGTATGTTTTTAAAAAGTAATAGAAAATTATTTCCTTAGAGTAACAAATTTAAACAACTCTCATTCTTCCTGTTACAAACTTTATAGAATTCTTATAAAATAATCTATATATTCTATGATCAACAAAAGTACATATAGTAAATTAAGGTTTATTAAAAAAAATAGATTGATATTTTTGAGTTATTTTATTAATTTTATACTAAATTTTATTTATATTATACTAAATTATAAGTTTTCCTCAAAAAGTATTATTTAAATGTAAATAATTTTTTAATAAATATTTAAAATAAAACTAGTAAGATAATTAAAAAGAATTTATTTTTAAATTAAGTTTATATTTTTAATATAATAACAACTATGAATATTGAATAATAATACTTCATATAAAAATAAAGGCAATATTTAAAATATTTTTTCTAATACATATTATTATAAAAGAGTATAAATTTATTTTATTTTTGTTAATTTGTATCAGTCAATAATATTAAAAATATTTTTTTTATTGAATCGATAAATATTCTAGAAAAATAATAAATCGACGTTTTAATAGCCAGCAATTACATAGTTTTTGAACAATGATAATTATTTAAAAAATCTAAATACAAATAATAATGTACGTTTAACATACGTTAAATTCTCAGTACAGCTGAGAAAAATAATGACGAAATAGCTGGTACTCATTAAATTGTTTATGTGCAAAGGACATTAGAAACATGAGACGTAATTTTATATTTTAAATATATTATTCAAATGTGTGTAGAAAGAAATATATTACAAGTCTACCTGATGAAATAAAATAATGTGTTTTATTACGTAACTTCCATTGTCGCCTTTCTGGTTCATACATTATTTTAAAAATAGAATAAAGCAGAAAGAAACATAGGTAGTAAGGTAAAGTACCTTTCCAGCGATGATGCGGATGTAATTAATTTTTTAACTTTTGTACTTTTAACATCGAAAGAGTTTTTCTCGAAACAAAAAGAATACTGCGTTAAATTATAATTTTAATTTACATTTCCTGACCATATAATTTATTATTATTATTCAAGTAAATATATAATAATGTTATCTTTTATTCTTATTAAAAAAATGTAAATATTTTCATAATGGCTAAACGAGTTTCTGGGAATATAATAATTGATGTTCTTTTCATTCACAATTTACAAAAAAATATTTTTATCTTCGTAAAACATTATCTTAATGTTATTTCATATTTTATGCTTTTAAAAAGTATGAAATTTTACATACTTTAAAGTAGACAATTTTTGTAATAATAATACAAATATAAAATGATAAATTTATATTTTTGCTATTTCCAAATGTTACATTTACTTTACATATATATATATATATCGTAAATAAGTTATTGAGCTTTTGCACTTTTCTAAAAATGCATTTATAAAGTATAAAAATGCTTGCTCAAATAGAAAGAATTAAAATATATTAATTAGTAATAGCTAGGTAATGAAAATATGACGTTCAAATTATATATATACACCCGTCCCTCAATTTACGCGGAGTATCCGTTCCACGTGGATTTGTTTTATGCGAATGAAAATCGCGTAAATTGAGTTTGTCAATACAATAGAAAAAATATTGGAAATAAAAGCTATTAAAGTCGTAGAAACACATATTTATTTCACATACGAGCTTAACCAAAAAATAATGACGTTTTAGAAAACAAAAGTAGATAAATTTTAATCGGTGTCACTATCGCTACAGCAATTCAAAGCAATTAATCTTTTATATATTTATATCGTGCTTTTATACGTTCAAGTAAAAATTTGCGTCACTCTGATATATAATGAATTCCATGAAAAATTATATAAAATGAAATCTATCTGACCGCGTATAAAAAGTGTCGCGTAAATCGATACCGCGTAAAAAAATCCCGCGTAAATAGAGGTATAATTTGTCGCGTAAAAAAGTCTCGCGTAAATTGAGGGACGGGTGTGTGTGTGTATGTGTATATATATATATATATATATATATATATATATATATATATGTATATATATAAAGGTGTTTTTTTTTAGGTAAGATAGAATTTTTGATAGGGATTCAATTTAAAGTTCTATCACCCTTGAAAAACATCTTTCTCTCTCTCTCTCTTTATATATGTATATGTATGTATATATATATATATATATATATATATATATATATGTGTGTGTGTGTGTGTGTGTGTGTGTGTGTGTAATATATGTATAAATAATATTTGTCCTAAAATATTAGATTTTTGGTTAAAAAACAAATTTTTGATTTGATATTTATGATTTTTATTATTGATTATTCAAAATATCTTCCTTCTAAAAATGATATTCTTTGCTATGACAATACAACTTTTGAAAATATATTTAGTACTATTCTTTCGGAATGCAACAATAACATCGGTTATTTTTTTTTGGATTTATGAAATGTTGAATTTCTTTCTTTTTAATGTTATTTAGAAACAGAAAATAATCGTAGAATATCAAATCAGACGAATAATGTAGACTAATAAGCAGTAAAACATCTTTTTATACTAAAAAGAAAGTTACATGCGTTATTGGATCTGTGTAAAACAAATCGCGCGCATCAATTTTCAGTGCTAATCTGGTTAAAATGCTATTTACTAATGTCAGTGATATGCTTAATTAATTTTCCAAACATTCAAACATCATTTTCAATTAATTCAGGCACTTTTTTCAAAATTTCGTCCTTTTGAGTGATTGATTTTTCATCTTTTCTAAATTTTGTGTATCAATCGTAAATTGCACGTGATAAACTTCCCCTTCTACAAGCTTCTTTCAACATCTGAAACGTTTTCTTATATATTTTCTTCTATTTTGCTCTTGGTTCCATACTGATTATTTGACGAGTCTCAAAAATATATTGACACATTTAGCATTATAACTGACATCTGCATCGAATTTTAACCAAACTAAATATAATTATAAATGAAGTATTAACGAAAAAAAAACATTTTACTTTAAAAGACATTGTTATTAATCGTTTGTATAATTAAAGTTTAGATATTTTTGGAGTGGATCTTCTATATATAAATATTTATTGCGATGAAATTCAAAAATGACTTTTTCTAAATTATAATATATATTTTCTCATATATTTTTTTATAAAAATAGAAACTTTCATTAAAACACTTTTGTTTTTATAATATTCGTAATTAGACACATTTGCATATTTAAATGTGATTTCATTGTTTGTACAACTAATTCCAGTAATCTGTATAACAAAGATATATCTTATTGCACAACGTTTAGTTAATGACTGCAATACACATATTAGGAAAAACAAGATAAATCTAATGAAATGTTCAAATGAATAATATTTATTTTTAGATATTAAAATATATAAACTATTATGTTTTTCAAAAAAAAGATTAGCGCCATTTAACAATTCTAATAAACACATCATTCAGTTGTAAATAATTATTTTTTAACGAATATATATATATATATATATATATATATATATATATAGTATGTATTGTACACATAGATATTATTTGGATTTATTTTTTTAAAAAAGATTTTTTTTAAAAAAATAGCAACATTTTATTACTGCTGTTTTCTTTTAAAACAAATATATAAAAAAATGTTAATTGTTACGCATATATTATTTTTGCAATAAAAATATTTACTATAATAATAATTAATGTAATTATAATGTTTTCACTAAATCAGTACAATTTATATAACTGTATGGATGAATAACTAATTAAATTATTAAGACCAGAATTAAATGGATCATGTTAAATTATTTTGACGGAAGATTTAAGGGTAGGAGATCCAGTGTTATTTGTTTTATGTATTAAAACTGGAGGGTGCATTAGCTTTACAACTGTTGATTTAGATCTATGTTAATATTCAAGTGGATATATGATATACAAATATTTTCAGGCGTTTAAATAGATAATAATTTGTAAATTAATATTACAGTAGTTTTAGTAATACAAAAATATGTTTTTTCCTTAATAAACTTCAATTTTTATGTGTAGAGTTTGTAATATGATGAAAATCACTTCATGATTTTACAGCAATCCTTTTTATATGAAAATTATTTAGAAAAACAATTATAAAACTATTAAAATTATATTTTTAAATTATTTAATATTCTTGTGTGAAATATAAATGTATTAATGATGATAAAAGAACATTATAACAAAATAGTATTGGAAATAATTAAACGTTAATAACTGACAGTTAATTTCAACAAATTATTAACTTATTTTTGTGTAACTAATACAGTTTACACAAATGAATTTTAACCCCAACACCACAATAATTTAAAGTGTTCAATAATCACTTATTGTTCACTTATTATTTATAATTATATAATCTATAATTATATCTGCTGATGCATTTCGATGGCGACGCCATCATCGTCAGAGCCTTTCTGATGGCGTCGCCATCGAAATTCATCAACCGATATAATTATAGATTATATAAATATAAATAAGTGAACAATAAGTGATTATTGAACTTTAAATTATTGTGGTATTGGGATTAAAATTAATTTGTGTAAAGTGAATCAGTCACAGTTCCAAAACAACAAATAAGTAACTAATACAGTTTAGCATGGCATTATTATTTTAATGATAGTCTTTGTAGTGAATTTGAAAAATATACTGAAATATTTTTGCAGTGAATTATTTCAGCAACAATATAAGATTTTAGTGTTATTGTTAATTTGTATGATAATTCGTATTTCATTAGAGCATGGAATTAATACCCAGGCTGATTATAATTGCATCTAATTACGACCGAAATACACATTAGAGAAAAAGTAAATAAGGTATTATTATGTTTTTATAGTTTTTTAGGGAAATAATACCTTTGTGTAATAGTGAATCAGCAGAAATGTCAAACTATTTTTCATTTTCGTTAATTCTTTTAATTATTTTTAATTAAATAGCTGAGATTAAAAAAAAATAAAATCAATTAATAAAATTCCAAGATCAATTTTATGTATTATAATCGTTCATTATAACCAATGTTTTGTTTGATTCTAATATTCATTAATATTATTCATACATTTTATTTGAAATAATTTTATACAAAAAAAAATCAGGCAAAGAAACATATAATTTAATTAGTTTGATAAAATTAATTTTAAAATAACTTTTTTAAACATATATATGGTCATCCAAATGCGACGCCTAGATTTGTGTTTTATTAAAAAAACAAAAACAAAAAATATGTTTCCCTATACAGCACCATATATACACATGTTTCTTTTTAATTTAACACAAATCTAGGCGTCACATTTGGATGACCCTACATTTGTAGTAATTATTCATAAAATATCTCTATTTTATTTATATACAAAATAAATAATTAAAAGTTATTCTGCCAAGTATATAATTAAGTTATTTTTGATTTAATTTACACTTTCATGATAATATAAATAATTTTTATATTAGAATACCAAAATGTTTTTAATGAAGAGAGCTATAAAATTGTATTATATTTTCAAAAATATATTTTACTGTATCCTTTAATAATAAGAAATATAACCCGCTTTCAAAATTCATTATAGTAATGTAATTCAAACAAATGTATACAGGAAAAAATGGAACAAAGACTACAGACTTTTTTATTCCCTTTGTCTGTTTATACCCACATTGTATAGCGGACTGAATATTTTACATGGTACATTGAATTTAAAACAAATAAAATATTCGAATGGCAAGAAAATGGATCATTTTTTACATTGCTTGAATTTATATACAAGATTTCATTGTTATATATATATATATATATATATATATATATATATAAATAAAAGTTTTATTCAGTTTGATAAAAATATTTTTATGTGTGTAATAAGATTTCGAGAAAAACATTTTTTTATTTGTCACTTCAAAATAGTTATATTTATTACGTAAGCGTTGTTCGATATCTGAAATGGTTTTATCTAAACTTGAAACGTTAACTGAATTTTAACAGCATTTATTATGAAAACATCTACAAACCAACGAACATGCCTTTTGTATACACTTCAGTCCATCATATTTAAAAGCACTTTCATGAAAATCTGCCACTCCTCATACAAATTTCGTACGAAATTCGGAAATAATTTCAATCTCGTAAAGATTTCAGATTATTATGATATGTGTTAAAATTTCACGTTATGAAGCTTTTTCGTTCGTTAGATTTTGTTACAAGGAGATATACAGACACTAAATAGCTACTCTTTAGGGATATAAGCGTATTCGAACGGAATATGATGCTTTAGATTATTTATTATCCTCAAGTCTTGAATAAGAAACGCTTTTCAGATGACACTAGAGATATGGATACAGAAGATACCACAAAATGTTTAGGGGTTTCGTTCTTGACTTTCGAGCTTTGTATATGATTCTACAGGTCTTCGTCTTTTCATCTTTTATTTACATATTATTGACCTAGCTCAGTCGCATAACCTCTATATATTTACAATAAAGTTTATTCGGGGATATTCATAAAAAGGTTAATAAATATTTATCACATATGAATATGACATTGATGTGTAGAAAAACGTATAACTACATTTATATATATATATATATATATATATATATATATACATACACAGTAATACCTCGTTTAGCGCTTAGGATACATTCCTGACGACAAAGCGCTAAATGAAACAGCGTTAAACGAGATCATTTTAACACATAGTAAATAGGGAAAGGAGAACACGCGACCAAAAATAAACAAATTTTACTTTAATTTTAAGTTATTTTTATATTAATTTGCATAATAATATATGTTACATAACACGTAAACATATGCACACAGAAATATAAAGTTTATTTTTGTGATGAAGGTCCTGGCTCTTCTGAAATTCTTGATTTTTTTGCGATAAAGTCGTCTAGTATCATTTGTCGCTTTCTTTTTCTCTCATTAAGTAAATGTCGGTAGCAGGAGATTGGATCCAAAACGCCTCATTTTGATTTTGCACTCCTTTTAAAATCTTGATCATTTGCTACAATTTAATCAACGATTTCGTTTATCGTTACCAAACTTTTACTAAGGAAATCTGTAGCAAGTTCTTTGGGTTCTTCGTTTTCAGAATCACTATTTTCAAATTCTATATGAATTCCTTGTTCTGCCGGTTTTTGAAGGTCGTCGTTGGTAAAGCTCTCGCCAGAAACCTGCACTAACTCTTCAATATCCTGTTCATCTACATCTCCTAGTCTTGCTGTATCGATTAGTTTGACAATTTGGCCAATGATAGACTCTTCTCGTTGAGAATCCTTGGATACCTCCGGCTATATCTTCTCTCATACTGCGTTCATGTATTTACAGTTAATTTTTGCTAAGTGAAGTCGATGATATTGCCAATGGCATCCCATGATGTTATATTTTTCTAAAATTGCATAATTGATTCTTTATTTCCATCGTCTGTTTTATCAATAAGTTGCTGAAATGTGAGACGAAGATAATATGCCTTAAAATTTGATATAATTCCCTAATCCATGGGCTTAATTAACGACGTGGTGTTAGGTGGTAGGAAAACTACTTCAACCGAAATGCAAGTGTTTAAGTTGGACAAGTTTGTGGGATGGCTTGAAGCATTATCCATCAGTAATAGAGCCTTTGGTTCATTTTTTTAAAATTCATAATAACGTTTTACGGATGGACAAAAATATTTTTTTAGGCTTCAAGGAAACCGCGTTATATCGAATCAACGTTAATCGAGATAGCGTTAAACGAGGTATTATTGTGATATATATATATATATATATATATATATATATATATATATATATATATATCTGACTCTGTTTATATGCGATAGATACGTTCAGCAGAAAATCGCATTGAAAAACTAGAAAAAAATTAGGGATACGTTCCATAATTTTCAAAAAACGCATAAAACCAAAGTTACAAAGTGAAATTACTCTAAAATTTGCATAAAAAATCATGAAATAAAGAATGCTTAAAAAAATTTCAAATATCGGCAAAAAATTTATACAAATCAAAGATTTTTATTTTATTTTTTAATTAACTATTTAATTTCATTCAAAGCAATATGTACATATGTGTAATTTATTTTAGAATTTTTCATACATATTTTAATTATCATCACAATTAGAATAAAAATAAGAAAATAAAAAAGAAAGTAAATAGCTGCACTGTTTTCAAGACATGTAGGCCAAACCTTTTTCCAACAGGGATTTAAAGTCTGTTGTTTTATTCGAGTAATAGCAAATGCAACATGATTTATACAGTCAAAGATAGAATTTTTTTTCCAAGCGTCAGTTACTGTTATTGACTCATTTTCTAATTTATCCAATATAAATTGAAAAGTGCGTTTAACGTAATATTGTTTTAAAAAAATTGGCAGCTTCTTCATCTACCAATGCAATTGCGCCTGTAATCTTCACGTTATGCAGTGTAGTCCTTTTTAAAAACTCTGTTAACCACCCTTTACTAACCGAAAATTCCTTATCAGTTTGAGAAGCGGAAGTAAATGGCTCTGATTCTTTCATTTGTTCATAAAACTGAAGAACTTTTCCTTGAATTAAATAACCGCTTAAAGGAGTTCTTAAAATAAATTCATATAAAAAGATACTAAGAAGAAATATGAATAGCATAATTTCAAAATTGCATTAAAATAATCCGCACAAAAACAAACTCAGCTGTATATATAATGAAATATATAATTATTGCAATACACAATTATTAAATGTTCGTAATTAAAAGCGTAAAACAACGTACAACTAATAAATGTAAAAAAATAATTATAATTAAAGTGTAATCGGTCTAGTAGATATTTTAACAATAGTGAACACAATAACTTGTTTATTCATTTTGATAAATGCACCTGTTTTAATTAATATTTTATGTTTGTAGATTAATGATTATTTTATTATTAAACAATAATTACGAAATTATTTGGAATGAATAATTTTGTATATGGCTATAAATTAAATCATAAATTGCAGTTTATTTTTTTTATGATATGAATTATAAACACTAGTTTCGAAAAATATATTTAATTTTGTGATTTTACTTATTTAAATATTTCTATTAATAACTTAATATGTAGTATTGATAATATACCAATAGATATTAATTTAATCACTGTTGGATATTGTCATTAATTTATTCTTACAAACATGAATCGCCAATTTCAAGATCATAAAACTTTAATGATTGTGATCGTGAATTATAGAAAGGCGCATGAGTTAATACAATGAACAATATTGAACACATATAGAATATTGAGATGTTAGAATGTTTTAATGATAAATTATATAAAAATATTAACCTCATTTTAAAATTGCTTTAACATTAATGAATTACTCATATTCCACATTACAAGATTTTATAAAATTGGTTACTAATCAGTTATTATTTACTTTAGTTGCTTAAAAGATTATTTACATTTCAATGGACATGTTATCATCGTCAAAGCATTGATTTATTAAATCTAGATTAGTAATATTTTCATAAAATTTTGTGGTGTGTGTGGAAGGGAAAAGTGATTAACTTGTATTAAAGTAAATTTACCACAGTATTAAAATAAATATTTGTTAATATTACTCCTTTTTGTATCTGCATACTACTTATGCTCTTATATTCAAATATTCATTACTTGTTCATTTTTATTGTTTATAGCTATGATTGATTTCAACACAAGTAACATCTTTAACTAGTTATCAATGAACTTCATGCTATAAGAAGAAACCATAAGTATTAATCGGTTTTAATGACTTAACTATTGAGAGATCAAATGGTGAATAATTGAAAAGAATAAAATGTGAAATTTATATTTTAAAAAGTTTCTAGATAAATTTTCAACACATTAAATCGTTTTTAAATACAGTAGAAGTGTAAATGAAAATTGCAAAATGACATTAAATTCTTTAAAATATGTTTATAACAAACAGATCTCAATATAATTGCATTTTAAAAATAGCATTAAAGAACATTTTATATTTGTGGTAAAAGAGTTATAATACAAAATAATTAAAAATTATATGTGTAATTTCAAAATATTGATTTTTATTTCATTTGAAGTGAAAAATATACATATATTCAATTTATATTCTTTAAAAACAAAGAATTCAAGTTTCGAAACACAGTTTTAAAACTCATTTACTTAATTTACGTCTCTACCATATTTTATGTAAATAATTCTGTATTGTTTCGTTACTATTTTAAACTCTTCAGCAAGTTGTTAATACAATGAATTTGTTTCAATCATTGTTTGTAATTCGTCGATATTAAATTTGATGGTCTACCTGATCTGGCTCCGTCTTCTAATGATTCATCACCCCAAACCAATTTTTTAAATGACTTCTGGGCCTTTCTTTATCTAACTTCTCATTCTCTAAATAAGATACAATTTTTTCTTTAAAATTCAGCAACGTTAGAATTAAGTTTAAATTCGGAAAATAAACATGCATGTCTTACACTATTTTATACAAAATTTTAAAGGGTTGAAATTATATTCTAAATTAATGTGAGAACATATTGAGATGTAGTGAATGAATGAAACAGGGTTTGTACTTTGTTAATCAGTTAATGTTCTAAGTAAAATAGGTCATATGATGCAATTCTTGGAATTATGATATGCAAAAACCACATAAATTTCTTGGTTACCTAATATATAAATATATATATTAGGTAAAGCGGAAAGAAATGTTTTTTTACAATGTGAAAAAAATTATTTACAAAAAAAAAATACAGAATATTTATTCCGATAGATAATTTCCATGGTTATTTATAATATCTTGCCACAATTTAAGCAATTTTTTGATGCCTCTTTTATAAAATTCTGGCTGCTTTGACTTGAAAAAGGCATCCAAGTGTTTTCGAACATCATTATCCGAATTAATTTTTTTATCTCGAAGCGAATGCTACATACTTCGGAATAAATGATAATCAGAAGGCGCAATATCGGGAGAGTAACGTGGATGAGGCAGCAGCTCTAAATCCAGTTCCTTAATTTTTTCCTGGGTAATTCTCGCTGCATGCGGCCTCGCAACGCTGCAAGATGCGCCGTTGATTATTCACCAGAACGGATCGTTTTTTTTAGTAATTCCGCTTTTAATCTTTCTAATTGCGCACAGTAGACCTCGGCTGTGATAGACTGACCAGGTTTTAATAATTCATAATAAATCACACCCGAAATATCCCACCAGATACATAAAATAACCTTTTTTAAAGTCAAAAATAGTTGAGGTGTTGAAACCGGTGTTTGACAAGGAGAAAACCATTGTTTTTTTATGTGGATTGCTATAAAGGATTCATTTTTCGTTTCCAGTAACAATTCTTTTTAGAAATGTATCGGTTTCATACCTGATCAGCAGCAAATAACAAATGGTTACTCGCTAATCTAAAGCCGACGGCGATAGATTGTGCGTAATCCAAACCCCCTGTCTTTGTTTTTGCCGAGGCTTTTTAAATTACTTTTTATAGTCGATCAGGGGCAGGCGATGTCCTGCGACAATTCCATAATGGTTTTGCACGGATCTGATTCCATCAATGATTTTAACACATCGTTATCGATTTTTTGTTGTCTTCCTGATTTTGGCTTATCCTTAAGATTTCTGTCGTTGTTTTTAAATTGTTTGACCAGCGTTGGCATTCACGGATATTCAAAATTTCGACGTAAGTTTCATTAACATTTTCTGTAGTTTCTTTGGGCTTTAATCCTTTATTAAACAAAAATAACAAAATACACCGTAACTGCATTTCTGAAATCTCTGGCCCTGACATTTTTACTATTAGTAAAAATAAGAAAAATGAAATGAAAACAGTAACAGTATGAACAGAGCTTGAAAATAATACCAATATTGACATATTTACTTGACGGCAGCCACATGATAAATTGGTTTCAAAACGACACAAAAAAACGACATTTCTTTCCGCTTTACCTAATATATATATATAAATAATACAGGTGTTTTTTAGGGGTGATAGAACTTTAAATTAAATTCCTATCAAAATTTCTATCTAACCTAAAAAAACATATATATATATATATATATATATATATCTATCTATATCTTCTATCTAATATATATATATATATATATATATATATATATATATATATATATATATGCACACGCACACACACACACATACACACACTGAAAGTGAATGATAAATATATATAGCTTACATTATTCAAAAGAGCAACTACATTTTTTTTTACATTAATGTATTAAGATAAATAATGGGATATATTGATCATTTTGTAAAACTCTAAACCATATTCGGTTTCTTGTATTACGTTATAGAAAATATAAGTCAGGTTTTCGTATAGCGTTGTTTATTATCCACTTCAATTCGTTCAATGTAGTAAGCAACAGTGGTAAGTGAATACGATCCTTGAAAATTCCCATAGGATAAAATCCATTGGTATTAAGCTGGGAGAACGAGAATATATACGGTGTTTTGGGGTCGTGCACAAAACAGCCATTTCAGTAATCATGATTTTTTTAAGTTACCATAAAATACAGTTTAGTTTTCTCTGTTCAATGATTCAAGTTTATGTATATGTTTCTTTCATTTCTACGAAAATCAATTTTTAAAATAAAACTCATTTTTTGAGATTAGGTAATATTTTGTTTGTTTTAATTCTTAATAATACAATACTATTAAATGAAATAACAAATTGAAATTCCATTTAAAAAAATAAATGATATTTATAGTGACACAAGCAAAACTTATTATAAAACAATTTATAACTTTTTTAATACGAAATTTATAGGGCATTAATATTTTATGTATTAAAAAAATACTAAATAAATTTTGATTGTTATACTGTTTTTTTAAAAATGTATAATTTCTGGATATATTACGAGAAAAGTAAATATTAATTTTCATTATATAAAACTTTCTTCGGTCTTTAATTTAAAAACGTGTATATTATTTTATGAGTATCGTAACCACTTTGCAAATATATAGTGTAAGTAAAGGTAAAGAGTAATTTATATATTGATTTAACCTTTATTGAAGAAATATTTAATATTAAAAATGTTATACAGTGTGTACATAGTGACGATAAAATTGGGTATAAATTTAATTAACCTTGATTAATGTATAATTTAATTGTTAATTCCGTATGAACAAATATTTACATACGCATAAATTCATACATTCATACATACATATACACAAAAATACACACACACATATACGTAGGTGTGTATATAATACAATCAAATGAATTTATATACTTACACATATATGGTCATCCAAATGTGACGCCTAGTTTTGTGTTTTATTAAAAAGAAACTATACATGTTTCCCAAAACACATGTTTCTTTTTAATAAAACACAAATCTAGGCGTCACATTTGGATAATCCTATATTTAGTGGCTTACAGTGAAACTTTGACACTCCAAATAAAAATCTTAAATCGAAAAATAATTAATATAATGAAACTGGGATGAAAAAACAATATAATTATTAGCTTAATTAATGATTTGTTTAATTATAAGAAAAAAATGTCACAATGAAACTGAAATAGAATCATTTTATTAACATAATTAATATATATTTTTTTGAATTCAATATTTAGTATGTATTCTCTTATTTTTATAAAATCTCGAAGAAATGCGTTCCAGCAGTTTTTACAGTAAGTTGGATTAACATTATTCCATTGTCCATCATCGTCTTTTTAAATCATTTTTGTTTGAAGTAATGATTTTGAATTTTTTCTTTATTTTCATAGATTTTTGATTAGAACGGATTTTATGGCGGAGTGCCCATGGTATAGGTAAATTTTAAAACAACTGTAAAACAATAAAATCTATATTTTATGAATTTTGTGTTTTTTGGTTCATTGTCTCAATAAGAAAAACATTTCATAGATTTAATTTTTTAATATTGACAAGCAAGTTTTATTTTAGACTATACAAATATATACTTTAGTCCATTTCTCATTTATAAAATAAAAAATTTCCGAATCATTATCCGAAGTACTAAACCATGAATGATCCACTGCTATGTGGAAAATTTTTTCAGGTACAGTAGTTCATTTGGTTTTCTTTACATACAAGATCTACCATCAGATCCAAAAATTCTAATTTATTTTCGTCAATAAATAGTACACATAATTCTTACTTTGGTGCAAATTCACAAATTTTAGTCGTTTAATTTTATTTGGATTACTAATAGACATTTTTTTATTTATGGTTTTATAATACAATTTATGTTTTTGCAGATATCTTTAAATAATTTTTTACTTCTTGATTATTTCATTTAACTTTGGTGTACTCAGAAATAGATTCTTTTAATTTCTTGCATTACATATTGTTTATTTATTTTACTGAACACTTTTTTGAATTCTTTTTCATATTTTCCTAATTGTTTTGTAGTTTCATACCTTGCAGTTGTTGTATAAAGTTGAATGGATTTTGATCATATTTTTTGAATAGATTTACTGTGTTAAAATGTTTAATTAGTAGTTTTCGCAAATCAATCAGTATTTTGACTAGCTTGTCTTCTTACATTTCCAAATAAATTAATTTAATTCTTACTTAAACAGTACAAAATGTCAGAAAAGAATGAAAGTGATAGAAAAGAGAATCCAGCGATTTACAAGTTATTATTTAATAACATTGGGAAGTTAGTTACAAGAAAAACTGAAATTTATGAATGTGTCCCAGTTTTACTGTGACCTTAGTTTGTGCTTCACTTTGTTTAAAATTATTTATGTAATTATTATAATCTTATTACATTTTTATTTCTTGCAATCAAAAAATACATTAAATAAGTTGATTGAAAATTGCATTTTTTCGTCCTAGTTTAATTATGTCAATTATTTTCCGATTAAAAATGGTTGTTTTAAGAGTACTGATACCATTTTGAGTCAGTGTAATTTACTTAAAAAATAATAATGCAATTTTATATCATATTTAAACACACAAACACACACACACACACACACACACACATATATATATATATATATATATATATATATATATATATATATATATATATATATAAAGACAGAAAGAAAGGTTTTGTGATTTTAATTAGATGAGTTTGTTGAAGGCATAAAATATAAAAAAATATGTAGTAAATGTTCAAAAAAAATACAGTATATGTTTTAACGTTCAGCTTATACCTTTAATAATTCTATTTCATAAATATTCGGTGGCCTAAATGAGGCTGAAAGGTTGAGATGTACATTTACTTACTATTATTTACTATTCTTCAGTCTCATTTGGGCCATTCTATATATGAAGGTTGTTTGATAAGTATGGTAAATTTATTTATTGTTTAATTTAATTTATTAATTAATTTAATTAAATTTTTCAATTTACTTTTTCTTACTTTTTTACCATACTTATCAAACGACCCTCGTATAAACAAATTTACTTACTTTAATAAAAAATAATTGATATTATAAATATAGCCATTTTTTAAATTTTATAAAAAAATGATTTTCTACTCTATGAATTTAATTCTTGAACTTTTAAAAAATATATAGTAACATTTAACTTTTTTTTTAAAAAAAATAAGCTGACTGTTAAATGCGCTAATTGGTTATTATAAACTGTATAAATGAGATCATTAATTCAAATATTTCACAAAGTGTGTAAATGTAGGGTAACTCAAATGAGACTGAAGGATAGTAAATGATAGTAAGTAAGTAAATGTATGTCTAAACCATTCTGTCTCATTTGAGCCTCCTATATTAAGAACATTATTGTAATATTAAATTATTTAAAAGTTGATAACAATTAAATACTACTTTTATTTATATGTTTTAACAATATTTGAGATAAAAGAATAAAAAAGAAGTTATAAATGTATGACTTTCTGATATAATTTCTTATTTTTTATAATAAATTTGAAATAGTCTGAAAATAAGTCTGCTTTTTAACTCACGATTTTACAGTTGAATAATATCAGATGAAATACAAGAAAATGGAAACTTAATGTGAGACTAGATTAACTATTCTCTAAAGTTCAACAGTTTAAGTAGTACCTTTTCACTGATGCGTTAACATCGTTCGTCTAACTGTGTTCGAAGGCGGTAACAATATCCAAATCGGCAGTTTCGGCTTCTTGAATCTGTAAAGTAAATTATTTGGTTAGTACAATCCGGGAGCTTTCGAAAATGTATTATGTTCATCTTAACGTATAGATTACAATCTGCCCACGAATAAATTTGTCAAACGGAAACATTTATATCAATTATTCTAATTTAATACAACTTCTTGATAGTTATTGAAACTAATTAGAATATGGAGATTTTTGTTGTAAGATTTTAATGACTATATTTAAAAGATTGGAATTAATTTGAATAACATTTTATTATTAACTAAAAAATATCATTGTTATTAAACACTGGGGTCATTAATTCAAATTTTTCCTTGTACATTTTTAAAAATAAAAATTATTAAGATTAATGAAAATATACTGTTTTTATTTACTAAAAATGTTAAAAAAATATTTTTATTTTGAACCGATTGTTTTATTATTCATTTTTTAATGATTTTCCTTCATTATGTAATTTCAGTATATTTACTTTAATTGTAGTTTTTATCACTTTGTGCCTCATTTTAATAAGAGTAATAACTAAATTGAATAAGTGTCAAAATACTGAGAGAGTAACAAAAAACATGAGAATCCCAAACACATTGCTAATAAATTAGACTCAACAAGGGAGTTTACTTACACTAATAAGAAAATTTCATTAGATACAAATAGTTTTGAAAATTGAATTCTGTTTTTGTTAATTAAATGTTTTATATTTAAAATAAAAATTGTTTGATTTTCTAAAAAAAATCTTTATATGTGTGTAAACAGAATATATACAAAAATGTAATATATTATTATTAGTTTTAATATATTTTTCAAATATTAAACATATGTAGTGCATGAGAAACAAATAGTTTTGATAACTATATATATATATATACATTTTTTAAACAAGGTTTTATAAATTTCAGACATACGGACAACACAAAATGTTTTACATAATTGATCTACACTATTTATTAATAAAAATGTTTTTAAATTTCACTAAAAAAACTTCCATTTTATTACAACAAAAATACAAAATACCTTTCAAATTATTTAAACAAAAATATTAAAACATTCAAATTCTTTTTTATATAAATAAATTATCACTACCAATACTAAAAAATATTAAAAAGTTAATTAACACACAATTCTCTAATGATAATGTCATCGCCATCGAAATGCGCATTAGTTAATTGTTATTATAAACAAACAAACTGAATAGTAAGTAATTAATGAACATTAATATCTTGTAGTACCAGGAGTGATAATTAACCTGTATAAAAGTAAATTTGCTACAGTTCTAAAACAAATAGAAACTAAAATTCTTCATCGTGTCTTATTCTCAAGTATATAAATATAATTTTGAAATAAAAAAGTTAAATATGTTTATATTTCATTAATTTCAACTCTGAATTAAGATACTATTGAAATCTATTTTTATGATATGGAAAAATAAGATAATCAGAAAAGATAAGATCAAATAGAAAGTGTTGCTAATTGATCTATTAAAAATAATAGACAATTAAACTAGTGTTATTTTATTCGACCAATATTTGAATGGGTATACATATAAAATGAACAAGCAATGTATAATAGCTAACAGTATTATTCGAATGAAAAGGTTCTTTTTATTTTCATACTTCAACATTAATGTGCAATAGTGCTAAAAACGAAATTCATTTCAAATTTCACTTTACTTAAATTGTTTACTTTTCTATAAATTTCTTAAATACGTTAACTGAGAGAGGAATATATACTAACATTTTATAAACGCTGCTTTAAAATATATTTTTTGATAACCTTATTGTAGTTTTATAAGTAACTAAAATGTGTTTCTAAATTATTAGTCTGTGTAACTATTTTCACAATAAATACAAAAAAGTCTTTAAGTGTACTAAATAAGTACATAAAATTGTATTTAAATTAACATTTTAGGTTTAAATGATTGCTTTTTATTACAAGTATGTGTCAAATTTACACATTTTTTAAATATGTGCTTTATTTAATGAATAAAATAAATGTCCTATGTTGAAAACTAAAAATACGTTTTATGTTAAATATGTATTTTTAAATCATCTCTATCATTGTTATTTGTGTATACTTTGAAGTTAAAATTTTTAAATATTGTAAATATTAACAATATACATATACTAAACAAACAATTAATACAAAATTCAGTTATTAGCTAGTTTTTTTTTACTGGCCTTTAAAAAAATAAACAATGAATTGTTTACATTATCTTAGATATAAGTAAAAGTAATTAATAAAATATTTTTCTTTTTTTTATAAAAGACAAAAGTTAATAAAACATTTTTTTCAGAAACGCAAATAAAAATAAAGAAAAAATATTCTGTTAATTTATGTTTTTATTACTTATTTAAATTGAAATTAAAAATGTGTTTTGTATTACTTAATGCTAATATTTTGTCAGTGTAAATAGGTTAATAGATAAATTATACAAAGAAATGCAACTGAATAGCAACTGTGATAACAATATATATTTTTTTCTCACGGGGCACATTGAAGCGTTGAAACATTAAAGTGATCATTCGTGGGTAATTAAATATGTAAACGAGAGAACTATTCAAGAATATAATAATGTTCTTCAAGTTAAATATCTTTGCGAGTTTATATACATATATATATATATATATCTATATATATATCTATATATATATATATATATATATATATGTATGTATGTATGTATATGATGGCCCAAATGAGATTAAAGGATGCAAATGAGACTAAAGGTTATATCTTTCAGTCTTATTTTGGCCACCCTATATATATATATATATATATATATATATATATATGAATGAAAAATAACATTCTTTCTATGGATTGCAATTTACATACAAATTATTTTCTACTTAGATAATTTTTAAATAGTGTTAAATAGTAACACTCACGAATAAGAAGATATCAAGTTGGAAAAATATATTTAAAAAATTAATAGAAACTGTAATATACTAGAAATTATATTAGTAATATATATTTTTTTTATAAAAAGCTCTTAAGATCAGAACTTAATCATTGTATTTATACCATGTAGATTAATAAAATCACTTAATCCTGTTTAAACTCTAAATAACAAACATATAAAACAAGTCTACTTAATTTCAGTGATTATTTTCAAAATAAGTAAAAAAAAATTCAAGATTATATAAACAATATTTATTAATGTCTGATTTTTTTAATATCAACAAATATTTGAATTTATTTTGTGTTTATTCATCTGGAATTAATTAAGATGTTTTGATGTTTAAAATAATGCAATTTAAAGCACTAAGATATTGGAAAAACATTTTTATTTAATTTTTAGTTGAAATATTTATTTTAATTAATGAAAAAATGAGCAAAAATTAGTAGTATGTATTATTTTATTCATAATACTTTGTTTAGGTTTTCGTTATTATTCCATTTTTAGTATTTTTTCATTTTATGATACAAGATCAGATAAGATATTTCTAAATATATACTTATTTATATATATATATATATATATATATATATATATATATATATATATATATATATATATATATATAGTACGTATCTCTTACAAATGAAGTACTTCATTTACATATTTAATTACTCGGGAATAATCTCTGTTGATTACAAGTCACATTCAAATATCCCACGTGGGAAAAAGATATAAGCCGTTTTGTCAAGAAGTTATTTGACAGAATTTCTTTGAATAATTTATCCATTAAGATGTTTAATGTTTCTCAAATTAAAATTTTGGTGTAACTATCAATATACATATAAATAATATGTGTGTGTGTGTGTGTATATATATATATCCGGAAAAGTAGATAGAGTCAAGTATTTTTATTAATGCTGTACTTTAATATACACGAAGTATTTTTAAGATTCAAAAAATGGAATTTAATTTTTGTTTAAATAACGTTTTATATTATGAGCTTTTTGTATTAAAGTATAAAACATATAAATTATTTATTTTTATGGTCTATATTCAGTGATTAATCTTATTTTGATTAATAGAAGCACGATTAAAAAATCAGTACAATTTAATCATGTGATTGACACTTCGGAGAATTACCGAAAGATGATATTTAGGTGATTCTTACTTGTTTGACAACTTACTGAATACAAGAAATTGGATGTTTAAATAGTGCAAAATGTAATTAAAAAATTAGGAAACAACAATTGATGAGAGAAAAATAATTTTAAATTTAAAAAATAAGTTGTATTCAAAAATTGGAAAGATGTTAAAAGTTATTTTGTTGTAAGAATTATTACAAAAAAACAACAACAAAGATAATGTCAAAATGAATCTTGTATTGGTTGTCTTTGAAAATTAATCGAAAGATTTGAAAGAAAAATAGATGTGAGGTTAGAGAAATCCAAAAATCACTACACCTGAATAAAAACAATGTCGAATGAACGATTTAATGTTTAAGTTCTTGAAAATATTATTTGAAGAGCACTAAAAAGAACCCAGTACTATTCACGATTTTATATACACGTATCATACGCACACTTACATATATATATATATATATATATATATATATATATATATATATATATATATATACATATCATTAAAACACTCATATAAACATCATTAAAACAGTAAAATAAAAATATACTTTAAATTATAAAAACTACAATAACTCTTAGTTAAATAGTTTTTCACACTCACAAATTTATTTATATAATCATAAAGCCCATACCAATCCACTACTGGATGAAAGCCTTAATTAAATGCTACAATTCACTGGTATTTGGTCATATTCACCACACTGACCAGGCGGATTGGTGAAGGATTTTTTACTCGGGGCTTATTCCCTTATTTTTTCGGCAGTTATTTTTTTACAAGAGGAGGTTGTCGACCTTCATGCTCAACCCTCGAAATTGAGGGACTCTCCGACTGGGAATCGAACGCAATCTCCCGCATGACACGTGGTGATTCAAACCACTGTGCTACCCAGTCGATATATATACGTACATACATATACGAGTATATATACAACCACAAACATTATATATTTTTATATACTACTAAGTATGGAAAGTTCAAATACAAAATAATTTCAGAATAGGTTCATTTCATTTTTAAAAAATGCTTGTAAAAAACAAACACGAGTGGATAATCACATTCCATAGATCAGATGCTGCATGCTCCAGTGCAGTTGTACTGGCTCGAAACAGCTATTTCTACAACAGATCATAGTTTACATCGTTGAATGTCAGTGCATTGCCCTTTTAAGCCAATATAAATTCATGCACATATCACAGCATATAGAATTCAATGGCAGTATAAGCGTGCATTCAATTAGTGTTGTAATATTCAATACATAATTTGTATCATTTCTGTTTCGCTCTATCGCGTATAAATCGTGTTTGTTTCTTTTATTGGTTATTTGAGAATAGTAGTATGCGGAAACGCCTAACAATATAATAATTTGACCGACTTTACGAAGCGGGAAAGTTGATATATTTGTTTTGTACGTGTTTGAAGATTCCTCAATCGTACTTTACTAATCGAAAATAACGTGCTTCTAGATGTTTTTGTCTGTTTTATACAATAGTTGCTCGTTTTGTTAAGTATCACGACATACATTTTATTTAGTAAAAATAAAAAAAACATTTTATAAAAGTATAATAGTCTATCTTCTCTCTCTCTCTCTCTCTCTCTCTCTCTCTCTATATATATATATATATATATATATATAACAATAAGAAAAATAAATTTTATTTTATAAAAAAAATATGATTCAATTATATGATAAAGAACAAATAATGTAATATATATGTATATATATATATATATATATATATATATATAATAAATTAAAAATTAATATAAATGTCGATTTAATATGCTTTGTAAGTTAGTTTTTTTTTAATTGTTATACAAGTTAAGAACTGTAAACAATTCAATTTCATACATAAACAACTTAATTATATTTTTCGTGAAACCTAAAAAATATCCCTTGTATGTTTCGTAAGGAAATAAAACGTATAAATATAAATTTTTTTGTACATTTCTAACGTAATAATATGAAAATTAAAATGACGTTTATTAAAATTTAAGGGCAATAACATTAAACTAAATATATCACAACAAAATTAAAGTTTTATTCAGTACAACCAAAGAGTATAATAAATTTATATATATATATATATATATATATATATATATATATATATATATATATATATATATATATATATATATATATATATATATATATATATATATATTCACATATGCATACATACATACATAAATTTATTGGTGTCCCAATAGAAGGTATACACACTTTAAATGATTATAAAATCCATTATTTCGGTTAAACCTGAAAGAAGTGAAAATTAAGTAAGTGATCAGCTGTTAAAATGTGTATAAATTTTTTTTGGGACACCTGTATATATATATATATATATATATATATATATATATATATATATATCAGTAACCACAGCCTTTTTTTATCCACTGCTGGATAAAGGTCTCCCGAAATTTTCTATTTCCACCAATGCAATGCGTTTCTCTTTCAGAATTGTTTATGTCTCATCTATCAATGTATCTCTTCTGAGATCTTCTTGTATATCTGGGTTCCCAATCAATAACTTGTTCATTGTTGGTTCTCTCTTCTTACTATATGACTGGCCTATTTCTATTTCAAATTTCTCATTTTTGTAATAAAATCCGTAATTTTTCTGATCTATTTAGTTTCCTTTCTATCTTTTCATGTTTTCTAACATTCATTTTTTCATGCTTTTGTGTTGCCTGAGCCATTAAATTATTCTAGCATTCAAGGACCCATGTTTCATACAGACACACACACACAAACATATATATATATATATATATATATATATATATTAAATGCATTGAAAAATTAAGAACCCAAAAAATATATATTGTACTTTTATAACGTATTTATATAAACACTAAATCCTCTATAAACTTCAGAGAAAATTAAAATTATGAAAGAAATGAGATAAATTATGTTAAAGAAAGTTCATTCTTCAATTCTAAACCTTCTTTAACACGTTTACGGAGGTGAATACTATAGTATTCATTTGTATTGTGATGCAGAATGACATGAATGCTATAGTATTCAAATTTTAAAGCCAATTATTATTCATTTCATTTTATATAACCTTAATTTTTTAATTATAATTTTAATTAATTGTACATAATTATTAAAATGTAATATTCTGACTACTCTTACAAAATGTATCTAATTGAACTTCGGATATCACAATTAATTTTAAAAAATCGCCTGTATTTTTACAGTTCACTAAAATTTTTACTGTCCGCGTGTTAAGCAATAATTTAGTTGATTGACAGAATTTCGTCCATTTTTCATATAAAATATAGTTTTTAAGCCTAAGTTCTTTTTGTCTCTTTTCTATTATCGCAATATTATTGTACAATACGGATATTGAAATGAAAATTTACAACAATTTTCAATGTTAAAAATTTTATAATAATTATAAAACTTCACAATTTTAATAATTTTTTGTAATAAATAAAATTATTTTTTATGCTTAATTTTTGTATTGATTATAAGGATTAATAAATATTATCGATATGAATTGTTTCATTTCATATATATATATATATATATATATATATATATATATATATATATATATATATATATATACACACATATACAGAGGAGAGAGAGAGAGAGAGAATATATGTATGCATGTGTGTGTATTTAGAAAACTTGGAACTTTTCAATATCAACTAATTTAAAACAGTTATTAATTATAATTTTCCCTGTTTATTTACTTAATATTTTATTAACGTAATTTGAGAAGCAATTTCGCCATTATAGTATTATTGTTATATAAATTGACGTTTCTTTTATTAGAAGTTAATTTAACATGATTTATTTCATCAATTATACATTTGATTTTTTTACAATAAACTTGAATTATAAATGTCATGCAATCTTAAATCATAACTAACTTCTTTTCATATTAAACTCATTTTATATTAACGTCAGTTTTGCATGTCAAATTCAAAGAAGTTTCTTGTTTTCGATATAAATTGTAACTGTAATAAATATTTTTATTTATTCAGAATATAAAGTGATTAATAAATATAATAAAATTGTTTGAAATTTTCGTTTCACTTTAATAACCTGTATTGTTTAAAAATATTTTAAACGTTACATATATAACTTTTTAATTACAAAAATAATCAAAAACAAAAATTGAGTATGTATCTTTTTTGAAAATTATATAAATTTATTACATGTTTTAGTTTCTTACATATATATATATATATATATATATATATATATATATATATATATATATATATATATATATATATTTCCTAATCCAATAAAGAAAAGAAAATATATAAGAATAAAACATTTTTTAATGGAAATTTCACTTTTATATACCTATATATCATGATGCAAACGTATTATACAAAATATATAATTATTTTTTGATCTTAACTTTAATATTGTTTACAGTGTTGTATAATGTCAACATTTGGATCATCTACAAGTATAAATAAAAGAAATGCTTTTTCTTTTCCTGTCTGAAGATGGAAATAATTCTCGAAATTAGTAATGATATGAAATAATTCAATTGACCTTGAGGTTAAAATAACAATAACAATAATAATAAACATAACATATACTCTGATCTTAATTGTTCATACAATATTTCTTTCTTTTTTAATTTAAAATTATTTTTTAGGTTTTGTTTGGATTTTAATTTCAAAAATAAAAATTTAACGGTAAATTTATTACTTTAGATTTACTTTCTTAGAGAGTAAATTAAATTGATTAGAAATTGAAAGGTTCTTTTAATCTAGTTTAGATGAATGCTAAAAATAATTTTCATAATATATAACATTATTTATTTAGTTTCATACTTCAATATTAAAGTAAATTGACATATTAAATGAAAAGTATATGGTTAGGTATGAAAACGTGTACATTTTAAACATTTTTTATGAAAAAAAATAAAGTAATTATATATAAAGAAAAGAACTAAATAAATTATAATGAAATCCGACAACGGCTGGATTTTGTGTATGAAAACGTCATTATGTAAGATTAAAAAAGTCTGTTCGCCGAAAGTCAGTGACATTCTCTATTATTTTATAAACATGTTAAAACGAAGTATATACGTTCTTTATTCACGTTTAATTTAATTTTTTAAACATTCACTGTTTTATTTAATGATGATAAACCAGAAGGTTATGAAACACGTGAATAAGTCAGGATTAAACGGAATTTTATTATCTATCCCGACGTTCTTTCAACCTTAAAAGCATCCGCTTGTTAATAGGGAATTTCTCGGAAACAACAAGAATGCCACAGATCAATAATGAATTTTTAAGGCCATTTTTAAAATATGTTTATGATATGCTACTTTTTATACATATTTACTGTATATACATAAATATAATTTTTAAATTAAAATAATTAGGGATGAGAAATATATGCACACTGAATCGGTAATAAAAAAAACTTTTCTATCAAGTAATTTTTTTATAAACAATACGGATATTTTAAATAAGGTATTCGATTAATATATATATATATATATATATATATATATATATATATATATATATATATATATATACACATCAAACATTTATCGAACATGCTAAGGTCAAATTATAATGTTCCGAAATGTTTGATTTTCAGTCAACCGTTCTTCCTCTTTCGCTTGCAACATGTCGATTACAATATCCTTGAGAAGTTTTAATAGACATAAAAAAGTAAACTCGATTCAAAAACGTGATTATAGAATTCTTAGTCGTTTCTTACAAACATTGTAGAAATATTTGCATTTTTTAAGTAGTCTTGAATCACGTTTACATATTTTATGTGTTACCGGGTTTTCCTTATTAAAGTATTTTATTAATAGTATTTAATTTGTGTATATAAGTGTGTATGTATGTATGTATGTATGTGTGTGTATGTGTGTATGTATGTATATGTGTGTGTATGTATGTGTGTGTGTGTGTATGTGTGTATGTGTGTATGTATGTATGTATATGTATTTATATATATATATATATATATATATATATATATATATATATATATATATATCGTTTGATAAGTATGGTAAAAAGTAAGAAACTAAATTGAAAAATTTAATTAAATTAATTAATTTAAGCAATAAATAAATTTATATATAACGATGTATATTATATATATATACATACACGAGGGTCGTTTGATAAGTATGGTAAAAATTTTCGGAGTGGCCATATGAGCACAAGAGACGCCATATCATTGATAAAATCCATGATATGGTGAGACTAAATTGTCACATATGAGCAAAAATTTGAAAAATTTAATTAAATTAATTAATTTAAGCAATAAATAAATTTACCATACTTATCAAACGACCCGTGTATGTATATTTATATATATATATATATATATATATATATATATATTATGTTAACATAAAGGCAATTTGAAAAGCTCGCCGAAAATCAAACTTTTTTCTTTTTAAATTTACTTTTATTTTTAAATATACTCTTGAATTTCAACATTCTTTTTTACCGATCTTCTAGTGAGTTTATCTCAATCTAACAGTTCGATTCCTGTTTTGAATGTCCTCAAAACAGCTATCCATTGCTGTTTTCAACTTAACATTTGTAGAAAATCATTGACAATTTAAATACTTTTTCAGGTTTGGGAATAAATTGAAGTCATAAGATTCAATCAAGCAAATAAGTTTGATGGAGTAGAAAATTATATAAGTGTTGGGCACATGCATTATTCTATTTTTCTGTAAAAAATCAGATCTTTTTTACATTTTTCAAATGTTCATAATAGAAACAAACTTAACAAATTTTTGTTAGTGTGACTGGAAATTTTATTTGTCAAAAGATCATGCGTGAGTTACAATAATAAAGTCAATGTGTGAGTTACATAAATTTAAGTTAATTATTATCAAAGAAATGAAGGAATTTTTCAAACAATTCAATATATATATATATATATATATATATATATATATATATATATATATATATTAAGTTATAAATTACATAAAGATGATATAAAAATTTAAATATATTTCTTAATCTACAAAATTACGAATAATATGCAATAATCTTTAAAATAGTATGAACAGTTTCTGCTTCATATATTTAATTATCATATATAGGATTTTCCAAGAAAAATGTCAGAACTTTGATAGCTGGTGGTAGCCATGTTTGATTTTTTTAGCTCATTTTGATATTTCAGCTCAGTATAGTTTATCAAATTATCATGGAAAGTTTAACACTTCAACAACGCTTAGAAATTATAAACACTTTGACAACGCTTAGAAATTATAAAAACTTCAATAGACTTATTAAAACAAATGTTTAATGAGTCTATTATTTTACGAAATGGGCCCATCAATTGACCACCAAGATCATGTGATCTAAATCCATTGGATTATTTTCTGTGGAGTTATGTAAAATCATTGGTTTATGGTGATAATCCACAAACAATAGAATCATTAAAAATTAACATTGAACTTGTAATTCATGAAATTGGACCACAATTATGTGAAAGAGTGACTAAAAATTTGACTAAAAGAATGCATTATATAAGCGAAGTCGTAATTATCATATGAGTGAAATTGCTTTCCATTATTAATGTTTCAGAATATGCTTAAAAATAAAAAAATGAAAAACTAATTAATGAAATACTTTTTGTTTTATTTCCATTTAAATTTCTGAAGCGCTTATTGGAAACCCCTATATTATTGATATTTAAATATTGAAACTAACTAAATACTTAACAAAAATTTTAAAAAATTATTTTAATAATTCTATTAACTATTTATAAAATTAAAATGCAGAATTCAATTTAAAATTTACTTTCACACAATTTCACAAATAAATTATTAAAGTGATTTATTAAAATTTTATTGATATTAATTAAAATTGAAAAAAGGAAAATAATGATTTGTATGTCATACAATGAATGTGAAATGAATTTGTAAAGTTAGTTTTTTTTTTTAATAATTTCTCTTTAATGTAGTACTGTATTAAAATTAAATATTATAAAATAATATTCATTATAATATTATTATTAATTATATTTTTAATAATATAATTTATTATATTATAATATAATAATACAATATATATTATATTATTTCAATTAGTTTAAACCTCCTTTTATATTTGATCCAAATGTACAATATTATATGTGATAAATTATTTTTTATTTTATTAAAAATCGAGTGGTTCGTAAAATCCTGTCAGGATTCTGTGATAGACACATTCAATAAAAGTAAAAAATCATATTGACTGAAAATACTTCGACAAACATATGATTGATGAACTTCGGAAAAACGCCTGTCAAGTTCATGAAAACTTAATAAAAAAAAGTATTTTCAATCTAAACACTACACAATTTTAATATGTAGTATACGTTAACGTAAACAATTCGAAATTAATTTCAAAACTTCTTTATATTCAGAAAATAAATTTGACATTTCCACTGTAAACATTAAAACTTTGCAAACGTATTTATTGTATAACAAAATCAGTTAATAATTTCGTAGTTTAAATGTATTTAATGTTTGTGGATTTGTACAAACTTGTTCAGGGATTAATTTTAATTTGAAAAAGTATGTTTTAAATGAAATTTATATATAATACCTGCCAATCAAAACATAATTATATTCGAATTTATTTATGTACATTTCTTTTTGTACATTACATATAAATATAATTGCTGACCATATAAAAATATTTATTTTCGTTTACCTTTAAAATGAAGATAAATGTAATTTCATGATTATTATCTTCATTAATATTAATATATCTAAAATGACATTTATATATATATATAAACGAATTTTAACCCCAACACCACAATGGTTTAAAGGGTTGAATAATCACTGATTGTTCACTTATTATTTATAATTATATCGGCTAATGCATTTCGATGGCGACCCCATCATCGTCAGAGCCTTTCTGAAATCCATTCGAAATAGAAATGCATTAGCCGATATAATTATAAATAATAAGTGAACAATAAGTGATTATTGAACACTTTAAACCATTGTGGTGTTAGGGTTAAAATTCATTTGTGTTCAAGTGAATCAGCCACAGTTCCAAAACAACAAATATATATTTAGATTTACAAAGTAAATATTTAAAAAAATATAAATATTACAGTTTTAAAAATGTTTAAAATGTCACGATAGATAAAGAATATTATCATTAAAAATATTTTTATATTATACATTAATAAACATATTCTATATCTTACTGAATAATTGGAATACAAAATCTTTAAATATCGTAAAATGTTTTTGAAAAATATAAATATTAGTGAAATGACGAATTTATTTATGTACATAATTTACATTTGTACAATTTCTCGCAAAATATTTTCTTTGAAAGACAATCTTTAAGTTTCTATTGATTCTTACAATCACATTTGTTGCAGTAGTTTATCATTTTTAAATAATTAACCTTAATATATATTGCTATTTATACTGTCTAGTTTTCATTTTTAAGTATTGTTTACACATATAGTTTTTTCATGATTTATACAAGCTATTATAATTTTGGATAATATTGTACTTAGTACATTTTATCATGCGACATTTTTGGTTACATATATTTCAACTAATCGCAAATAATAAGTTATATCAATAAAACGTGTTCTTAAAAAAATTGTAAAATCACTTATAATGTAGCATTTATATCCCAACTGCCAGTTAATAGTCCAGTCTACAATGAACTAGAAAAGTTTTTACAAAGTATAAAAATATGTAATATCAATAAACATGAACTTTTTTTAATATTATAATTATTTTTATTATAGAATTTTGGAGTATTTTTTTAATATATATATATATATATATATATATATATATATATATATATATATACATATATCGTAAAATTCCACACTACACATGATGAATATAACACGAAATAAATCAGTTATATGATTTTTCCTATTATTAACAGTTAAATGTATTTATACATTTCTAAACTTATTTGAATTTTTTGAAGATGAGATATTTTAGAGTAAATTAATTACTTCCAATAGTATAATATTTTATAAAAGTGTTCAATAATAACTTATTATTCAGATTATTTACTGATGCATATTTCGATGACCATGCTATAATCGTCAGAGCGTAACATTATAATATCTCGACTTACATGAAACTTAAATTTTATAATGCAATGCTACGATGAAGATTGCATGGACAATCAAATGTACACCAGCGAATAAAGTGAATAGCAAGAGATTATTGAACATTTTTATAAAACATTGTAGTATTGGAGGGCATGATATATTTTAATTAAAGTGAATTTGTCATAATTCTGAAACAAATTGATTTTTTCGAATATAGTAAGTTCTCTTCTTATACCTTTTTGTTATTCTTAACATGTATCTCTTTGTTCCCATGAGATACTTGAAATTTTTAAATTGTTTTGAAATTAAAATCACATACTTTCTTGTGACAGGTAGAGACTGGTAGAATACACAACGAATATATTTTCTTTATAACAAGTGAGATTTTTTATTGAAATATTGTTATACTTTAACTAAACGAACTTCATTCTAATTTTATTTTTCTATTCACTCTTGTAACGAATCAATATATCTGCCAATTATCTGATACAAGTAAACACACTTAGTGACTTATTTGATTTTTGTTCTTGTACTTTATTTTTCTTCGAATAAATAAATTCATTGAACGATACATTTGTTTTCTCGTAATTCATTTTCAACTTTATTTTTAAATTGAATTCGTAAAATTTATTAACAGTTTTTTAATTGTCCGAGAGTATGCTCGAATATAACAATATTATCAGTTAATCAAAAATACTTAAACTTTTCAATGTTTACTTGTAATTTTTGATCCGAGCAAATGAGAGACAAATATTTATTCTACGTTCATTGTAAACAATTTTAAAGTTATATCTAATTCTTTTTAAATTTCAAACTTTTATATATCTTCATATAATTCTGCAGACAATTTCCTTTGTTGTAAGAGAGATATTGTTTAAAAATATAATTTTTGTCTTGTCTATATAATCATTATTTTGATTATATATATATATATATATATATATATATAAATATACGAGGGTCGTTTGATAAGTATGGTAAATTTATTTATTGTTTAATTTAATTAATTAATTAATTAAATTAAATTTTTCAATTGAGTTTTTCTGACTTTTTTACCATACTTATCAAACGACCCTCATATATCTCTGCGTGTGTATTTATTAATTATGTAATCAACAAATATTATAGATAAATGAAACATTTAAATAGCAGCAAAAAATAATTTAATTTGAAAATCATATTTGAATAAATCTCTAAATGGTTGATATAAAATAGGTTGAATCGATTTAATAAAACAATTAAATATATTACTAACAATATTTCATTTCATTATTATATATACATATATATATATATATATATATATATATATATATATATATATAACTATATTAATGTCGTTTAAAAAGGCAAAGTAAAAATTAGTGAATTGGGAATAAAATAATTTCTGAAATTACGTTGACTTTTTTTCATATCTCTGTGCTATATAGAAGAGAGATGTCGACTGACTGATTTCCCATGAGGACATGACATTTATTTCATCGTCATACAAGACAACACAGGTTAAATATAGGTCAATTTCCGATTTCTCCTCTCTGCTATGTCCGGAAATTGCGTGTTTGTGTGCATATAACGCAAAACGGCGTGATAATTTTTGTCACGAATATAGGGTGTGGTAGTGTTACGCTGGAGATTCCAATAAAAAATACTCTCTAGAGAATAAGTATTGTATCATCTTTATATATATATATATATATATATATATATATATATATATATATATATATACGAAATTAATACATGTATAATATATAAATAAAACTCGAATGACTTTTTCATTAATGTGTTAAACAAAATAATATACAAAAATGTTACTTAGGGAATTATATTAAAATGATATTTTATGTTACCATTTACATATACGTATATATATATATATATATATATATATATATATATATAATTTTTTCAGCTAAAAATAAGTAATTATTTTCAGGATTTACCTTTTTTGAAGATGGAAATTTTTATTTGTATAATTAGTAATATTTTATTAAAATAAATTCTATTTTATTCATTTATATATATGTATATTTAATTTTATAAAATGTTTTGCATAAAATATTTTTTAATTTTATATTTCTTGTAAATACAATGGTGTATAATATAATAACATTAAAAATCCCTAGTAAGCTAATATTGTTAAAGAGATCAAGGCCCTACAAAGGTTATAGCATCAAGATTGATAATGATATTATGACATTTTGAAAATTATTAAATTTTAATTCATGTGTATTTTTAAGAAATAAAAGAAACATATATGAAATTAAAACGTAAGAAAAATAATTAAATTATGTTTATAAGGTTCTTATTGAAATTTGTAAAATTAGTACAATGAAAAAATAGTTTTCGTTAAAAAAACTAAAACATACATTCAACAATTAAAATTTTAGTTCAGTACTAATATTGGCGATTATCTATTTTTTCTTTGTATTCATTTTATAATTATATTATATAAATAGGGTATGGAGTAGTAACAATATGCTACTGAATCGTTCAGAAAATACCTATGTCCAATTTACTATTTATTTTATTATAGTATCTGATTAATGTTACCATCTCTGAAGCACATTATAACTATCTTTGTCATAGAATGGATATATTTCATGTATTATAAATAAAATTCATAAACAATTTAATTTTCTGAAAAGAAAAATTAGTAAATATAGTATGGTCGTTAATGAAAAAACATATTTGACTTTAGTGAGACCTTTGTTTGAATATTCTGTGTATATATAGAATTCGCATTCAGTAACAAAAATACAAAATATAGAAAGAATTCCAAGATGGGTGGATGGTTTTATGTGAAATGGGCACTTCAGGATAATTAGTTCTAGTAAAATGATTGAGTAGCTTGACTGAAAGAGTTTGGGGAATAGACGATGGTTTAGAACTTTAATTAACGTATTTAAAGTTTTTAGCAAGGGTATAATCTGGAAGGATTTTGATAAAATAGTTTTTTTTCTGTCTATATAGAAAATGATCGTGTTACAAATTAAATTGGGAAATTACAAAAAAAAACAAGGTGAAGAAAATTTAATCTTTCAAAAAGGTGCTTGAGCTTAGAATGATCTTTATTTTAGTATTTTTAAAACATAGCTTTCCTCATTTAGGGCTTTTAAAAATCAAATTCAAGTAGATAAAATGTATTAATGTAAAGATTCGTTTTCAAATTGTAACCTCAACTACTGGACTTGCAATTTAAGCAAGCATGTTATTATTATATATTGTGCATGTAAAAAAAATATTTTAATATTTTTAATTTTTTGATTCTGAAGATATGTCACTGTTATTCAAACTAAATCTTAATTGAAAACAACGTTTTTACAAATGATATTTAAGAATTATCATTTTTAGTAATGTAAATAATACAAAATTACTTTTAGTTTTATAAATAATACTGTATCTATTCATGTATATTTATCTATTGTATTTATATAGGCTCATCTAAATGTGACGCCTAGATTTGTGTTTTATTAAAAAGGAACAAAAATACTGTACACATGTTTCCCTATACACCAACAAATACATAAGTTTCTTCTTAATAAAACACAAATCTAGGTGCCACCTTTGGATGACTCTCTCTCTCTCTCTCTCTCTCTATATATATATAAGTAAGTATTATAATCATTATTATTTATATAATAATTTTTTTTAAATTTATTTTATCTATTTGTTCTTATATAATAAAATAATAACAGTTTAAATTTTAATTTATAAACATAAAGATATGAAATAAAATATATAAAATTGAATAGAGAAATATTTTGATACATCTTATGTGTAAATATATACGAACTTTTTAAAAAAATACTATTTGTTGGTTTTAGATATTTTTTATACAATTTTGAATATATGTGTTATACAATATACTGTGTCCGACTATTATCAATATAGTTATTCCGAATGTCATATATCACTTTATAATTATTTAGAATGTCATATCGCAGTAGTTTGACAATTTCGATCCTGAGATAAAAAAAATCGAAAAATTAAGACTGACAGTACATCATTACTCTTCATTATACCAACGGTCTACATTAAATATAGCGGACATAATGTAATAATCAGGTCACATATTATAAATAATTTATTTATATTCGAGATATATGTATACACAATATTTATTTCAAGATATATAATCATTTTTAAATATTATCCGCATAAAAAATTAAATAATTTGTTAGTTTTTTATTATTATTCCAGTTCTCAATATGTAAAGATTTTGAAAGACAAGAATATACATCATTATATGCTATTTTTTGGTTACACTTTTTATTGAAAAGTGAGTACCATGACTCTATAGTAGTTTATTGTAAAAATCATTATACAAGATAATGAAAACAAGACAATATAATTGTCTATTAAATAAAGCAAATGTACTATCATTTTTCGAGCCACAAGTTCATTGCATGCTGTTAATGATATGTGTTACATACTGTAAGCTGATTACCATTGATATACTTATCATAAACACACACACATACTCACAACGCATACACACACACACACACACACACACATATATATATATATATATATATATGATTAAAATATGTTTTTTTTTATGATTAGCCCATTTCAGATTTAAATATTTCACACTTATTACAACACTTTTAATATTTTTTATAAAATTTATTCGTTTTTCTTTTTCTCTATATATTTGCTTCTTTGGGTTTCAACCGTTACATGAGTTTATAGCATTTTTTTCATTCTTATCATTATTGCACTTTTTCAAATCCACATAGAATTTATAGCTAATTAAAATGACATGATCTAGTGCATGTATTTCAAGAGTAATTTTTATTACATACATACATATATATATATATATATATATATATATATATATAAATAAATAAATATATAATGGGTATATTTTTCATTCACGTGTTAGACTGTAGTAGCTTGTTTCTAAACTCCATTGATGGAGTACAGTAAGAAATTATTAATTTTACAAAAGCAGATTACTACTGTTTAATCTTCATTGGTTCACGACTTTTTATTATTAATATTCAAAACAATTTTATCTCTAGAATTTTCACCATCTACCACAAAGAGAACGCGCTTTGTAGGTGCGAGATTTTCTCCAGACCTCACTTAAATTTATATTGTCTAATTATATATATATATATATATATGTATATATATATAATATGATTCTTTTATAAAAAAATCCTTTCTAAAATGAAGTATTTTAATGTTTCATATGTTTTCAAATCATTTTTGAGCATTTTTCATCAGTTTGTCTCAGTTTATTTTTGTGAACTCATTGATACTTTCAATTTATATATATATATATATATATAAAATCATCATCGGCTCCACCATATTTTATTCCAGTCCTAGGCCTCTCTGACAATGCCAGCTCAATAGAACATTTTCTTGTCATAGCTTTTCGACAAATGTTTTTTTTACAAGATTAATCCACGAAAATGAGGGACTGTCAGACTGGGCATCGAACGCAATCTCCCACATGAGAAGCAATGGTACAAACCACTATGCTATCCAGTCGGCATATACACAGTTGATTGGATTTTTCTTTTCCATTACACTTTACCGACATATTAGAATAAAAAAATGAAAAACATTTTATCAATACCATACAAAAAATCATAGAAATATAAACAATTAGGAAATGGAATTCTCTACACAAAAAAAGCTTACTTCTCTTCAGTGAAAATGTTATTTAAGTATTGCACGAACGTAGAAAAGTCACACGGTTTGATTTAAAGAAATGTATCATTTGTAATTTGATTTTTATTTTTAAATTATTTACCAGGTATCTATCTAACTTGAAAAAAATTGTATTAAATAATAGACTTTGTCATTTTATCTGAATAACAATTATAAATTGTAAATTATAATAAAAAAACATAAAAAATGATCGTTGAATTACCTTGATTTTCGTATTGTGTCAAAAATATTTTATGAAAACAATCACTCTCTTGTACCATAATATTTTATAAAAGTGTTTAATAATTATTTATTGTTCATTTTTTCGCTTGTGTGAATTTTGATAACAGTGTTATCTTTTTAAAATGATGCACTATAAAATAACTTATTAATAAAGATAATGATGTGACATCGGAAAATAAATTTGGGAAAAATGAATACTAAGTGATTAGTAATCAGTTTCATAAAAATTATTGCATAGTTGAGATATATTATTAAATAGTCGATAAATTTTACATAAAGATACTCGTGATTAAAAAATTCGTCATTTTTATATATGAAAATTATTGATTTTTTTATTCAAGACTTTAAAATGAAAGAGAAATAATAACAAAAATATAAAGTTCTAATCTTTATTTATTAGAATCGATGTCACTGTATTTCTTGTCCTAATTAGATGAATTTCAAATTATTTTTATTTCTATTATATTATTAACATATTCTGTTTTATACAAAATTCGCATTTACGATTTCAAAAAAGAATTTTTACTTTACAAAATTATTTATTAATCTACCACTTATATTATTTATCTACGTATTAAAATTCCGGGCACCCGGGTACCTACCTTCACATTTTTGTTAATATTTTTTCAAAAAATTTTTTCCGATCTGGAAGAATTTAATCTTTACAAATGTATTTACAAAATTAAAAAAATTTTTTTTTTTAGGTTTGAAATTGTTACTGCGTGGCGCACCCGGGTACCCGGGTACCCACTACATGAGATATAATTATTCACTAAAAACAAGTATTGTTGATGAATTCTTTTATTAATAAAATTCAATGGCATAAAGAAGAATTGTGAATAAACAAATTACATTGTTTTTGAAGTTATATTGAACAAAATGGCGCTGTTTACTTGTTACATTCGCTGCATGTTACATTTGTGACAGAGTGTTCATCGCATACAGGTTGCTCGCATTTTACACAAGACTTTCGGGTTTTTCTGCGTCTTTTAATTGACATACATAGTTACTTTTTTCTACCAGAGCTATCTATTAGGATCAAGAGGTGCACGCTGCGGCCCGAGCACAGCTTCGATTGCGGTCTTTGCAGAGTTTTCGCATCACTTTATTTGAAAATATACTCTTCACTCAATTGCCTCAAAAATATTAGTTTTCGATCATATTATTATTTTCATAATAATTACATAAGCTGCAAGAACAGCAACGTCTAACATATTGAAAAACATGGCCAGAGGCCACCTTTGAGTTCGCCTGTGTGTTGTATCGACTATTTGATCCATTGTGTACCAGTTTTATATTTAGTCGCAAAATATGAGGTTCTAATCTTTATTTTTTTTCTCATCGTCATTTACGGCGTCATCATTATACATACTGAAAGCATAATTACAGCCTTAACGTAAGAACAAATTGTATTTTATTTTCATGAAAAGCAGCCTCTGCTATTCTTTGTGGATATATAAATTAGAAGCCTCGGAAATGGCTTAAATACTTTTTATTTATGTTTATTCAATAAACAAAATTGATTGCACACGTATCCGTTCACACCTGCGCTTAAAAACTAATTAAAACTAGTGGTATTTATCTGCAACAACGTAGGTAAAGTTGGGTGCGCACATAAGGGTTAATTTAAAAAAAAATAAACTGTTCAGATATTTCACACTTATAACTAGTTTCATTTCTGTTCATACTTCAAATAATTTTAATGTTTTGTAATTATCTGAATATACTTTCATCGTTTTTTTTTATATAATTTATATTTTAATATTATTTTCCTTATTAATACATTAACGAAAAATAAAATAATCAATACAAAAAAATTTTATACTAAAGTAATATGAAAAGAAATATTCGTCAAAACTAGGTAGTGGTGTAAATAAAAAGATTGTTAATTACTTATCAAGATGGTAAATCCAGAGATAAAGAAGTTTTGTTACTTGTTTTTTAAATATTATAAACGATCAAGGAATTTTTTTTAATAATAATGCGGGTACTTTCGGAATTCTTAGTAGTATTTTTGAAAAAAAAGATCCACCTTTTACCTACTTTTCATTATAACTAACTAATCTTTTTTTTATCTTTTTTTTATTATCTTTTTTGTATAAATATGTGTAACTATTTTCAGAAGTATAAAACTTATAGTGTGAATGCTTTTGATAAATAGAAAATAAAATTTACTTTTTTATTGAAATTCTTTCCATTGAATTTCTTGTATTATAATATGTAATTATTATTATGTAATAATAAATGCAGTTGACTTATTATTATGGTAATAACATGATGTAATTATATTATAAGAGTATTGAAATAATCAACTCAGATTATAAATTCAAATTCGTTTTGATATTTTTTAAAAAGTTTAAGACAAACAAAAGGGAAATATAAAATTATTTTTTATTAATTAATTCTATTTCAATAAAATATTAAATATATACCTTAAAATTGTGTGGGAATTAAAATGTATTAATTTTATTGTTAAGAAAATATTCCATGTATTAACAAAACAATAATTTAAAGAAAGTAATACGATATAATGTATACACTCTCTCAGACTTGTACATTAGAAAACCACATATAATAACAAATTACAGAGAAAGGTTTTATTCTCAAATATTTGGATAAGAATTTGATAATATGTATATATGTTTTCTTGAAAAACAAATATTAGATTGAAACAGAAGTTCTTTGGATTTTTCCAGTGTATAGCGTTGCAGAAATGTGTGTTGAAGTATGTGACTTTTAAATTATAAATATTGTCCCATATCATCAGTTAACAGTTCTATAAAATACTTAAACATAAAATTTCTATTTTTTCATTTTAAAACATTTTTAGTCTATTTGAATATATAATTTTCAGTTTATTTTTATAGTTTAATACAAGTGAATTATTCATTTGAATAGCATAAAGTTTCATAATTGTTGAATAATATCTTATAGTTAAATTTAATTAATGATAAACATTTCGAAGGGCATGTTATCATTAATAAAGTGCTGCATTATAAGTTTACAAATATACTTAAAAATAAATCTAAAAATTGAATTTACATTGCAACACTCTAATGATAATTGTATGACTGTCGAAATGTGAATTAATGAATTAAGTGAATAATAAGTAATTATTAAACTTTAATAAAATCTTGTGATGCTGAGAGTGAGTTGTTCATTTCTGTTGAAATAAATTATCTTTAATATGAAAATTGTTATTTGTATGTTTTAAATATGTGTGCAAAGCATGTTTTTATTTTTTTATATTAAATATCATCATATTTTTAATTTAATTGTTGCTACTAATTATATAGCAATGGTCTATCGCTGTGTGTATGGCAAAAATAATTATATAATAGAAATATTTTGTGTAATTAATTTCAAAATTTGACTTCTATTACGAAGAACTGTTCTGCTTTCTATTAAATCTTTAGTTATAACACCTCCAGGAACGAAATTGTATGGCGAAATTATTTCCTTTCTATATCATATGTAATATTTCTGTACGAAATTAACAACTTTATTCAATGAGTTAAGAAAAAAAAACTCTAAAATATTTTTACCAAAAAAATTAAATAATAATTTGTGGAAATTTGATACCAAAGTTTGATTTAATCCTAAATATGACAATGTTTAAAATTATTTTTTTATTTATATTTTAACTGTTTTAAAATAAGATAATTATATTCCCTCTAATTTCCAAATACATATATATGTGTATTCCAGTATAACATTTTAATATACTGTATATGAAAATAATAAAGTTTCTAGGTATCCTAATTTCTTGTACTGAGATCTGGAATAAAATAAACTAAATGTATTGAAAAATAAGAATATTAAAAAGTAATTCTTTTTATTTAAATCAACTTATTGTTTTAAAATTGTAAAGTGTTTATTAGTTTTATCACAAATGAATCGTCATCACAAGATTTTATAAAAAGATCCAATAATCACTTATTGCTCATTACTTGCTTAGAAGCTATTATGCATTTCAATGATCTTGCCATCATCATTGTCAAAGCCCTGAATTATGAAAACTACGTATTTCTTACTGTAGTAAGACCATGATGGCATAGCGAACGAAATGTGCTTCAGCTTATAAGCGAATAAAGTGAATAATAAGAAATTATTGAATACATAACATTTTGTGGTGTTAGGGTGATAATTAATTTGTGTTAAAGTGAATTTGGAAAAGTATTAAGTTTATTTGTTGTATACAATTATTATATTAAAAAAAATTATATACATATTTATAAAAAATTACATACATGCAAAAAGATTACATTTTTAATCGTTATGTATATCAATAAAAATATTGCTCTATTTTAATAAATATTTCAAATCGGCTCTCTAGTATTTACAATAATGAATTTTTATTGATTTGAAACGTAATAACATGCACTTCAAAACAATAAAAGTCTATGCAACAAATCAATTTCGCAGTTGAATGTTTTTTGAAAAAAAATCAATGACATGCTGCACATAAAACATTTATTTCTACTTCACAGCTCATAATTACAGATAAAAACATTTCAATTAAATTTATAGAACTGTTTAAGCAAAATAGAAAAAAAGTTAAATACGAATATTTTTATAAAATTAATTTTTATAAATGCTTTAAAATTATTTATAATTACATACTCAGTTCATTATAAATTTTAATTAAATTTAATAAGTTGTTTAAAGCTGAAATGAATAGCTTATAATGAAACGGTTTATTCTTTTACACGAAATGACTTTCTTTATTCGGAAATTGTTTATCGTAAAATTTATATCTGTTTATATGAGTTGAATAGAAGTGAATTTACGTTTAATTCTCTAATGATTCGATATTAAAAAGTAAAACGGGGACAGTGAAGTTACAACGATATAATCTGTATTGTTCTTCATTATAGTGTATGACAGAAACATACCGATTCATAATTTAATACCTTAGAGGTTAATTTATCTCGTCGTTCTTCGGTAAATCAGTGAACTTTATCGAGATAATGTTTAATAATATATGATATTTAACTTTCAGCCTTATTTAATTATTAACAATTCTATTCTTTATATTAATACGTTTAAAATATATTATCTACTCATTTCAACCTTAATTACTATTGATTAATTAAATTGTTGTTGATTTTATGATAAAGAATAAGGTTAGAAAGTTATTTTTTAAACATAAAAATAGCATAAATTACTATTTACTTTTATCTAATTTAATAAATTATATTTTTATCATTTTTCAATGTATATAAAACTTACTAAAAATAGTTCAGATATGTAAAAGGTGACCTAAATGATGAGACTAAAGGATAATAAATGATAGAAAGGAAATAAATGTATGTTTAAACCCTTCAGTCTCATTTGAATTACAGTATAATATTAGAAAATGCATATATATATATTTATAAAATAAATAAAATTCGTTTTAATTTTTAATACTATTTTTATATAAATTTTTAATGTTATTTGCCCATTTTTTTTTAATTTCAATATGTCTATTATAATATATAATTTATAAACACAATTTTTAAAATAAATTTAAGTAAAGTTTCAGTAACATTTATTCTAAAAAAATATTTCTACATTATATTTTAAATAATTTAATTTCTTGGTTTGTGAATAGGTTTTATCCAATATCTAAAAATATTTTAGTGTTATAAAATTGCTTTTTTAAAAAATCATAATTAAATATAGGACAAATTTTAATTTTACATATTATTTCTGAATATGTATCAGTTCAGTATATTTAGATTTCAATACACAAAAATTATAAATAAATTAAAACAAACTGATCACACATTTCAATACTATACGAATTAAATGTTTAATAACTTTTTACTGTTTATTTTATTCGTTGATGTGAATACTAAGGATAATGTAATTATCATCATAAATTTGCATTTTTTTTTAAAAAAATATTTTATTTTATTCAAAAATTGCAGACTAGTATTTTTTTATTATTTGTTTTGTTTGTGACAAATTCATTTTAATATAATTAAATTAGACTCCTAATACCACAAGATTTTGTAAAAATGTTCAATAATCAATGTTCATTTTGTTTAAAAGATTATGTGCATTTCAATGACCATGCCAATACCAACAGAGCACTGTTTTATAATAAAATAATATAACAGCTTTATAATCCTAATGGATGGTCATTAAAATATGCATTAGTTTTCAAACAAAGTAATTATTGGAGATTTTTATTAAATTTCTTAGTATTTGGTGCAGGTGGTTCATTTATATTGTTAATATTTTTTTATTAAAGAATATATGTCTATATTTAGAATGTTGTATCTTTCAGCTAATTTATTATAATTTTATACATAGTAATGCAAAATAATGATAAGGTATGATTATGCATTTGGAATAAATATGTTTGTAGAGGTCACAAAGTTAAATATAATATATAAGAAATTCTAAACGTTGTTTAGGATTTGATTATAAATTTTGTTAATGTTAATAATTAAAAAATTAAGCTTGCTCTCATGACAAAGAAATAAATATTTTTAATGAATCTTTTTAAAGATTAAAAACAAACCGTATAAAAAAATCTGTTTGGAAAAATAAATCCTTGCAGAGAAGTAAAAAGCTAATATTAAGTTTGTAAAAGGATTAGTAAATGAGTTTTCATAAGAACTCATCACTATTCAAACATACTTATTATTAATGACGTTATTGTGATTTTTTGAAATATTTCATATGACTTACAAACATTATTAAATTTTTGTTCTTGTTTTTTTATAGTAAATTCCATTCAATGGTATTTGTTTCGTAGTAAAAAATGTACTTTATTTTTTATATCTTTATTATAATACAGAATCTCTATTTCCATTTAGTTTTATATAGAAATTATCAATACTTTTTTTTAAAAAAAATAGTAATAAGTATATAATATGTATATAATATTGGGTTGAATCATAAATAACTTCCGCTATAAAAACGAACATTAATTTTTTTGCATAATAGAAATAGTTCATCATATCTAATAGCGTTTACCTGTTATGAGTAGATAAATGTCCCTGAACCGCATTGAATATTTAATTCAATATTTATTATTTTTATAACATAATTAATATTTAATTTAAAAAAATAAAGAACTTTTTTTGAAATGATATCATAGATTTTACTGCATAAATAATCAAGTTAAATTCTTTTTTTATATTAAAATATAACTGTTAGTATGAAATTATCTTTTTTTAATTCTAATTTAAATTGATTGAACTAACATTGTATTCCAATAACAAAAATGTTCATTTCGATTCAAACGTCAATTTTATTGTTATTTATAACTGAACCGATCGTAAAAGGTTTTACATAAAAATATGAAATATGAAAACCAAAATGCAGCAGGTCGATGAACTTTAAAAGTCCTGAAACATATGTAAATGTAGTAAAAGTTAACATAAACCTACATACTACGTTGTTTTGCGAACATATAAAAACATTTATTATTGCATTACATCACATACATATATCATATGTATGTATACACAGACATATTTGACCATTATATTTCTATATGTTCAGGTATCAGATCATGAATTATATTGTTTGTGAAGTACATAGATGTACGATTCACTGTCATTATAACTCAATTATTATTTGTATAATAATTATATTTCGTGTTATAAAATAATATGTTGAATTGTCAGATTGAATTAGAATATGAGCACTTATTGAGAGAGATTAATTTTTTACAACATAATATTGTAAGTATTGTACTATCTGATAACTTTATTCATTAAAATATTATTATATTAATTATTCTCCTTGAAAAAGCATTAACATAACATTAACATTTTTTTTAGTATTATATTGATAGAAATATTAATTTATGAGAAATTTCCTTATAGAAAATTATACATTATAGTATTATAAATTAACACTTTAAACAATAATAGTAAATAACTAGCTAAAGTTAATTAAACAAAAAAATTAATATCTTATATACGATATTAATTTCCGATATACTCATTTAGTGATTAATATGTTTCAAAGAGAGAAAGCAACGTTTACTATCAATTAAAATAACAGAATAACTAATACGATTAAGGTCAACATTTTTTTATATCTGAACGTATATATTAACTATTGTATATGCAAATTGATGTTTCAATAAAAAGTCGAAATATAGATGCCTGCATTAAAAACATTTTAAAACCATTATTTTTATAATGGAAATTTCCTCATTTAAAACATAAAAAAAATTTTCGAAATAAAAATTAAGATAATTACTAATGTTTTTTTTTTGTTTTTAAAATTGAATTTTTTTAATATTCTTTATACCATACCATCATTATCATTAGTTTTTCTATTTATTGCTACATGAAAACCTCTCCCAATACCTTCAACTTCAAGCGACCCAATTCCTTTTTTACTTCATATATATATATATATATATATATATATATATATATATATATATATATATAAGGGTCGTTTGATAAGTATAGTAAAAAAGTAAGAAAAACTAAATTGAAAAATTTAATTAAATTAAACAATAAATCAATTTACCATTCTTATCAAACGACTCTCGAATAATTGATTGATAATCCAGAAATAAAAAAGTCCAAAAAGAGATCAATGGATAGATGGGACAAATACATAAGAAAATTCGTTGGAATCGAGTGGAAGAGAACGATAATGTAAAAGGTGTTTTTTTAAGTGTGATATAACTTAAAATTGAAATAAAACATACTAATTGACCGGATGACCATTTATTTGGTATTATTCGA